>NC_069414.1:20213540-20241040 GCF_026875155.1 Cherax quadricarinatus | reverse complement strand
CAATGGATGTGCTGAAGATTTTTGTTAGTGGCACACACAGCATCTCTGCTCCCTCTCTAAGGACCCATGGAGAGATATTGTTTGGCCCCACAGCCTTTGAGGTATTAAGTTCCGAGAACAGCTTCTTCAGTTCCACCTCGGTTGTGCGTATTTCATCCAGCACTTGTTGGTGTACCTCCCTATTCTGAATTCCTGGAGTCCTTCTTTAAATCTCATGTTGAGCACCTCACATACATCTTGGTCGTTTCTTGTGAACTCTCCACCTTCCTTCCTCAGTCTGATTACCAAGTCCTTGACAGCTTCGGGTCTGAATTGACTTTCGATGCTATGTCATTTTCGCATTGTCTCTGAGCCTCCCTTCTTATCTGTGCATATTCATTTCTGACTCTTAGGCTGATCTCTTTATTTTCCTGGATCCTTTGTCTTCTGTACTTTTTCCATTTTACAGTGCACTTAGTTTTTGCCTCCCTACACCTTTGGGTGAACCAAGGACTCGTTCTGGTCTTCCCATTATTTCTGTTTCCCTTGGGAACAAACCTCTCCTCTGCTTCCATGCATTTTGTTGTCACATAGTCCATCATTTCTTGTACTGGTTTTCCTGCCAGTTCACTCTCCCACTGAACGTCTTGCAGGAAGTTCCTTAGGCCTGTGTAATTCCCCCTTTTGAAGTTTGGCTTTTCCCGTCCTATTCCTGCTACCCTCTCCACTTGCAGCTCAACTATGTAATCATATCACAGAACCACATGATCACAAGCTCCAAGGGCCCCTTGGAGCTTGTGATCATGTGGTATGTGATATCCTCGACATCCGAACTACTCACGGTGAATACTGAGTCCAGTCTCGCTGGATCATCCTCACCTCTTTCTCTGGTAGTGTCTGTAACATGTTGATGCATGAGGTTTTCCAGTACCACATCCATCATCTTGGCTCTCCATGTTTCGGGACCCCCATGGGGCTCCAGGTTTCCCCAGTCAATCTCCTTGTGATTGAAATCACCCATAACTAATAACTTTGCTCTTCCCATGTGAGCTCTTCTGGCCACCTCGGCTAGTTTGTCTACCATTGCTCTGTTGCTCTCTTCGTATTCTTCTCTTGGCCTCCTGCAGTTCTCTGGCGGGTTGTACATTACTGTAATTACCATCTTATGCCCCTCAGGCTGGATTGTTCCTACTATGAAGTCCCTTTCGCCCATTCCATCCATTCCTTCCATTTCTTCAAATCCCAACCTATTTTAATGAGCAATGCAACTCCTCCTCCCCCTCTTCTCCCTCTATCTTTCCATGTGTGTGTGTGTGTGTGTGTGTGTGTGTGTGTGCGTGTTTGTAATTACCGGTTTTGTAATCATTAATTACTAGTTACCCGTAGTTACAGAAGAGTTACGCTCATGCCGTTCCATTTTCTTAATTAAAAATAACTAAAATCAGTTACTTGCAACAGAAGTTTGCAAAGCACATCCCAGACTCTTGCACTTCGATAATCATCTCTTATTATACACTGATTCCCTGACTATCCTCTTCTTCTTCAGTGACGATTTCAGTGGATTTCGTCTGTTTTATCTTCTCATGAATAACTGAGGTGAGAGTAGTTCATGTCCGGAGGATCAAGTCTTCGGCCATCAGGAATGCAGTCACTGTTTAGAATTCAGAATTTTGAATCCATTATATTTCTTTCATGAATATCTGGACGTTTGCTGCTTTCGTACATATGGTTTAATTCACCAGCTGTACATTCTATGTGTGTCTAACAACACTTTCTAACAATACTGTCTAACAACACTCTTGTGTGTCTAACAACACTGTCTAACAACATTTTCTAAAAAATATTGTCTAAAACCACTCTTGTGTGACTAACAGCATTCTTAAGTATGTAACATTTTATCTGTTGATCAACATTTTTATGAGTCTAACAAAACTCTTGTCTAACACCGTGTGTCTATTAACACACTTCTCTAACAACACTCTCATCTAAGAGCACACAACCAAATGCAAGGAGGCTAAGGAACGGTTTGTTCCAAAGGGCAACAGAAATAATGGGAAGACCAGAACGAGCTCCTGGTTTACCCAAAGGTGTAGGGAGGCATAAACTAAGTGCACTGTAAAATGGAAAAAGTACAGAAGACAAAGGACTCAGGAAAATACTGAGATTAGCCAGAAACGAGTATGCACAGATAAGGGGAAGGCCCAGCGACAGTATGAAAACGACGTAGTATCAAAAGTCAACTCTGACCTGAAGTTGTTGTATAGTCACATTAGGAGGGCAACAACAGTCAAGGACCAGGTAATCAGGATGAGGATGGAAGGCGGGGAGCTGACAAGAAACGACCAAGAAGAATTTGAGGAGCTCAACATGAGATTTAAGGAAGTATTTACAGTGGAGACAGAACAGAGTGGGATGACAGAACAGAGGGATACACCAACAAGGGATATACCAACAAATGCTGGCTGAAATACACACAACCGAGGATGAGGTGAAGAAGCTGCTAAAGGACCTAGATACCTCAAAGGCGGTGGGACTGGACAACATATCTTCGTGGGTCCTTAGAGAGGGAGCAGAGATGCTGTGTGTGCCACTAACAACAATTTTCAACATAAAATAAGAAAGAAGGAGCATTGCAGCAGGTCTACTGGCCCCATGTGAGGCAGGTCGAAGTCTCCTACCGGCTTAAACCAACGCTCCAACCTAGTCAGGGCAGGTAACATTCACTTAAGGAATGAGCACGGCATCTGGCCTAGTAGCACAAGCTAGTCAGGTCCAACTCACACCCACCCACACCACTCATGTATTTATCTAAGCTATTTCTAAAACTACACAATGTTTTAGCTTCTATGATAGTACTCGGGAGTTTGTTCCACTCATCCACAACTCTATTACCAAACCAGTTATTTCCTATATCGTTCCTGAATCTGAAGTTTTCCAACTCAAAACCATTGCTGCGAGTCCTGTCTAGGCTAGATATTTTTAGCACTCTACTTACATCCCCTTTATTTATTCCTGTTTTCCACTTATATACCTCAGTCTTATCCCCCTCCCCCCAAATTCTACGCCTTTCTAGAGAATGAAGATTCAGGACTCTCAGTCTATCCTCATAGGGAAGATTTCTGATATATGGGATCAACTTTATCATCCTCCTTTGTACGTTTTCCAGTTCATTTATATCCCTTCTGTAATACAGTGACCAGAACTGTGCAGCATAATCTAAATGAGGCCTAACCAAAGATATATAGAGCTGAAGAACAATCTCAGGACTTCTATTATTTATACTTCTTGATATGAAGCCAAAGATTCTGTTAGCTTTATTGCCAATACTTATGCACTGGTGTCTTGGTTTCAGATTACTGTTAACCAGAACTCCTAAATTCTTTTCACAATCCGTAATATTAAGAGCTACATTATTTAGTTTACATGTGGCATGGTTATTTTCCTGTCCAACATTTAGAACTTTCCATTTGTCTATATTAAACTGCATCAGCCACTTCTCCGACCACTGCATTAGTCTATTCAAATCTTCCTGGAGTTCTCTATTGTCCTCATCAGAATGAATTCATCGGCCTGTTTTATTGTCATCGGCAAAATTGCTTATATCGCTATTTATTCTCTCATCTATGTCGTTTATGTGGATTATGAACAACAAGGGGCCAAACACTGGCCCCTGTGGAACACCGCTTGTGACGCTCTTGACGCTTCCCTACTCTGATTTCTCCCCATTTATGCAAACTCTCTGCCGCCTATCAGTCAACCATACTTGTATTCAGGAAAAAATTTCTCCTATTCCGTGTGCCTTAATTTTCCTCAATAGTCTCTGATGTGGGACTCTATCAAAAGCCTTACTGAAGTCCATATACACAATATCATATTCATTACCACGATCAACACATCCATTGAAACTGGGCAACTACCTGAGGTATGAAAGACAGCAAATGTATTCCCCATTTCTGAGAAAGGAAACAAACACGAGGCACAAAACTATAGAACAGTGTCACTGACGTGTATAGTATGCAGAGTCATGGAGATTATCAGCATGAGAGTGGTGGAGCACCTAGAAAGGAACAAGTTCACGAACGACAACTAGCACGGATTCCGGGAAGCCAATCCTGTGTCACAAACCTACTGGAGTTTTATGACAAGGTAACAGAAGTAAGACCCGAGAGAGAGGGGTGGGTAGATTGCATCTTCTTGGACTGCAAGAAGGCCATCGACAAAGTTCCTCACGAGAGATTAGTGCAGAAGCTAGAGGATCATTCACGTATAACAGGATCAGAAAGTGCCTGACAGGGAAGCAACAACGAGTCATGGTACATGACGAGGTATTACAGTGGGCGCCTGTGACGAGCGGGGATTCAAAGGGGTCAGTTTTATGACCAGTGCTAATTTTGGTATATGTGAATGACGTAACGGAAGGGATAGACTCAGAAGTGCCCCTATTTGCAGATGATGCGAAGTTAATGAGAAGAGTTAAAGCAGATGAGGATGAGGCAGGACTACAACGAGACCTGGACAAGCTGGAAGGCTAGTCCAGCAACTGGCTTCTCGAATTTAACCCCGCCAAATGCAGAGTCATGAACATCGGGGAAGGGTAACGTAGACCGCAGACAGAGAATAGACTAAGTGGCCAAAGACTGCAAACCTCACTCAAGGAAAAGGATCTTGGGGTGAGCATAATACCGAGCACATCTCCTGAGACGCACATCAACCAGATAACTGTTGTTAAATTAGACACATTTGCAGCTCTTGGGTATCTTTATTGAGGAAACGTTTCGCCGCACAGTGGCTTCATCAGTCCACACAAAGGATAAACTTGAAGAACGGGAGGAGAATGAGGTAATCAGTACCTCATGTCATGACATGACGGAAGGAATAGACTCCGAAGTGTCCCTGTTTGCAGATGATGTGAAGTTGATGAAAAGAATTCTTTCGGACGAGGACCAGGCAGAACTACAAAGGGATCTGGACAGGCTGCAGACCTGGTCCGGCAATTGGCTCCTGGAGTTCAACCCCACCAAGTGCAAAGTCATGAAGATTGGGGATGGGCAAAGAAGACCGCAGACGGAGTACAGGCTTGGGGGCCAGAGACTACAAACCTCACTCAAGGAAAAAGATCTTGGGATGAGTATAACACCAGGCACATCTCCTGAGTCGCACATCAACCAAATAACTGCTGCAGCATACGGGCGCCTAGCAAACCTCAGAACAGCATTCCGATATCTTAATAAGGAATCGTTCAGGACCCTGTACACCGTGTACGTTAGGCCCATGTTGGAGTACGCGGCAGTAGTTTGGAACCCATACTTATCCAAGCACGTAAAGAAACTAGAGAAAGTGCAAAGGTTTGCAACAAGATTAGTCCCAGAGGTAAGGGGTATGTCCTACGAGGAGAGGTTAAGGGAAATCGACCTGACGACACTGGAGAGCAGGAGAGATAGGGAGGACAGGAGAGATAAGGAGGACATGATAACGACATATGAAATACTGAGAGGAACTGACAAGGTAGACAGAGACAGAATGTTCCAGAGATGGGACACAGCAACAAGGGGACACAGTTGGAAGTTGAAGACTCAGATGAATCACAGAGATGTTAGGAAGCATTTCTTCAGTCACAGAGTAGTCAGTAAGTGGAATAGTTTGGGAAGCGATGTACTGGAGGCAGGATCTATTCATAGCTTTAAGCAGAGGTATGATGAAGCTCATGGATCAGGAAGGGTGACCCAGTAGCGGCCAGTGAAGAGGCTGGGCCAGGAGCTGTGAATCGACCCCTGCAACCACAACTAGGTGAGTACAATTAAGTAAATACACACACACACACACACATACACATACACACACACATACACATACACATACACACACACATACACACACACACACACACATACACACACACATACACACACACATACACATACACACACGCATACACACACACACGCACATACACACACACACACACACACATACACACATACACACACACACACACACATACACACACACATACACACACACATACACATACACACATATATACACACACAAACGCACACATACATACACACACACACACACACACACATACACACACAACACACAAACACACACACCACACACACACACACACACACACACACACACACACACACACACACACACATACACTCACACACAAACACACACACACACACGCTGATGGAATAACAAATAAGTGGGAGGAGTGGCATGAAAGAGTCAAAGAAGCATCACCGGACATCATAGCTCTCACAGAAACCAAGCTTACAGGTATGATAACAGATGCCATCTTTCCAACGGGATACCAAATCCTGAGGAAAGACAGAGGGAACAGGGGGGTGGAGGAGTGGCGTTGCTGATCAAAAATCGCTGGAATTTTGATGAGCTGGAGAGAGGAGACAGCGGAGAAGAAAGTGATTACATAGCGGGAACACTTCACTCTGGAGGTCCCAAGGTGGTAATAACAGTGATGTATAACCCACCACAGAACAGCAGGAGGCCAAGGCAAGAGTACGACGAGAGCAATAGAGCAATGGTTGACACACTGGCTAGAGTGGCCAGAAGAGCTCATGCAGGCAGGGCAAAGCTCCTGATCATGGGTGACTTTAACCACAAGGAGATCGATTGGGAGAACTTGGACCCACATGGGGGCCAAGATACATGGAGGGCTAAGATGATGGAAGTGGTACTGGAAAACTTCATGTGCCAACACGTAAGGGACACTACAAGAGAGAGGGCAGAGGATGAACCAGCAAGCCTGGACTTAGTATTCACCTTGAGTAGTGCAGATATCGAGGACATCACATATGAAAGACCCCTTGGGGCCAGTGACCATGTGGTTTTAAGCTTCGAATACACAGTAGAGCTACAAGTGGAGGGAGAAGCAGGAAGGCAGGACGAATAAAGCCAAACTACAAGAAAGGGGACTACACAGGAATGAGGAACTACCTGAACGGGGTTCAGTGGGACAGAGAACTGGCAGGGAAACCAGTTAATGAGATGATGGAATATGTAGCAACAAAATGCAAGGAGGCTGAGGAGAGGTTTGTACCCAAGGGTAGCAGGAATAATGAAAAATGCCAGGATGAGCCCATGGTTTACCCAAAGGTGCAGGGAGGCAAAAACCAAGTGTGCTAGGGAATGGAAGAAATATAGAAGGCAAAGGACCCAGGAGAATAAGGAGAACAGTCGTAGAGCCAGAAACGAATATGCACAGATAAGAAGGGAGGCCCAAAGACAATATGAAAATGACATAGCAGCGAAAGCCAAATCTGACCCGAAACTGTTGTACAGCCACATCAGGAGGAAAACAACAGTCAAGGCCCAGGTAATCAGGCTAAGGAAGGAAGGAGGAGAGACAACAAGAAATGACCGTGAAGTATGTGAAGAACTCAACAAGAGATTCAAAGAAGTGTTCACAGAGGAGACAGAAGGGACTCCAGAAAGACGGAGAGGTGGGGCACACCACCAAGTGCTGGACACAGTGCACACAACCGAGGAAGAAGTGAAGAGGCTTCTGAGTGAGCTAGATACCTCAAAGGCAATGGGGCCAGATAACATCCCCCCATGGGTATTGAGAGAGGGAGCAGAGGCGCTATGTGTACCCCTAACAACAATATTCAATACATCTATCGAAACAGGGAGATTGCCTGAGGCATGGAAGACAGCAAATGTAGTCCCAATCTTTAAAAAAGGAGACAGACATGAAGCATTAAACTACAGACCAGTGTCACTGACATGTATAGTATGCAAAATCATGGAGAAGATTATCAGGAGAAGAGTGGGGAACACCTAGAAAAGAACGATCTCATCAACAGCAGCCAACATGGTTTCAGGGACGGGAAATCCTGTGTCACAAACCTACTGGAGTTCTATGACATGGTGACAGCAGTAAGACAAGAGAGAGAGGGTTGGGTGGATGCATTTTCTTGGACTGCAAGAAGGCGTTTGACACAGTTCCACACAAGAGATTGGTGCAAAAACTGGAGGACCAAGCAGGGATAACAGGGAAGGCACTACAATGGATCAGGGAATACTTGTCAGGAAGACAGCAGCGAGTCATGGTACGTGGCGAGGTGTCAGAGTGGGCACCTGTGACCAGCGGGGTCCCGCAGGGGTCAGTCCTAGGACCAGTGCTGTTTCTGGTATTTGTGAACGACATGACGGAAGGAATAGACTCTGAGGTGTCCCTGTTTGCAGATGACGTGAAGTTGATGAGAAGAATTCACTCGATCGAAGACCAGGCAGAACTACAAAGGGATCTGGACAGGCTGCAGACCTGGTCCAGCAATTGGCTCCTGGAGTCCAATCCCACCAAGTGCAAAGTCATGAAGATTGGGGAAGGGCAAAGAAGGCCGCAGACGGAGTACAGTCTAGGGGGTCAGAGACTACAAACCTCACTCAAGGAAAAAGATCTTTGGGTGAGTATAACACCAGGCACATCTCCTGAAGCGCACATCAACCAAATAACTGCTGCAGCATATGGGCGCCTAGCAAACCTCAGAACAGCATTCCGACATCTTAATAAGGAATCATTCAGGGCCCTGTACACCGTGTACGTTAGGCCCATATTGGAGTATGCGGCACCAGTTTGGAACCCACACCAGTTTGGAACCCATACGTGAAGAAACTAGAGAAAGTGCAAAGGTTTGCAACAAGACTAGTCCCAGAGCTAAGAGGTATGTCCTACGAGGAGAGGTTGAGGGAAATCAATCTGACGACACTGGAGGACAGGAGAGATAGGGGGGACATGATAACGACATACAAAATACTGAGAGGAATTGACAAGGTGGACAAAGACAGGATGTTCCAGAGATTGGACATAGTAACAAGGGGACACAGTTGGAAGCTGAAGACACAGATGAATCACAGAGATGTTAGGAAGTATTTCTTCAGCCACAGAGTAGTCAGTAAGTGGAATAGTTTGGGAAGCGATGTAGTGGAGGCAGGATCCATACATAGCTTTAAGCAGAGGTATGATAAAGCTCACGGCTCAGGGAGAGTGACCTAGTAGCGATCAGTGAAGAGGCGGGGCCAGGAGCTAGGACTAGACCCCCGCAACCTCAACTAGGTGAGTACACACACACATACAACCGACAATCTGACAAAAAAATTTAGAAAGAAAATATTTGAGACGAGAAAGTTAGTGAGAGATAATTTAGATGAAAGACTGAGAAAGGGGAGTGAGAGAGTGGGAAAGGGTGGAGAATGGAGGATACGGAAAAGAAAGCAAAAAGGAGAAAAGAGTAAGGGGTGAGAGAGGAAGGAAAGAGAGGAAGGATGGGCTTCAAACTTTTGGGATATTCATATCTTTAAGAAAAAATAAAACAAGTATGAAATTAAAAAAATTTTAAATTATATTAATCCCACTTACTGTTGTTTAAGAAAACTGCTTTATTACTTGATTTGTTTATTAAAACTAACATAATTAACACATCAGGTGTATTTTTCTATTCTTTAAGCAAATTGTGATATCAGAAGATTTTTTATAAATTGTTTAATAAAATAGTAAAGAATGTGTGAGTGTGAGAGCTGCAGCAGCGGATCATCTCAAGTGTGAAGCTTTGTTAAAGTTGTTTAAAGTGCTGGTAAGTTGATCAGAAGTGTCCTTAACAAAGTTGTCTTCTGGTAAGTTAACCAGCAGTGTCCATAACAAAGTTAAGTGCTGGTAAGTTAACCAGCAGTGCACTTAACAAAGTGCTGGCAAGTTAACTAGCGGTGCACTTAATAAAGTTAAGTGCTGATAAGTTAACTAGAGGTGCACTTAACAAAGTTAAGTGCTAGTAAGTTAACCAGCAATGCACTTAACAAAATTCTTTGACAGAACACACGTCATATTTGTTATAAATGAAACAACGTAACAGGAGCTGCTATATTAAAGACTTTCATATTGAACTGCAATAAACTATTATACACCATGTATCAGACGGCGGCAACTTGCTCTGTTCCTACCAAAACACCAGTTTTCCCCACATACTGTGGTAGCTCACACTAAATGCACATCTCTGAAAGGGGAAACAAGTGAACAAAATATTTGCTGGATTTGTTCCAAGGGTAACTCTTTATTTCTTTCGATAGCACATATTTTAAGAGAAGCATCAAGCCGAACTAACTAAGAGTCTTTCGTCTCGTCTGGCACAAGTGACAGATAATTCTGAGAGACTGAGTGAGCATCCATCACAAACGTAAGGTGTACATTCAGAAGAGGTTATTGACACAGTATTTGACGATGATGTGAGTGAAGCCAGTAGAGTAATTGGTGAGAGCAGTGTAGACGCCTCACCAGCACAGAACATAGTCTGGATGGTACACGTGAATGTAAATAGGACAGGATCGAATGTAAACATAGAGGAGGAAACATGTGCCCTGTCACCCCTGGATAATAACACTGCATAGGGTTTAGGGGTAAACAGTGTAGATATAGATCGAGGCCTTGGCTCCATTTCCATTTGCTGCTTTAGCCAGCATATAGTGGACCTGACCAGACTAGAAAATACCGTTATATTCACGAATAATAATAATCTGGTATGAAATATAATGATGTTAAAGACCTACATGCACACCGATACTGACCAGCAAAACAGTCACGAGGGTGTTTTAGCTAAATTCAACTTAAAGAACAAGAACATCATCTGAGATCAAATAAATCGTGTCCTTAACGAAACATCGTGGATTCGAACTAATGTTTAGAAAAGATCAACTCCATGGCACTAGAAGTATGCTCAAGATCAACTCTGTGGCACTAGAAGTATGTTCAAGACACACACACCACTAAAGAAAAAAAAAGAAGAGATGTAAGGTAGAGAGAGACGCTCCCTCTACAGGCAAAGACGAAGACTCGCAGAACTTCTCAAGGGTTTGACTGTCTGAAGTGCAGTAACACTGGCTAGAGAAATAAAAGATTTTGAGCTTCAGATTGAATGAATCGTCGAAAGTCCAGGAAAGATAGTGAAATTGTAAGAAATTAAAAATATTTCTTGTATGTAATATCCCGGGCAAAACCCACATCCAGTATCGGACCCATGCTAAACAAGATGGAACTTTCGCTGACGATAGCACAGCAATGAGTGAAATAGTAGGGATGCATTGAGTTCACTGAGAAAAAACAATAAATATAAGGGACCCATGACTATTCAAAAGACTCCCATCATACATAGGGGGGATTGTCAATTGACCCTTTGCTGTCTCCAAGACAGCAAGGTTCATATGTTGGACTGCGTGCGGTCAGCAATAACAGTCTGGTTGCTTAGGCCTACATAAACCAGGAGGCCTGAAGGAAGTTTTCCAGCAGACCTGAATGATGCTTACAGGGGTCAACGCCCCCGCGTTGACCCCTGAAAACATCTTGCAGGCAATATACCCTATATATTACTTTGCTCAGCATAATAGAGAGGTATATTTTAGACATGTTTGTGACGTGTAATTAATATAGCGTCGTTGATACGGATATTGTTTGAGTTACTACAACTCAGACAATATTATCCATATCAACAACGCTATATTAAAGACACGTTACAAACATGGTTACTCCATTCCCCCTCCCCCTTACTACCCTCCCTCCCTCCCTTCCTCCATTCCCTCCCTCCTTCCATCCCTGCCTTCATCCAGAACTTCCATCCCTTCCTTCCCACTCTCCCTCTCATCCTATCTAGTTTATTTCCTATTTCTCTTATTTCCATCCCTCCTCTCCTATCCCTCCCCCACTAAACATTTACTAGAATACACATCAACCCCCCCTCCCTCTCCTCCTCCCCCTTCCTCAAAGTATACTCATATACTAATAAATATTACCCCTGCCACCCCCCCCCTCCCGAAAGTATACCGCTCGTGACGTTGTCATATTTCATTACTGTGTACTCACGTATACGTGGTTGCTGGGGTCGAGCCACAGTCCCTGGCCCAGTTTCTTCGCTGGTCGCTACTAGGTCTACTATCTCTCTTCTCCAAGGGCTTTATCGTACCTCTTCTTAAAGCTACGTATGGATCCTGCCTCTACCACGTCACACCCCAGATTGTTCCACTTCCTGATAACTCTGCGGCTTAAGAAATACTTCCTAACTTTCCTAACTATCAGCTGTGTCTTTGCGTTCCTATGTCACATCTCAGAAACGTTTTGTCGTTGATCACTGTGTCAATTCCTCTCAGTATTTTGTATGTCCTAGTCCTCATGTGCTCCAGCTTCATCAGTGTGTGTGTGTGTGTGTGTGTGTGTGTGTGTGTACTCACATATTTGTGGTTGCAGAGGTCGAGTCATAGCTCCTGGCCCCGCCTCTTCACTGACTGCTACTAAGTCCTCTCTCTCCCTGCTCCATTAGCTTTATCAAACCTCGTCTTAAAACTATGTATAGTTCCTGCCTCCACTACGTCGTTCGCCAGACTATTCCACTTCCTGACAACTCTATGACTGAAGAAATTCTTCCTAACATCCCTTTGACTCATCTGAGTCTTCAACTTCCAACTGTGACCCCTTGTGAGTACATAGGTGAGTACATATCTAACAAATATTATTTGTGCTTAACAACGCTCGTATTTGTCTGTCGACGCTCTTATCTTACAACACACACGACACCACACCACAACACACACACACATACACAAACACCACACACACACACACACACACACACACACACAGACACTCACACACTCACACACAAACCCACACCCACCCACCCCACACACCACCACACACACACACACACACCACACACACCACACACACACACGAACACCACGCACACACACAACACACACACACACACCACACCACACACGCACACGCACACTCACACACACATTACACCCCCCCCACACCACACACTCACCACACACACACACAACACACACACACCACACACACACACACACACACACACAACACACACACCCACACACACAGAGACACCACACACACAACACACACACACACCACACACGCAAACACACCACTCACTCACACCACACACACACACACACCACACACAAACACACACACACACAAACACACACAACACACACACACACACCCACACACCACACACAGACACTCACACAGAGACACACTCAAACACACACCCCACACACACGCACGCAACACACTGTGACAAACTCACACACACCCACACACACACAGGACACACAACACAGGACAAGCTCACACTCAACCACACTCACACATCACACCACACACACACCAAAACTCACACACACCACACACGCACAGAAGCCTCGGACTCGACCCCCGCAACCTCAACTAGGTGAGTACATGAACATGAATGGGAAAAGAAACTAAAAGAACTTAGCATGAGATGGAAATGAGAGGATAGATATGGAAATCAGGAAGTGGGAGGTGCAAGTCAAAGCAGCAGAGGCCAGGATACTGTTTTAGAAGAGGAACTGAAAAATCTGAAACAGCCTAAAGAACTAAAGAACATTTTGGGAATGGCATCAGAGACTGCTACCTCAGTCACAAATAAGGGGACTGTAGTTAAAGAAGGAGCAAAACTTGCATGTAGAAGCTCTATCAGAAGGTGACTGTAGTAAATGAAAGAGCTAAGCTATTTGTGGAGGCCTATAGACCACAGCAGAGCCAGAAAAGCCGAGAAGGGAAAATGAAAGGCCACTCGAGCCCAAGTACATTAGCCAGTGAAACTGAAGAAAGGAAAGCTGCAATGGAGAATATTAAATTGAATGAGTGGATACACAAGGATATGCAGTGGGAGAATGAAAGGGAGAGGTCAGTCTTTGTGTATGGGCTCCAGGAAGTTGAAGGAGAAACATATGAAGCAAGAAAACAAGGGGAAAAAAAGCAATTGAAAGCATCATAAAAGCAATAGGAGAAGACGACATGACCCAGCTGGAAAATTTTCGGAGAATAGGGGGGTTTGCAAAAAGAAGAACCTGGCCAGTGAAAGTGACCTTCAAGGCAGAATTGACTCGGAACAGGATCCTGCAGAAGAAAACAGGATTAAGGGACATGCCGGCATACAGGAAGGTGTATCTCGACCGCGATAGAACACAAGAAGAAAGGCAGAAACTGAGAGAGATGGTACAAAGGCGAAAGGAGGAAAGAGAGGGGATGGAGGAGACAGATAGGAGATCCCAGACCCAGGAAGAAGATCAAATACAGCCTCCCTCACAGCTTCCTATAGAAGCCCCCCAACCAGGTCAACCCTAGTGCAACCAAACACTAAACCAAAACACCCATGCCATATCCAATGCCCCCACCCACTGCATTACAAACTCCACCCCCACAGCAACCACCCATAGTTCCCAGGGCCGGATTACCGCATAGGCAAACGAGGCATTTGCCTAGGGCCCCGCGCATTTGGGGGCCCCGCGGTCCAAGCGGTTCAGGGGCTCATCCAAGACTGCGCACATGATGCAAGCGCAAAGGGGTCCCTACCTAAAAAGTTCAAGTGTTTGGAGAGTAAAATTGATTTTTAAAAATCAAAACAAAAATAAATAATGAAATAAAATAAAATAAAAATAAATAAACCTAACCATAGATGGCAACACTCAACACGCCTTTGTTTACATCGGAACAGCTGTGTTTTCCCGCTAATGGGTGAGTATGGGAGATTCCTCTCCAATTTTCTGTAGTAATTACACGTTATCTAGACTTGTACTGTGACAATTAACTGAAGTGTTGTTGATAGACATTGATGTGTATGGATAAATGTTTGTTTTCGCCTCTAAATGTTAAGGGAGGTACCTGATAGGGTTACTTGACCAGTAAAGACGCATGGACCAGTAGACACATTTTTGGTAAAAATACTATAAAGAAAAACCTAAAAACGCAAACTGACTTCCGTTTGTAGGTTTTAAAAGCACTTTGTCCTGTCTTTAAGTCTTTATCATTTCAATAACAGATCTCCATTGATTGATGTTCTACATCACTTCCGTCGCAAATGCTTAGTTTTCAAGTTGCGACGGAAGTGATGTAGAACACCAATTAATTTACTACATATTTCCCCAGAAACACATAAGCCACATCAGAAAATCGTTGGTTGGGTGAAACTGAAAATTGTCCCTGCATTCTTTAATTCTCATGTTCTTATCTATGGTGGTAGGTCATTTATCATGCAAAACATAATGATTAGTTTAGTTATGAAAATGGTAATATAAATACCATTGTGCATTGTTCTTGGACTCAGTATGATTTCTGTTTAAGTAAATTGGAGATCAAGGAGGATGAATTAGTAAAATATTCGTAGCCCAAATCACTAACCTAATCTATGGTAAAAGTTCTGTATATGACTCCTTTCTGGTAACGTTTTGAATTTTTAGATGCGCAGCCAGAGGAAAGGGGGCTACAAGGGCCATATCCCCCAATTGACAGAAAAAAAGTTAATAATAATTAAAAAATTAATAATAATTGATAATGAAAAATTTGTATTTGCATGATTACAGACAGTGATACATCCTCATTATGGCATCTCGTGAACGTGATGTTGGACGTTCTTATGCGAGTGGGTCACAGAAAAGAAAGAAGAAAATTCAAGAAGAAGAACAGAAAAAGAAAGATGAAGGAAGCTGCAGAAAGATCACAGACATGCTCACGAAAACAGTTTCTGATGTTACCAGTACAGTTGAATCTGCAGATACGTCAGATCATTCAGGAAGCTCTCCCTCCATTATTTCTCAGCCAGCATCTACTTCTTTTGTGTCTCCTCTCAATGTCTCAACGGACATTTCATCCACAGGATTTGTCTTAAAAGATCCTGCCTCATAGCCAAATGTAATCCCAGATTCTCTACGTAATGCTTTCCTTGCAGAAAACTTCAGTCAAACTCTGAACATTGACTTTAGGAAATCAGCAAGGATTTATGATGATGGAAGTCGTCGTTGTTTAAAGTCATCTATGTTTTATATAGGAGCTTGCAAATTCAGAAACTGTGAAAAGATCATGGATGGTATACTGTGAAAGCTCAGGAAAAGTGTACTGTTCAGCATGCAAGCTATTTTCTACCAAAGAAAATACCTTCACACAGGGGTTCAATGACTGGAAAAATTCCAAGCGTTTCGAGGAACATGAAAACAGCACCACTCACAGGAGCTGCATTTTAGCCAGTGTATTTCGTGCACAGAAAAAAGGCTTGTTGGATTCTCATTTGGAAAATCAAACTGATAAAGAGCGCACTTATTGGAGAAAAGTTCTAGAAAGAGTTGTTGCTGTTGTAAAATTCTTAGCTCTAAGAGGACTTGCTTTCCATGGAGAAAATGAGGTTTTTGGTTCGGAAAACAATGGCAATTTCCAAGGGATCATAGAACTGTTAGCACAATTCGATCCATTCTTAGCAAATCATGTGTCACGCCTTGGGAATGCACGAAGAGGCACTGTATCTTACATGTCATCTACTGTATGCAATGAATTTATTGAACTGGTGACTAAGAAGGTCCTCAATAACATCATAGCAGCTGTGAAAACTGCAAAATACTTTGCAATAAGTGTAGATTCAACACCAGATATTTCACATACAGATCAATTGACATTCATTGTTCGCTTTGTCGACTCCAGTGGTAAGCCTGTAGAGCGCTTTATAAAATTCATTTTTCTTTCAGGCCATGATGGAGAAACAATGATGAATGTAGTACTGGATACTCTGCTTGAACATGATCTCTCTATTATGGATTGCCGTGGCCAGAGCTACGACAATGCAAGTAACATGTCGGGTAAATATAATGGATTGCAAGCCCGTATCAAGCAAATCAACCCACTTGCTGAATATGTGCCCTGCTCAGCACATTCTCTTAATCTTGTTGGGTCATGTGCTGCGGAGTGTTGTGTCGCTGCAGTTTCATTTTTTGGACTTTTACAAGCACTCTTTAATTTTTTCTCTGCTTTAACGCATCGGTGGAGTATACTCAAGTCAACCATTCATGGAGATGTCATCAAATCATTTATCAACAACAAGGTGGTCAGCGCAGCAATGATGCAAACACATGCTTTGAAAGACAGCTTTGCTGAAATACGTTCTGCTTTAATCCAAATAGCAGAGGATGAAGACCAGACAGCAACTACAAGAAGCGAAGCAGCCAGCTTAGCATCAAAATTGGAAGATTTTGAATTGGCCTTACTCTGTGTGCTTTGGGACTGTATACTGGAACCGTTAAATGCCACGAACAAGACACTTCAGAAAATTGAAATTGAAATGGCTACTTGTGCTAACCTCTATGCAGGCTTAGTGGAATTTGTTAGCTCACTTCGCAATGATGAAGCTTTTGAAATGTTTGAAGAGAAAGCTAAACTGCTGGTGAAAGACTACAGTTACCGGGCTGATCCTCAGCAGTCAAGGAAGAGGAAACGCAATTTTGAAGAGCCAGACAATGAAATTGTGTTGCTACCAAGACAGAAATGTAAGACAGCTGCATACTTCGTCATTCTGGATTCTCTGATTACAGAATTGGTGAAAAGAAAAGAAATCTACCAGAATCTCAATGACAAGTTTGGATTTCTGTTCGAAATTACTACTATGCCAGATGCAGAATTGAGAGAAGCTGCATTAAAGTTGCAACAACACCTTTCAGCAGATGTTCAGGACACATTTGTTGAAGAAATAGTTCATTTTTCTGGGTATATGAATCAGATTAAAGCTCCACCTGAAAAATGTGCGCCCTCAGCTGCTTTGAAACATTTAAGAAATGCAGGTATCTCAGAAACCTTCCCTAATGTTGACATAGTGTATCGCCTTTACCTAACACTTCCAGCTACTAACTGAAGGAGAATGTTCATTTTCTGTTTTGAAAAGAGTGAAAAACCAGCTCCGTTCAACAATGAGCCAAGACAAATTGTGTAACCTAGCCTTGTTGACCATTGAGTCTGATCTAACAAGAAATATTGATTTTCAGAATATAATTGATGATTTTGCCAATATGAAATCCAGAAAAAAGTTTATTTAAGAAGTGCCTGTGAATATAAACAATTCTTTACTTTCTTGAGTTTATATGATTTGATAGTCTTATGCATGATGCAATGATAACAATAATGGTCAGTGATTTATAAAGGGAATAATAGTGCTGTAGTGGTTATGCTGAATATTAATATGGTACATGATGTCACTACTTTAATAGCCTAATCTAGTAATACTATGCTGCCTTGAGTTTATTCTCTTAAAAATGCATGATTTAACAAGATAGTTATAATGGCTGTTGGTAAATGGTTTTGGTTGTCTTGATGTACTTTCCCTATTAAATTTAATCTAAATAGCCAGAATGTATTTAATTAGATCTTAAACAGGCTCACACCGACCCCCCCCCCCAAGCTGGAAGGGGTCGCTTCGCTTACCCGTAACTCAAAGGGGGCCCGCCAATCTGAATAGCCTAGGACCCGGAGATTTCTTAATCCGGCCCTGATAGTTCCTAATCAGGTCTCCTACTTCCCCAACCCCAATATACCTCCCAGACCACAGTCTTAGAAAAGAAGTTGAAGGTGTGGTATACAAATGCAGATAGAATAACAAATAAGTATGAGGAGTGGTACGAAAGAATCAAGGAGACATCCCCAGACATAATACCACTCACAGAAACAAAACTCACTAGACTAATAACAGATTCAATCTTTCCATCCATATATCAAATCCTCAGAAAAGACAGAGGGAGGAGAGGGGGAGGAGGAGTTGCACTGTTCATTAAAAACCAGTGGGGTTTTGAGAAAATGGAAGGAATGGATGGCACGGGCGAAAGGGAGAAAACTTGTAGGAACAATCCAGTCGGAGGGACATAAGGTGATAATTGCAGTAATGTACAGCCCACCAAAGAACTGCAGGAGGCCAAGAGAGCAACAGAGCAATAGTCGACACACTAGCCGAGGTGGCCAGGGAGAGGCACACATGGGGGAGCAAGTTACTGTTATGGGTGATTTCAATCACAAGGAGATTGACTGGGAAAACCTGGAGCCCCGTGGGGGTCCCGAAACATGGAGAGCCAAGATGATGGATGTGGTACTGGAAAACCTCATGCATCAACATGTTAGAGACACTACCAGAGAGAGAGGTGAGGATGAACCAGCAAGACTGGACCTTGTATTCACCTTGAGTAGTTCGGACATGTATGAAAGGCCCCTGGGAGCTAGTGATCATGTGGTTCTGTGCTTCGACTACATAGTTGAGCTTCAAGTGAAGAGAGTAGCAGGAATAGGTTGGGAAAATCCGAACTACAAAAGTGGGAACTACTCAGGCATGAGGAACTTCCTACAAGACATTCAGTGGGAGAGGAAACTGACAGGAAAACCAGTACAAGAAATGATGGACTATGTGGCAACAAAATGCAAGGAGGCAGAGGAGAGGTTTGTTCCCAAAGGGGAAAACAGAAATAATGGGAGAACAGAACGAGTCCTTGGTTCACCCAAAGGTGTAGGGAGGCAAAAATTAGGTGTACTAGAGAATAGAAAAGGTACAGAAGACAGAGAACTTGGGAAAATAAAGAGATTAGCCGAAGAGCCAGAAACGAATATGCACAGATAAGAAGGAAGGCTCAGCGGGCAATATGAAAATGACATAGCATCGAAAGTCAAGTCTGACCCGAAGCTGTTGTATAGCCACATCAGGAGGAAAACAACAGTCAAGGACCAGGTAATCAGACTGAGGAAGGGTGATCGGGAGTTCACAAGAAACGACCGAGAGGTATGTCAGGAGCTCAACACGAGATTTAAAGAAGTATTTACAGTGGAAACCAGTAGGACTCTAGGAAATCAGAACAGGGGGGTACACCAGCAAGTGCTGGATGAGGTACATATAACCAAGGAGGAGGTGAAGAAGCTGCTATGCGAACTTGACACTTCAAAGGTGTTGGGACCAGACAACATCTCTCTGTGGGTCCTTAAAGAGGGAGCAGAGATACTGTGTGTACCATTAACAAAGATCTTCAACACATCAATTGAAACTGGGAAACTCCCTGAGGTATGGAAGAAGGCAAATGTAGTCCACTTTTTAAAAAGGAAGACAGACATGAGGCACTAAACTACAGACCTGTATCACTAACGTGTATAGTATGCAAGGTCATGGAGAAGATCATCAGGAGGAGAGTGGTGAAGCACTGGAAAGTAAACAAGTGTATAATTGACAACCAGCACGGTTTCAGGGAAGGAAAACCCTGTGCCACAAACCTACTAGAGTTTTATGACAAGGTGACAAGAAGTAAGACAAGAGAGAGAGGGGTGGATCGACTGCATTTTTTTGGACTGCAAGAAGGCCTTCGACACATTTTCCTCACAAGAGGTTACTGCAAAAGCTAGAGGATCAGGCACACATAACAGGAAAGGCACTGCAATGGATCAGAGAATTATCTGACGGGGAGGCAACAACGAGTCATGTACGCGACGAGGTGTCAGAGTGGGCGCCTGTGACAAGCGGGGTTCCACAGGGGTCAGTCCTAGGACCTGTGCTGTTCTTGGTATATGTGAATGACATAACTGAAGGGATAGACTCAGAAGTGTCCTTGTTTGCAGATGATGTGAAGTTAATGAGAAGAATCAAATCGGATGAGGATCAGGCAGGACTACAAAGAGACCTGGACAGGCTACAAGCCTGGTCCAGCAACTGGCTCCTTGAGTTTAACCCTGCCAAATGCAAAGTCATGAAGATTGGGTAAGGGCAAAGAAGACCGCAGACACAATATAGTTTACATGGCCAAAGACTGCAAACCTCACTCAAGGAAAAAGATCTGGGGGTGAGTATAACACCGAGCATATCTCCTGAGGCGCACATCAATCAGATAACTGCTGCAGCATACGGGCGTTTGGCAAACCTACGGATAGCGTTCGGATACCTCAGTAAGGATTCGTTCAAGACTCTGTATACCATTTACGTCAGGCCCATACTGGAGTATACAGCACCAGTTTGGAATCCACACCTTGTCAAGCACGTCAAGAAATTAGAGAAAGTGCAAAGCTTTGCAACAAGACTAGTCCCAGAGCTAAGGGGATTGTCCTACGAAGAAAGGTTGAGGGAAATCGGCCTGACGACACTGGAGGACAGGAGGGTCAGGGGAGACATGATAACGACATATAAAATACTGCGCGGAATAGACAAGGTGGACAAAGACGGGATGTTCCAGAGATGGGACACAGACACAAGAGGTCACAATTGGAAGCTGAAGACTCAGATGAATCAAAGGGATGTTAGGAAGTATTTCTTCAGTCATAGAGTAGTCAGGCCGTGGAATAGCCTAGAAAGTGACGTAGTGGAGGCGGGAACCATACATTGTTTTAAGGCGAGGTATGATAAAGCTCATGGAGCAGGGGGAGAGAGGACCCAGTAGCAATCAGCGAAGAGGCGGGGCCAGGAGCTATGACTCGACCCCTGCAACCACAAATAGGCGAGTACAAATAGGTGAGTAAAAAACACACAACACACACCACACACACACACACACACACACACAACACACACACACACAAAAACACACACACACACCACACACACACACACCAAACACACACATGCACACTGCTGCAGGCTGCCAGACGCAACAAACCTGAGTGGTCATCACACATGCACACAAAACACTGTTAAACATAGACCAGTAAATCTCAAACGAGAATCAATAAAGCACTAAGAAGTAAAGGTAATAAATAATAATACAATTCTGCCTTAAATACAGGTGTTGAAGGTCGCTGTCAGGGGAATATATTACCTTCAGTGGATTACTTTTATTGTGTGTACTCTGCATTACTTTTATTGTGTGTACTGCATTGCTTTAACTGTTTAGTGGATTAATGTAACGCCCTAAATGTTAGGGATTAATGTAACTACCCCTGAGGGAGTGAATAATGTAACTGCCCTCTGAGGTAGTGGATTAATGTAACTGTCCCTGAGGTAGTGGATTAATGTAACTATCCCTGGGTGTTGTGGATTACTTTGTTAAACTTAGCAGTGACATATTATTTTCACATGGTATAAGCATTACATTACTACCCCATTGTTGTATTAATTACGTTACTGCTCTTGGCTATAATGAATAACATTAAGTACATTTAGTGAACAACACACACACAACCACCACCACACACACACACAACAGACACACCACCAAACACACACACACAACACCCCCCACAAAAAGGGACGGATGTTCCGGGAGGGGACACAGAAACAAGGGGCCCACTTGGAAGTTGAAGAACAAAGGGTCAGGGATGTAGGAATTTTTTCTTCAGTAATAGAGTTGTAAGGGAGGGGAAATGCCTAGAAATGACTAGTGGAGGAGGAAATACACTTTTTAAAGACGGGTTGTAAAGCTCATGGAGCGGGAGAGAGAGGGTCTAGTAGCAATCACGGTGAAGAGGCGGGGCCAGGAGCTAGGACTCGACCCCTGCAACCACAAATAGGTGAGTACAAATAGGTGAGTACACACACACATACACACACACACACACACACACACACACACAACACACACACACACACAAAACACACACACACACACACACACACACACACATCACACCACACTGCCACACACGCAACAAACACTGAGTCATCACACAAGACACACAACAACACAAACACAGACCAGTAAATCTCAACAGAATCTAGAGCCTAAGAAGTTAGGTAAATAAATAATAATACAACCCCTTAACACGGGGAACGCAGGGGGAAATATGCCTTAGTGGTTCTAATTGTGTGCCTGGCATTACTTTACTTACAAATTACACACAACTATTAGTGGTTAATGAACTGTCCCTGGCTAGTGATTAATCGTAACTGTGCCTGAGGATGGTTAATGTAAACTACCTCAACGGTACACAATATAACAACCACCTGAGATAAATGGTTTAAAGTGTCAAATCGACATTTTGTAGGACATATGGGTTTAAACTTAGAAACACACTACACACACACATAAAACATACAAACTACCCCATTGTATTAATTAACCAACTGCTCGACTAATGAATAAAAATTCAAACATTTGGGTGAACTCACACACACACACACACACACACACTCGCACACACACACACACACACACGCACACACACACACACATTAAGAAACAAACGTTCATGGACACATCACAGTGTACACATGCACGCATAAATCACTACATCTCACATGGTACACACAAATTAATCACACAGTTGTAAACACAAATCACTAAAGTACACACGGGTGCACACAAATCATCGGGGTGGGCAGGGGTGGTTCATCAATGAACAATTCTGAACATTCTCAGAGAACGACTGTCCATAAATATCACTTAAGGTATTGATACGGCAGTTCGAGCCCCCAGGGCATGTGGCCGCCCCTCCCACTCCTCGCAACAAACCCCATTACCTGCCGTTCACCAGGAGCTTAATAAATTCCCTCCTTCCCCCCTACTGTGTATTTCTTCTTCCAAAACGACAATATTAATAATAATAATAATAATAATAATAATAATAATAATAATAATAATAATAATTGCTTGATGCTTAAGACAACTGGAAAAAATGATGAGAATTATTTCATAGATCTTGATAATTATTTTGAATATGAGAGAAAGAGAGAGGAGAGAGAGAGAGAGAGAGAGAGAGAGAGAGAGAGGGGAGAGAGAGAGAGAGAGAGGGACAGAGAGGGGACAGACAGACAGAAGACAGAGACAGAGAAGAGCAGAAAGAAACTAATAAGAAATGCTTCTCATAACGTAAACATAGAATAAAGCAAGTCTAAATGGAGTACATATAAGCCAGAATACATTTGTTGTATTTCCTAATACAACAATACATTAATCATATGCAAATCAGCCAGAGATTGTAGTATATTGAAATAAATCATTGTAGTGTTTACTTTGTATAAAGTGTGTTCGTATACCCACAGCTCTGGTGTTTATATTCCTGTTTATATAGTGAGCTAGTACACACACACACACACACACACACACAACCCAACCCCAAAACACACACACACACACACACACACACACACAAGACTAGTCCCAGAGGTAAGGGAATGCCCTACGAAGAAAGATTAAGGGAAATCGGCCTGACGACAATGAAAGGACAGGAGGGTTAGGGGAGACATGATAATGACATATAAAATACTGGAAGATGGACAAAGACAGGATGTTCCCGAGATGGGATACAGAAACAAAGGGGTCACAATTGGAAGTTGAAGAATCAGATGAGTCAGAGGGATGTTAGGAAGGATTTATTCAGTCGTAGAGCTGTCAGGAAGTGGAATAATCTGAAAATTGATGTAGTGGAGGCAGGAACCATACAAAGTTTAAAGACGAGGTTTGACAAAGCACATGGAACAGGGAGAGAGAGGACGTAGTAGTGATCAGTGAAGAGGCGGGACCAGGAACTGTGACTCGACTCCTTAGCACACACTCACTCTGTGTGTGATTCGACCCTTTCAACCACAATAAGTGAGTACACAGACACAAACACCGCAGTGGTCCGTAATGGTTCAGGGTCACGCAAACCCACCTAGACCACCTGCAGCCACACTTGTTTGTTGGGTCTGACGGAGAGACATAGAGACAAACACAGACAGATAGATAGTCAGACAAACAAGCAACCTCCAAAAGCAATACACATTATTAGAATCCATATAAGTGTATATATTATATATAATTATATTATATATATTAAATATATTTTATATTATATATAATATATATATACAGAGAGAGGGAAAGAGTGGTAGAGGCAGAGTGAGATAGAGAGAGATTACCTTTTGTGGTTACAGTAGCACAGTTAGTTTGGAGTCTCGTCTCAAATACTTTGTTCATAATATTAATTTTAAATATTTACCAGTGGTTCAAATTTGTTAAATTCCTCCATTAATGTATTCCACTGGTCACTTTGAGAGAAAAAAAAACTATTATCTTTTCCAATCCACTTTTCCTCAATTTACGAAGGTGGCTTCTTGGTATCACTGTTTCACCTGCTAAGAAATCTTTATCTTCTCATTCAAGTCCTTTCAAGATCTTATATGTCGTTATCATATCTCCTCTTTTCTTACTGTCGACCAACACTGGCAACTTAAATGCTCTCAACTTTTCATCACAATACATAATGCTCAACTCTGGCATCCATTGTGCAGCTCTTCTCTGGACATTTTCTAACTTATCTATGTATTTTGTCCTCAGGTGTTAGCACCCATAATCTTCATATTCCAATTTCGGCCTAATGTAAGTTATAAAAAAAATCAATATTTCACCATCCAGATACTTTAAAGGTATTATATATTTTACCAGCCCAACATTTGTGTTTCTCCATTTGTATGATCTTCCAGTGGCAGTTTTTATTTTGTTAACTCCTAGATCCCTTTATCCGATATTTCCAGCATTTTGTCACAGTTTGTGTTGTTCATGTGGCCTGACTTCACTTTTATCTGTACACATTGCATTACATTCATCTACATTAAATTCCTGTAAATATTGAGTTCTTTTCCAAAGTGAGTAACGTAACTCATTCGGAAATTCTTTAAGACTTGAAGTACTATCCCGTCTATACATATAACTTATTTTTTTTTCTTATCAGCATCTGTACTCCCTGTTTAGTTATTTAAGTTAGGTAAGATTTGTTAGGAAACAGGACAGGTGTTTCCTGACTCCGTTGGAGCTTTTCGTCATCTGACCGAGGCCTTCCGCTGGCTTACCGGTCCACCCCTTTAAAAAATATGGTCACAGTCATAACCATTTTTTTTATTTATTTCAGTATCGTCTAATTCAGCTGTTTGTCCGGGATTAAAATCTCCTACAAGAAAAATATCTTCATTTATGAACAAACGTTTTTCTCTTAATTCACACAATTTCCTTCTCAACCTCAGTGACTTTGCTGTTGTCATTCTTTGTATTTCGTCTTTCAACATTTAGTTTACGTTTTTGCAATCTTTGAATGTTTGGTACTACTTTACTCTTGTCTAATATTTCGTTTTAAAAATTTCATTCTTCCTCTTCATATTTGTATATTCATTTCCGGCCTCTTGGAATCTTTGATAAGTTCCTTGATGGTCTGACTTCCTGTAGTGATGCCAAACCATTTTTTTTTCATGGCTCTCAAGCACCTTCCATCAAACCATTTATTATTTTTACTGTTTGGAATAAACTGTTTACTTCCATTTTCACATCCACTACAGAATTCCCTATTTACATAATTTATATCTGACTCTTATAGTATACTGTACCACTTAATTTCACTGAAATACTACACTATAGCACTGTAATTTCTTATCTGATGGTTCCTGTATATTAACATCTTTATCGTTTCCTAAGTTATATTTCACTGTATGTATATGTTATTTCCAACTGAACATGATCACTCTCAGTTGGTTTAAGTATCTCGTGTTGAACATTTCCTCCGATGTTCAATTAAACACTAGATCAAATATCGACGTTGTGTTGGTGCGTCTCCTTCTAGTCGCTTCCTTCATATGTTTATGTGTAAAAATCGTGTCATTATATTGAGAAAATCTATTGACCGTTTATTTGCAGTTGCAGCCTCATAGGCTGCCCAGTTTATTTCTCTGTGGTTAAAATCGCCAAGTGGATTAATTTTTGTCCTTATTAAGGTCACTTTTCATCAACAGTTTCCTGAGGATAATACACAGATAACCCGCACATAAGAGAGAGAAGGTTATGACGACGTTTCGGTCTTACTTGGATCGAAACGTCGTCATATCCTTCTGTCCTATGTACGGGTTATATGTGTATTCCTCCAGTCACAGCTTTTTCTACCATAAGGATGTAATGTAATCCTCATTTATCCTGTCTAAATGTTATCTTTCCTACTTATTAAATGGCGACTTACATATATTTACTACTAACAGCTTCTCATCTTTATTTTGCGCTATTATCCTTGGATTATTATAATTTCTAGTATATTTTAGATTTCTATTTGCATACCCAAAAGAGTGATTTACCAATATTGCCACTTCTCTTCCTCTCCACCTTACTATCTCTTCTCCACTTCTCCTCCGCTCCACCTTACCGTGTCTTCTCTACTTCTCCTCCGCTCCACATTGCTGTTTTTTTCTCTTTCTCTACTTCTCCTCCGCTCCACCTTACCGTCTCTTCTCTACTTCTCCTCCGCTCCACATAGCTGTCTCTTCTCCACTTCTCCTCCGCTCCACCTTACCGTCTCTTATCTACTTCTCCTCCGCTCCACATTGCTGTCTCTTCTCCACTTCTCCTCCGCTCCACCTTACTGTCTCTTCTCCACACTTAAGTAATTACTATCAGTACAACATCATTTACAATATGCTGCCTCTGTATTTGACTGAAGAACTCTACTGTGTGATCGAAACGTTTCAGTTACAGTAAAGATTCCCAACTACTGCCCAAGTGTCTTACTGTTCCGTAAGTCATCAACACTCACTACAAAACTAACCCGCACATACGTTTTGGTCCGACTTTGACAATTAACTAGTCCCACAGTGGCTAGTTAATGGTCACAAATCTGTCTCCTACTTGCAGGTAGGAGACAGGTTTGCTTGATACAGAAACATTGTGTGGTAGCTGCACCTGGTGTACCAGCGCCCAGTTACTCCTCCATAACTATGTTTTAAGTTTTTTTG
>NC_069414.1:20196790-20211790 GCF_026875155.1 Cherax quadricarinatus | reverse complement strand
AATCTGAAGAGACATTCACAAGTCATCACATGGAAACTAACGTCCAAATTTCTTTAGCAAAAATGGTATATTTGGAGAGCCAGAGCCCAACTCTAATTTAAACCTTCCACTAAGAAGCATGAATCTTGAAGCTAAACTGAAGAGGCATTCCCTTGTCATCACAGAGACACCAGTATAATAAAATACATCAGTAAGTTAGGTTTCAAGCCGCTCAGACGTTGCATTATCAGGTTATCAGTATTGAAGGGTTGAAGTTAATCAGATACAACAGTCAAAAATTATCGCATGAAAAGCAGTGTTTTCAGTTTTCCAAAATTTCTGAAAAAAAAGAAAAAACCGAAAGGCAACTGGGACGACACAGACCCAAAAATATTCCAAACTTTCCTCTAAGATTAACCAGCTTCTAAGTAATTAAGTATCAAAGTAAAGTAAGTTTGATTTTAAACTTTGGGTACATAATATAGAAAGTTTTCTCAATGATCTTAAAAGCACAGTTAATAATAATAATAATAATAATAATAATAATAATAATAATAATAATAATAATAATTATTATTATTATTATTATTATTATTTTATTATTATTATTTATTATTATTATTACTATAATCAAAAATAAGCGCTAGACCCAACAGGGTCCTTGAGAGTACAAATGCAATTATCGCGAGCAAGAGATTTCAAGATGCAAAACAACTACGGGGGAAGGGGGGGGGGTAGTTGAATGATAGCTCTAGGCCTTTCGTGTTGCAATTAACATATCATCAGGAGCTTGCAGTGTTGCAGAAAAGAGGAGGAAATGCAAGCAGATACGATCACAAGGAGCACCTTTGCTGCAGGAAAGGCGCTCCTTGTGATCAGATAGTGTGAATGTCTGTCGTAATGTTGAGAGTCAGACGCCATCTTGACGCGCCAGGTAAGTTAATCAGGTAATTACACCGGAAGTGTGAATTTCCGGCGCCTCTGTTCTTGACTTCCTTGACGCAACAACGCGCGCGCGCGTGCGCGAGTGAGCGAGCGAACGAACGCGAGAGACATAGAGAGAGAGAGAGAGAGGAGAGGAGAGAGAGAGAGAGAGGGAGAGGAAGAGAGGAGAGAGAGAGAGAGAGGGAGAGAGAGAGAGAGAGAGAGAGAAATATAAGAATCAACATTTAAATACAACCATTTAAAAGGATGTAATGAAAAGGAAGAATGAGGACTACGAAGAGGAGGAGGAGGAGATAAAGGAAGAAGAAAATAAAAAACAACAAGGAAGAGAAGAAGGGCAAAGAGAAAGAGGGAATGATGAGAACTGGAAGAAGGGAAATAAACATTACGAAGAGGATGAAGAGGGAAGGAGGAGAAGGATTGGCTAGAGGTCATCATAACAGGCATTAGATAAACCGATAATGGCAAAATAAGCCGATAAATAGAATGAAGGGGAAGGGAAAGGGGGAGGGAGAAAGAGACTTTACAAGAAATGAGAAGAGGAACTTTTGGAGGAAGAAGATAAGGAGGAACAAGAGTGTAATTGAAGAGGGGAGTAGACTCGGGGGGGAGGGAATGATGGAGAGTGGGGAGGGAGGGATTGATGGAGGGTGGGGAGGGAGGGATTGATGGAGGGTGGGGAGGGAGGGATGATGGAAGGTGGGGAGGGAGGGATTGATGGAGGGTGGGGAGGGAGGGATTATGGAGGGATTGAATGAGCGGGAGTAGGAGGAAGGAGGAAAGGAAGAAGGAAGTGAAGGAGGGAGGGAGGGAAGGAGGGAGGGAGGGAAAGAGGGTAGGAAGACAGTACTATAGAATCACCAAGGTATGTGGTATTGAATTCCAATTTTAAGTAGCAAGACTTAAGGTATTAGCCACTAGGTGCCAGCACCTGGCATTTAGCACTGTCTGACATTGACATTATGGCACTGCATGGCACTAGCCGGGAACACTCTCTGGTAGTGTCTAACGGTGCGGCACTGCTACAATCAGTCACCGTTAGTTACAATGATGTCCTCCACTAACTTCAGCCGCGTATAACTTAAGAACAACCTATACGATCAGCTTCAAACTTTCCATCCTGGCGGACTATGACAGGAGGAAGGTTCCTGGAGCACTTGATGACACCAGTTACACCCGTCTTGATTCTGATCGTCTTCAACATTTTAATGCTAATGTGTCCTACTTAGCAGAAAGTGGGTATTGCAAGGTTGGTATTGCAAGGTAGCTATTGCCAGGTTGGTATTGCAAGGTAGCTATTGCCAGGTTGGTATTGCAAGGTAGCTATTGCCAGGTTGGTATTGCAAGGTAGCTATTGCCAGGTTGGTATTGCAAGGTAGCTATTGCCAGGTTGGTATTGCAAGGTAGCTATTGCCAGGTTGGTAATGGCAAGGTAGCTATTGCCAGGTTGGTATGCAAGGTAGGTATTGCCAGGTTGTATTGCAAGGTAGCTATTGCCAGGTTGGTATTGCAAGGTAAGAGATATTGCCAGGTTGGTATTGCAAGGTAGCTATTGCCAGGTTGGTATTGCAAGGTAGCTATTGCCAGGTTGGTTATTGCATGGTAGCTATTGCCAGGTTTTTATTGCAAGTAGGTATTGCCAGGTGGTATTGCAAGGTAGCAATTGCCAGGTTGGTATTGCCAAGGTAGATATGCCAAGATTGGATGCAAGTACTATTGCATGGTGGTATTGCAAGGTAGCTATTAGCAAGGTTTGGTATTGGCAAGTAGCTATTTCCAGGTTGGTATTGCAAGGTAGCTATTGCCAGGTTGGTATTGCAAGGTAGCTATTGCCAGGTTGGTATTGCAAGGTAGCTATTGCCAGGTTGGGTATTGCAGGTAGCTATGCCAGGTCGGTTTTTCAATGTACTATTGCCAGGTTGGTATTGCAGGTAGCTATTGCCCAGGTTGGATTGCAAGGTAGCTATTGCCCAGGTTGTATTGCAAGGTAGCTATTGCCAGGTTGGTATTGCAAGGTAGCTATTGCCAGGTTGGTATTGCAAGGTTGGTATTGCAAGGTTGGTATTGTAAGGTAAGTATTGTAATGTTGGTATTGTAAGGTAGATATAGTAACATTGGTATTGTAAGGTTGGTATTGTAAGGTAGGTATTGTAAGGTTGGTATTGCAAGGTAGCTATTGCCCAGTTTGTATTGCAAGTAGCTATTGCCAGTTGGTATTGCAAAGGTAGTTATTGCCAGGTTGGTATTGCAAGGTAGCTATTGCCAGGTTGGTATTGCAAGGTAGCTATTGCAGGTTGGTATTTCAAGGTAGCTATTGCCAGTGGTATTCGGCAAGGTACTTATTGCCAGGTTGGTATTGCAAGGTAGCTATTGCCAGGTTGGTATTGCAAGGTAGCTATTGCCAGGTTGGTATTGCAAGGTAGCTATTGCCAGGTTGGTATTGCAAGGTAGCTATTGCAGGTTGTATTCAAGGTAGCTATGCCAGGTTGGTATAGCAAGGTAGCTATTGCCAGGTGGGGTATTGCAAGGTATCTTTTGCCAGGTTGGTATTACAAGGTAGCTATTGCCAGGTTGGTTTGCAAGGTAGCTATTGCCAGGTGGTATTGCAAGGTAGCTATTGGCCAGGTTGGTATTGCAAGGTAGCTATTGCCAGGTTGGGAATTGCAAGGTTGGTATTGCAATGTTTATTGTAAGGTTAGTATTGGTAATGTTTGGTATTAGAGTACGGTAGATATAGTAACATTGGTATTGTAAGGTTGGTATTGTAAGGTAGCTATTGTAAGGTTGGTATTTAAGTTGTATTGTAATGGTCTGGTATTGGTAAGGTTGTATTGGTAAGGTGGTATTGTAAGGTTGGTATTGCAAGGTTGGCATTGAAAAAGTTGGTATTGTAAGGATGTATTGTAAGGTTGTATTGTAAGGTTGGTATTGTAAGGTTGGTATTGTAAGGTAAGGTTTTGTAAGGTTGGTATTGGTAAGGTTGGTATTGCGACGTATGGTTGGCATTGCAAGGTTGGTTATGTAAGGATGGTATTGTAAGGATAGGTATTGTAAGTTTTGTATTATAAGGTTGGTATTGTAAGGTTGGTATTGGTAAGTTACGCATTGTAAGGTGGTATTGTAAGGTTTGGGTATTACAAGTTGGTATTACAAGTTGGTATTGCAGGGTTGGTACAGTAGGTTGTATTGCAAGGTTTGGTTAATGAAGGTTGGTATGTAGGTGGTAATTGAAGGTTGGTATTGTAAGGTTGGTATTGAAAGTTACGCATTGTAAGGTTGGTAATTTGTAAGGTTGGTATTACAATGTTGGTATTACAAGGTTGGTATTGCAAGGTTGGTTCCAATAATACCACTACCGTGGCTCATATATTCACTCCTGTGGTTCATATATTTAACATAACCATGGTTTTCAAATATTCACTACCATGTTCATATCATTCACTACCATGGTTTCATATATTCACCTCTGTGTTCATAATTCAACACCGTGGTTCATATATTCACCATTGTGGTTCATATATTCACTACCGTGGTTCACACGTTTCATACCATGGTTCATATATTCTCTACCGTGGGTTCATATATTCACTACCGTGGTTCATATATTCACACCACCGTGGTTCATAATATTCACCACTGTGGTTCATATATTCACTACCGTGGTTCATATATTCACCACTGTGTGTTCATATATTCACGTACCCGTGGTTCATATATCACCACCGTGGTTCATATATTACCACTGTGGTTCTATATTCACTACCGTGGTTCATATATTCACCACTGTGTTCATATATCATTATCAGGGTCATATACTCACCACTGTTGTCATAATATTCACTACCTTGGTTCATACATTCACTACCATGGTTCATATATTCACTACCTGGATCAAATATTCACTACCGAGGTTCATATATTCACTACCTTGTTCATATATTCACTACCATGGTTCATATATTCAATACCGTGGTTCATATATTCACTACCATGGTTCATATATTTCACCACCATGGTTATATATTACAACCACTGCCGTTTCATATATATTCACTACCGTGGTTCATATATTCACTACCATGGTTTTTATATTATTCACCAATGCGGTTCATAATTCACTCCAGGTTCATATAGTCACTACCATGGTTCCATAATATTCACTCACCCCATGGTTATATATTCACCACTGCGGTTTCATATATTCACTCATGGTTAATATATTCACAACCAAGTTTTCATATATTCACTACCATCTGTTCATATATTCACCACCAGTGTTTGTATAATGTTCACCCACTGTGGGTTCATATATTCACTACTGGTGGTTCATATATTCACTACCGTGGTTCATATTTCAACCACTGTGGATTCATATTTCACTACCAGGTTCATATATTCACATACCATGGTCATAATTCACGCACCATGGTTTATATATTCACCACTGTGGTTCATATATTCACTACCAAGGTTCATATATTCACTACATGGTTTAATACATTCACTACCATGGTTCATATATTCACCATCCATGGTTTATATATACACCACTGAGTACATATATTCACCACTGTGGTTCATATATTCACCACTGTGGTTCATAAATCACCACTGTGAGTGGGTTTCATGTATTCACATACCACGGTTCATATATTTCACTACCATGGTTCAATATATTCACTACCGGGGGGCAGATCAGGCTCGACCATGGTTCATAATATTCATTACCGTGGTTCACATATTCACTACCATGTTTCATATATTCACCACCATGTTTATATATTCACCACTGTGGTTCATATATTCACTACGTGGTTCATATATTTCACCACTGTGGTTCATATATTCACTAACCGTGGTTTCATATATTCACTACCATGGTTCATATATTCACTACCGAGGTTTCATATATTCATTACCGTGGTTCATATATTCATACCGTGGTTCATATATTTCCACTGTGGGTTCATATATTCACTACCGTGGTTCATATATTCACTACCATGTTCAATATATCACTACCGTGGTTTCATATATTCAACCCTGTGCTTCATATATTCACTACCGTGGTTCAAATTCACTACGTGAGTCACATATTTATTACCTGGGTGCATATATTCACTACCATGGTTCATATATTCACCACCATGGTTCATATATTCACGCACTGTGGGTTCATATTTTCACTACCATGGTTCATATATTCACCACTGTGGTTCATATATTCACAACTGTGGTTTCATATATTCACTACCGTGGTTCATATATGCACGTCGGCCACCACCATGATTCATATATTCACTACATGTTTCATATAATTCACTACGTGGGTTCATATATTCACACCGTGGTCATATATTCACTACCATTTTTCATATATTCACTACCGTGTTCATATTATTCACTACTGGTTGTTTCATATATTCACTACCATTTTTTCATATATTCACTACCATGGTTCATATATTCACTACCATTTTTCATATATTCACTACCATGTTCATATATTCACTACCATGGTTCAGATATTCACTACCATTTTTTCATATATTTACTACCATTTTTTCATATATTCACTACCATGGTTCAATATTACTACCCATTGTTCATATATTCACTAACTACCATTTTTCATATATTCAACTACCATGGTTCATATACACTACCATTTTTCATATATTCATTACCATGGTTCATATATTCACTACCATGGTTGTTCATATATTCACTACCATGGTTCATATATTCACTACTATTTTTGCATATATTTCAATAACCATTTTCATATATTCACTACCGTGTTCATAATTCAATACCATTTCAATATTTCACTACTATGGTTCATAATATTCACTACCATGGGGTTCATATATTCAACTACCATTTTCATATATCACAACCATGGTTTCATATATTCACTACCGGGTTCATTTATTCACTACAGTTTCATATATTCACTACCATTTTTTCATATATTCACTACCATGGTTCATATATTCACTACCATTTTTCATATATTCAATACCATTTTTCATATATTCCACTACCATGGTTCATATATCACTACCATTTTTTCATATATTCACTACCATGGTTCATATATTCACTTACCATGGTTCGTATATTCACACCATTGGTTCATATATTAACTACCATTTTTCCAAATATTCACTACCATTTTTCATATATTCACTACCATGGTTCTTATATTCACTACCATGGTTCATATACACTACCGTGGGTTCGTATATTCACTACCGTGGGTCAGTATTTCACTACTACCATTTTTCATAATTCACTACCGTGGTTTCAAATATTCACTACTGTTGTTTCCATATATTCACTACCATTTTTCATATATTCACTACCATGGTTCATATATTCACTACCCATTTTTCATATATTCACTACATGGTTCACATATATTCACTACCATGGTTCATATATTCACACCATTTTTCATATATTTACAAACCATTTTTTTAATATATCACTACAATTGTTCATATATTCACACGCATTGTTTCATATATTTCACTACCATTTTTCATATATTTCACTACCATGTTCATATAATTCAACTACCATTTTCATATATTCATTACCATGGTTATATATTTCACTACCATGGTTCATATATTCACTAACCATGGTTTCATATATTCACTACTAATTTTCATATATTCACTACTCATTTTTCATTTTCATATATTCACTACCCATGGTTCATATATTCACTACTATTTTTCATAGATTCCCTACCATGGTTCATATATTCACACCATGGTTTCATTTATTCAACTACCATTGTTCATAATATTCACTACCATTTTTCATAATTCACATACCATGGTTCATATATTCACCTACCATTTTTCATATATTTCACTACCATTTTTCATATATTCACTACATGGTTCTATATTCACTACCATTTTTCATATATTCACTACTACCATGGTTTTCATAATATTCACTACCATGGTTCTTATATCACTACCATGGTTCATATATTAACTACCATTTTCATATATTCACTACATTTTTCAATATTCACTACAATGGGTTCATATATTCACTACCATGGTTCATAATATTCACTACCATGGTTCTAATATTCACTAAATCCATTTTTCATATTTTTCACTACATTTTTCATATATTTCACTCCCATGGTTCATATATTCACTACCATTTTTCATATATTCACTACATTTTTCATATATTCACTCCATGTTCTATATTAACTACCATGGATCATGTATCACTACCATTTTTTCATACTTCACTACGTGGTTCAATATATTCATTTGGCTACCATGGTTCCATATATTCACTACCATGGTTCATATATTCACTACCATGGTTTCATATATTCATTTACCATTTTTTCATATTTTCACTACACATTTTTCATATATTCACTAACCATGGTTCATATATTCACCTAAGACTAACCATTTTTTCATAATCACTACCATGGTTCATATATTCACTACCATTTTTCATATATTCAACTACCATTTTTCATATATTCACTACCATTTTTCATATATTTCACTACCCATTTTTTCATATATTCACTACCATTTTCCCATAATATTCACTAACCATTTTTCATATCTTCACTACCATTTTTCATAAATTTTTTTATGACTTAATACGATCAATAACTGGGGAACGCATCTTCGATCAGCTCTCAAACTTTTAGGTTTGATATGCTTTTGTTTTCCAAGGAAGTTTTGGCTTGATTTAATGCTTGTTTGAATTTTCAGTTTTTCGGAATAGGGGTGATTTCAGGGGGGAAATCCCTGAAAATGTCTCTCCTGGTCGACTTGAAATCCTTAAATCCGGTGATCCGATTGTCTTGGATTTAATAGGGCCAATTTCCTATTTTTCATGACTAGGGGAAAATTTTGGAAAGGATTTTTATGTGACATTTTGCATATTCTCGTCAAATCACTTCATTATAATGAAGTTTTCCGAGCGGCTTGAACTTCCGGTATGATGTATATTGTATAATATTGATCCCCGCAAGATGACTAAAGAATGCCTTTTCAGGCTGGCTCAAACTTTCGAAGCTGGTGTCTCCATAGTGGAAGGCTCAAACCATTTTGGGCTGTTAGGCTCTAAATTGCTACTTTTATTGAAGAAACTGTAATTGGGTATCTATGTGGATTCTTGAGAGCTTTATATATACGACGCTAAAAAATAACTCATTATTAAGCCGCACTCTGTACTATTCTTATCGCGGTGGCACCTGAGTTTGTGCAATACAGGGAATGGCTTCTTGGACATTAGGTACAGGGGGGCTGAGGTTTTATGCAATACGGGGACCTTTCTGAGATCACTGAGTTACAGGTGACTGGGATCATTAATACGGGGGAATCTTTCTCATAAATCGTAACGCCCTTTTTTTTCAAAGCGGTCTCGAAACGTACATTTGGAGAGTATAACGGAACTGTTTGTATTAGTTATCATTGTCAAGGCCCTTGTCAATAGACATAAACCTGAGTGTGTCTATCTGTCTCTCTTACACACACACACACACACCACACAAACACAATTTGATACGAAATATTGGAATAAACGAGAGTACTGAAAAACCAGGCGGAAGACACAGACAAACAGACAGACAGACACAGACAGACAAAGGCTGCCACAACACCTCACCACCGGTACTCTAGAAGAGATGGAAAAAAAAACTATTGGAAATCGCTTACGGCTGGTGGCAAAGTTTTTGAAGAGAGAGAGAGAAAGAGAGAGAGAGGGGAGAGAGAGAGAGAGAGAGAGAGAGAGAGAGAGAGAGAGAGAGAAAAGAGAGAGAGAGAGAGAAGAAGAGACACTCTGAGAGATAGATAACAGACTGACGAAGAGAGAACACACTAAGAGAGAGAGAGAGAGGAGAGAGAGAGAGAGGGGAGAGAAAAGAGAGAGAGAGAGAGAGAGAGAGAGAGAGAAACAGAGAGAGAGACCCCTTTTGAGAGATAGATAGACAGACTGACGAAGAGAGAAACACACACTGAGAGAGAGAGAGAAGAGAGAGAGAGAGAGGAGAGAGAGAGAAGAGAAGAGAGAGAGAGAGAGAGAAGAGAGAGAGAGAGAGAGAGCGAGAGAGAGCAAAGAGAGAGAGAGAGAGAGAGAGAGAGAGAGAGAGAGAGAGAGAGAGAGAGAGAGAGAGAGAGAGAGAGAGGTTCTTCAGGTTCTGGGTCAATATACAACAAGGTTATCCGCCAGAGGACATAATATCAGCCGTTAAATCGACAAGATGTGAGTGTCGCTCCCAGTTTATTCAAGAGGTCGCTACCAGTCTTTAAAAGAGGCTGATGCAGGTCCCTGACCCTGAGGTGAAGACTGATGCAGGTCCCTGACCCAGGGGTGAAGACTGATGCAGGTCCCTGACCCTGAGGTGAAGACTGATGCAGGTCCCGACCCAGGGGGGGAAGACTGATGCGGGTTTCCCTGACCCTGAGGTGAAGACTGATGCAGGCCCCTGACCCAGGGGGAAGACTGATGCAGGTCCCTGACCCTGAGGTGAAGACTGATGCAGGTCCCTGACCCTGAGGTGAAGACTGATGCAGGTCCCAGACCCTGAGGTGAAGACTGATGCAGGTCCCTGACCCAGGGGTGAAGACTGATGCAGGTCCCTGACCCTGAGGTGAAGACTGATGCAGGTCCCTGACCCTGAGGTGAAGACTGATGCAGGTCCCTGACCCAGGGGTGAAGACTGATGCAGGTCCCTGACCCTGAGGTGAAGACTGATGCAGGTCCCTGCCCCCAGGGGTGAAGATGATGCAGGCCCCTGACCCTGAGGTGAAGACTGATGCAGGTCCCTGACCCAGGGTGAAGACTGATGCAGGCCCCCTGACCCTGAGTGAAGACTGATGCAGGTCCCTGACCCGGGGTGAAGACTGATGCAGGCCCCTGACCCTGAGGTGAAGACTGATGCAGGTCCCTGACCCAGGGGTGAAAACTGATGCAGGTCCCTGACCCTGAGGTGAAGACTGATGCAGGTCCCTGACCCTGAGGTGAAGACTGATGCAGGTCCCTGACCCTTGAGGGAAGACTGATGCAGGTCCCTGACCCTGAGGTGAAGACTGATGCAGGTCCCTGACCCAGGGGTGAAGACTGATGCAGGTCCTGACCCAGGGGTGAAGACTGATGCAGGCCCCAGACCCTGAGGTGAAGACTGATGCAGGCCCCTGACCCAGGGTGAAGACTGATGCAGGCCCCAGACCCTGAGGTGAAGACTGATGCGGTCCCTGACCCAGGGGTGAAGACTGATGCAGGTCCCAACCCTGGGGTAAAGACTGATGCAGGTCCCTGACCCAGGGGTGAAGACTGATGCAGGTCCCAGCCCCTAGGTGAAGACTGATGCAGGTCCCGACCCAGGGTGAAGACTGATGCAGGCCCCCTGACCCAGGGGTGAAGACTGATGCAGGTCCCTGACCCTGAGGTGAAGACTGATGCAGGTCCCTGACCCTGAGGTGAAGACTGATGCAGGTCCCTGACCCTGAGGTGAAGACTGATGCAGGTCCCGGGACCCAGGGGTGAAGACTGATGCAGGTCCCTGACCCAGGGGTGAAGACTGATGCAGGCCCCAGACCCTGAGGTGAAGACTGATGCGGGTCCCTGACCCAGGGGGAAGACTGATGCAGTCCCAGACCCTGAGGTGAAGACTGATGCAGGTCCCGACCCAGGGGTGAAGACTGATGCAGGTCCCAGACCCTGAGGTGAAGACTGATGCAGGTCCCTGACCCAGGGGTGAAGACTGATGCAGGTCCCAGACCCTGAGGTGAAGACTGATGCAGGTCCCTGACCCAGGGGTGAAGACTGATGCAGGTCCCGACCCAGGGGTGAAGACTGATGCAGGTCCCAGACCCTGAGGTGAAGACTGATGCAGGTCCCTGACCCAGGGGTGAAGACTGATGCAGGTCCCAACCCTGAGGTGGAGACTGAGCAGGTCCCTGACCCAGGGTGAAGACTGATGCAGGTCCCGACCAGGGGTGAAAAACTGATGCAGGTCCCTGACCCTGAGGTGAAGACTGATGCAGGTCCCTGACCCAGGTGAAGACTGATGCAGGTCCCTGACCCTGGGGTGAAGACTGATGCGGTCCCTGACCCTGAGGTGAAGACTGATGCAGGTCCCAGACCCTTGAGGTGAAGACTGATGCAGGTCCCTAAACCCAGGGGTGAAGACTGATGCAGGCCCCTGACCCTGGGGATGAAGACTGATGCAGGTCCCTGACCCTGAGGTGAAGACTGATGCAGGTCCCTGACCCAGGGGTGAAGACTGATGCAGGTCCTGACCCTGAGGTGAAAAACTGATGCAGGTCCCTGACCCGGGGGTGAAGACTGATGCAGGTCCCTGACCCTAGGGGGAAGACTGATGCAGGTCCCTGACCCAGGGGTGAAGACTGATGCAGGTCCCTGACCCTGAGGTGAAGACTGATGCAGGTCCCTGACCCAGGGGTGAAGACTGATGCAGGTCCCTGACCCTGAGGTGAAGACTGATGCAGGTCCCTGACCCAGGGTGAAAACTGATGCAGGTCCCCAGACCCTGAGGTGAAGACTGATGCAGGTCCCTGACCCTGAGGTGAAGACTGATGGAGGTCCCTGACCCTGAGGTGAAGACTGATGCAGGTCCCTGACCCTGAGGTGAAGACTGATGCAGGTCCCTGACCCAGGGGTGAAGACTGATGCAGGTCCCTGACCCAGGGGTGAAGACTGATGCAGGTCCCAGACCCTGAGGTGAAGACTGATGCAGGTCCCTGACCCAGGGGTGAAGACTGATGCAGGTCCCAGACCCTGAGGTGAAGACTGATGCAGGTCCCTGACCCAGGGGTGAAGACTGATGCAGGTCCCAGACCCTGAGGTGAAGACTGATGCAGGTCCCTGACCCAGGGGTGAAGACTGATGCAGGTCCCAGACCCTGAGGTGAAGACTGATGCAGGTCCCTGACCCAGGGGTGAAGACTGATGCAGGTCCCTGACCCAGGGGTGAAGACTGATGCAGGTCCCTGACCCTGAGGTGAAGACTGATGCAGGTCCCTGACCCTGAGGTGAAGACTGATGCAGGTCCCTGACCCTGAGGTGAAGACTGATGCAGGTCCCTGACCCAGGGGTGAAGACTGATGCAGGTCCCTGACCCAGGGGTGAAGACTGATGCAGGTCCCAGACCCTGAGGTGAAGACTGATGCAGGTCCCTGACCCAGGGTGAAGACTGATGCAGGTCCCAGACCCTGAGGTGAAGACTGATGCAGGTCCCTGACCCAGGGGTGAAGACTGATGCAGGTCCCAGACCCTGAGGTGAAGACTGATGCAGGTCCCTGACCCAGGGGTGAAGACTGATGCAGGTCCCAGACCCTGAGGTGAAGACTGATGCAGGTCCCTGACCCAGGGGTGAAGACTGATGCAGGTCCCTGACCCAGGGGTGAAGACTGATGCAGGTCCCAGCCCCTTTGAGTGAAGACTGTGCAGGTCCCTGACCCAGGGGTGAAGACTGATGCAGGTCCCAACCCTGAGGTGGAGACTGATGCAGGTCCCTGACCCAGGGGTGAAGACTGATGCAGGTCCCTGACCCAGGGGTGAAGACTGATGCAGGTCCCTGACCCTGAGGTGAAGACTGATGCAGGTCCCTGACCCTGAGGTGAAGACTGATGCAGGTCCCAGACCCTGAGGTGAAGACTGATGCAGGTCCCTGACCCAGGGGTGAAGACTGATGCAGGTCCCTGACCCAGGTGTGAAGACTGATGCAGGTCCCTGCCCCCAGGGGTGAAGACTGATGCAGGTCCCTGACCCAGGGGTGAAGACTGATGCAGGTCCCTGACCCAGGTGTGAAGACTGATGCAGGTCCCTGACCCAGGGGTGAAGACTGATGCAGGTCCCTGACCCTGAGGTGAAGACTGATGCAGGTCCCGGACCCTGAGGTGAAGACTGATGCAGGTCCCAGACCCTGAGGTGAAGACTGATGCAGGTCCCTGACCCAGGGGTGAAGACTGACGCAGGTCCCAGACCCTGAGGTGAAGACTGATGCAGGTCCCTGACCCAGGGGTGAAGACTGATGCAGGTTCCTAAACCAGGTGTGAAACTGATGCAGGTCCCTGACCCGGGGGTGAAGACTGATGCAGGTCCCTGACCCTGAGGTAAAAGACTGATGCAGGTCCCGGACCCTGAGGTGAAGACTGATGCAGGTCCCGGACCCTGAGGTGAAGACTGATGCAGGTCCCTGACCCAGGGTGAAGACTGACGCAGGTCCCAGACCCTGAGGTGAAGACTGATGCGGGCCCCCTGACCCAGGATGAAGACTGATGCTGGTCCCAGAAAAAAGGGGTGAAGACTGATGTAAACCCCTGACCCAGGGGTGAAGACTGATGCAGGTCCCTTACCCTGAGGTAAAGCTTGATGCAGGTCCCAGTCTCAAGAAAAGAACCTTCATGGTCAGCTGCCAGTCCCAGACCTTTTACATAGGAGTTTGCCTGACCTTGCTGGTCCCAAGTCACTTGAAAAAGCTTACTGTCCAAGAGAGAGCCTTGGAGATTTATACAAAGCTTAGTCTCCAAGAGAAAGACTTGAAGAAGAAGCTTAGTCTCCAAGAGACCTGAAAAAAAATATGATCTCTAAATCAAACGTTGATTTTATGTCTTCCTTTTTTCCGAAGTCTTTTTGTACTCAAAAAATTTACACACACATACAGTGAATAAGTGAGAAAGAGAGATAGAAAGAGAGAGAACGAAGGAGAGAGAGAGAGAGAGAGAGAAAGAGAGGGAGGCAGGGTAGAGAACAGAGCAAGACTTTCTCATCTCTCGCCTGAACCCATCCTGGATAGATCTGTCATTTCAGCAGAGCCTTCAGTATACTAGGGATGTGGCTGGCCTTACTGTTATGTACAGCGAGAAGCAAGCTCTATACCACAAACGGGCAAAAAGCGAAAATTTTCACCCTGCGTCCCTTCTCCAGAACACATTTCATCTGAGATCTTTTATCCCCGGGATGACTCGAGTATAAAAACACATTTTCAAAAAAATGTGTCAACGAGATAAAGTCAGTTGAAAAAATGAAAATCTGCCCCAGATGG
>NC_069414.1:20170050-20196290 GCF_026875155.1 Cherax quadricarinatus | reverse complement strand
TTTCACCCGGGGCGGCCCCCCCCCCCCCTTACGACGCCACTGGTGGTTTGTTTACTGTAGTAAGCAAACTGCCTCGCCCTCGGCCCAGCCGAGGGTGTGGCAGTCACATTTCAGCAGTGAGCAAAAGCGACTCCCCCTACACGAACCATACAATCACTACAGGCAAGGGACTCACTAGCTGGAACAGGCAGTTGTGTGGCTCACACAGGTATTTCTCAGGTATACCCCGTCCCCTACACTACCACGTGAGTATTGGTGAATGCATTCAGGTGTATACACGTGTATAGAGGTGGCATTCCCACGCCCAGAGATTACCATATATCAGCTGCCTGTCACAGCCACTGCCTACTGTAAGGAATAAAGGTCAGTACCTCATTGGTTGAAATTACCCTGAGGTGGTGCGGCAGATTTCAGACTGAATCCAAAACTGAAACAAAGGACCACTAACCCGACTCATCCGTTATTCCACATACACTGCCTTAATTCCCCATACAATTTACAACTTGGACAGACTGAATGATGTTGTAACAGCTAGGCTTAGACTTGGTTACAAGTAATTCTGGCAGTTTGGCAGACACACAGATGATGATCAAACTAAGTGCAAGGTATGTGGCCGACCCTATTTTCACTATCTTGAACAATGTGTTTAATTATCCACTTATTGAAGCATAACCTATGTGATATGTCAAGATATCTTATTAATGAAAACAAGATAAAAAATATATTAATTTCCTTAATTTGTTTGCAACGGACAAGTCAACTGCAGACATAAAATCAGATGTATTCATATCAACCCTATCGGAGCCTAATTCCTGGGCCTTTTGTGTATCTATGCTCGTTCTCTACCGTGCACAGGATGGATATAGTTGCACATTAAGCTACCCTCTCGTAGACTGTAGTCCGATCACACAGCTGCTCTACGCTCAAGAAGCCTCCCTTCGACCCCTTCGGGGTGGGGAATTTATATTCTACAAACGTCACATCCTTTTCACAATGCTGCCGCATCGTGTGAAAATCAAGCCTGTGAATGGTGCAATAAATGACTCCACGAAGCTAGCTTTAGCTACCGCCGTTAGGATCTGCCTGCAGGTCAAATTTACGGCAATCCACTCTCTGAAGGACTCCTTCATTGTCGTCCTGGAGTTTACCTGGAGAGACTTCCGGGGGTCAACGCCCCCGCGGCCCGGTCTATGACCAGACCTCCTGGTGGATCAGAGCCTGATCAACCAGGCTGTTGCTGCTGGCTGCACGCAAACCAACGTACGAGCCACAGACCGGCTGGTCAGGAACCGACTTTAGGTGCTTGTCCAGTGCCAGCTTGAAGACTGCCAGGGGTCTGTTGGTAATCCCCCTTATGTATGCTGGGAGGCAGTTGAACAGTCTCGGGCCCCTGACACTTATTGTATGGTCTCTTAACGTGCTAGTGACACCCCTGCTTTTCATTGGGGGGATGTTGCATCGTCTGCCAAGTCTTTTGCTTTCGTAGTGAGTGATTTTCGTGTGCAAGTTCGGTACTAGTCCCTCTAGGATTTTCCAGGTGTATATAATCATGTATCTCTCCCGCCTGCGTTCCAGGGAATACAGTTTCAGGAACCTCAAGTGCTCCCAGTAATTGAGGTGTTTTATCTCCGTTATGCGCGCCGTGAAGGTTCTCTGTACATTTTCTAGGTCAGCAATTTCACCTGCCTTGAAAGGTGCTGTTAGTGTGCAGCAATATTCCAGCCTAGATAGAACAAGTGACCTGAAGAGTGTCATCATGGGCTTGGCCTCCCTAGTTTTGAAGGTTCTCATTATCCATCCTGTCATTTTTCTAGCAGATGCGATTGATACAATGTTATGGTCCTTGAAGGTGAGATCCTCCGACATGATCACTCCCAGGTCTTTGACGTTGGTGTTTTCGCTCTATTTTGTGGCCAGAATTTGTTTTGTACTCTGATGAAGATTTAATTTCCTCGTGTTTACCATATCTGAGTAATTTAAATTTCTCATCGTTGAACTTCATATTGTTTTCTGCAGCCCACTGAAAGATTCGGTTGATGTCCGCCTGGAGCCTTGCAGTGTCTGCAATGGAAGACACTGTCATGCAGATTCGGGTGTCATCTGCAAAGGAAGACACGGTGCTGTGGCTGACATCCTTGTCTATGTCAGATATGAGGATGAGGAACAAGATGGGAGCGAGTACTGTGCCTTGTGGAACAGAGCTTTTCACCGTAGCTGCCTCGTACTTTACTCTGTTGACTACTACTCTCTGTGTTCTGTTAGTGAGGAAATTATAGATCCATCGACCGACTTTTCCTGTTATTCCTTTAGCACGCATTTTGTGCGCTATTACGCCATGGTCACACTTGTCTAAGGCTTTTGCAAAGTTTGTATACATTACATCTGCATTCTTTTTGTCTTCTAGTGCATCTAGGACCTTGTCGTAGTGATCCAATAGTTGAGACAGACAGGAGCGACCTGTTCTAAACCCATGTTGCCCTGGGTTGTGTAACTGATGGGTTTCTAGATGGGTGGTGATCTTGCTTCTTAGGACCCTTTCAAAGATTTTTTATGATATGGGATGTTAGTGCTATCGGTCTGTAGTTCTTTGCTGTTGCTTTACTGCCCCCTTTGTGGAGTGGGGCTATGTCTGTTGTTTTTAGTAACTGTGGGACGACCCCCATGTCCATGCTCCCTCTCCATAGGATGGTAAAGGCTCGTGTGATAGGGGCTTCTTGCAGTTCTTAATGAACACGGAGTTCCATGAGTCTGGCCCTGGGGCAGAGTGCATGGGCATGTCATTTACCGCCTGTTCGAAGTTATTTGGCGTCAGGGTAACATCGGATAGGCTTGTGTTAACCAAGTTCTGTAGCTCTCTCATAAAAAATTCATTTTGATCTTCGACTCTCAGTCTGGTTAGCGGCTTGCTAAAAACTGAGTCATATTGGGACTTGAGTAGCTCACTCATTTCCTTGCTGTCATCTGTGTAGGACCCATCTTGTTTAAGTAGGGGCCCAATACTGGACGTTGTTCTCGACTTTGATTTGGCATAGGAGAAGAAATACTTTGGGTTTCTTTCCATTTCATTTATGGCTTTTAGTTCTTCCCGCGATTCCTGACTCCTATAAGATTCCTTTAGCTTAATTTCGATGCTTGCTATTTCTCTGACCAGTGTCCCCCTACGCATTTCAGATATATTGACCTCTTTTAGCCGCTCTGTTATTCTTTTCCATCGCCTGTAAAGGGAGCGCCTGTCTCTTTCTATTTTACATCTACTCCTTCTATTTCTTAGGGGAAATAAGCCTTGTGCATACATCGAGTGCCACCAAGTTAATCTGTTCTAAGAAATAAGTTGGGGTCTGTGTTGCTTAGTTAACTTCCCAGCTTATATCGGTTGGGACTTGGTTTACTTGGTCCCACTTTATTTTTTTGTTATTGAAGTTGAATTTGGTGAATGCTCCCTCGTGCTAATCTCATTTTGGTCGGTTTGGGCTCCGCGCATACATGTTGAACCTCAATTATTTTGGATCTGAGTATATTGTTTTTGATATGGTGACATTTCTTATCAGATCATCATTGTTAGTGAAGATGGGGTTGTGTATTCTCCAGTCTAGTAGGCTCTAATATTTGCTGGTTTAAATTGAATTTTGTGCAGAGATTTAAAAAAGCTCGTGTGAGTGTGAGTTTTCATCAGAGCTGCCTCCTGGTGTTATTACTGCAACAATATTATTTGCTATATTCCTCCATTTTAGGTGCCTTAAGTTGAAATCCCCAGGAGCAAGATGTTGGTTGCAGGAGCTGGAAGATTTTCCAGACAGTGATCAATTTTTAACAGCTGTTCCTGGAATTGCTGGGATGTTGCATCCAGAGGCTTGTAGACTACCACATCTTTACTGCTAAAACTTCCACTACATCTTTGAGGCATTAAGCAGTTCTGTGCAAACAAGTGACTCTGCAATGTTACAGGCCAACCCCCCCATCCCTTTTGCCGTTCACTCTGTCACATCTGATAGGATGTAACCTGGGATCCATATTTCGTTGTCCAAGTGATCCTTTATGTGGGTCTCAGTGAAAGCCGCGAACATTGCCTTTGCCTCTGCAAGCAGTCAACGGATGAAAGGTATTTTGTTGTTTGTTGCTGGCTTTTAGACCCTGTATATTTGCAAAGAAGAATGTCATCGACTGGTGGTATTGTTGGTTTCTGGGGGGGATTTTTTTCCCGGGATTAGTATCTGTATCTGTTGGTTTGGAGTGGAGGGCCCTCGATTGTGGTTCCACTCCAGGAATGACTGGATTTGGTGTACGATTTCTGCCATTTTCTGTCAGTTTTTTTTCCTTCCTGGGACTAAAAAACCTCTCCCTCTTGAGTGGCTGTAGCTACCCAGGTTTTCCCATGGCCTGATGTTTTGTATCTTTTTGTCCCCCTTTAGATGGTGTGCCCCGCAATTTAAGTTATGCACAGTCTTTCCTGTACTGAAGAGGTACACATTTCAGGGTGAAAAAGCTTACAGGAAGGGAGTTTGCATTTCCTGTTGTCATTATGGGCCGACATTTTTAGGGTGGTCATAGTTGCACGTTCAGTCTGTTTTTCCAGATTTCCCATGTCTGCAGATACAAGTCCCATGTATGTGCACAGGCTTGGTTTCTTTTTGCCTTGGGTTTCTGTGACTGTATTCCCTGTTGGTTCATGTTTACTGTCTTATTCCTTCCTCCCTAGCACCAACAAGGGAGCTCCCACCAGTTTTTTTTTGGTAATATATCCTCACTATAGCTAGTGGAGTCCCTTGTTTGCTTTTTTCTGTGGTATTTCTAGTTTGCAAATTGGTTTTATCTTATCTTTGACTACACTTGTTTCCCCACTACGGCTCCTGTCCCCTATGAGGTCATTTATAGTATTCCTTCCTGCGTATAATTCCCGACTACCGGGCAAAATCTCCTGTTTTCCATTACTGTCTCCCAGGACGCACCCCCAGCTTCACCATTACTGTCTCCCAGGACAGCCCCCTCCAGCTTCACCATTACTGTCTCCCAGGCAGCACCTCCAGCTTCACATTACTGTCTCCCAGGACAGCACCTTCAGCTTCACCATTACTGTCTCCAGGACAGCACTATCAGCCCCACATTTACTGACTACCAGGACATCACCCTCCAGCCTTAAGTTTCTGACTACATGGCCAGTATCAAGGGCAGTACCATTCAGCCAGACTTTTTGTGTTCCCCATCTGTTGTAGAAAGCTTCCAGGTTTTCTATGAAGCAGCTTTGATGCTATCCTCTTTTAATACCCTTGCGATTTCAGTCACAGATTTTTTCTCATTTGGGCATACCCGAAACACTTCCCTGTTTTAATTTCTGCTTGTAGCTAGTTCTTGAATATCTGCACAAGGGCATTGACACCAAATCCCACAAAAAATTACAATTTATCCTGTGGAAGCCCGTTTTGTTGGATGACTGCAGACTACACAGAGCTTCATAATGATTTGAATGGTTGATTTACTGTAATTCTACTAGCAACCTCTTGAATACTCTATTAATAACCTCCTTAAATGAAGCTCTAGCTATTTGTATTTCTATTTCTAACTGTACTTGTATATTGGACAGCTTACCGGTGTACGTTCCTGATTTATATTTATTGTTTGTGTTTGATAAGGGCGCCTACAACCCCATCCATTTACAGTCTGCTTTATTGTCCAACGAATCCGTTTGAAATCAGTCAAGGGTTCGGACCATCAAGGGTTCGGACCAGTCGAGGGTTCGGACCAGTCGAGGGTTCGGAACCAGTCTGATCTGATCAGTGGGTCACTTATTTAAAACATACTGGTCACTCTGTCTGACTTTTTGGGGGTTATCATAGGTTCTGTACACATATGCTGCTATGTATGATAATCAATGTAACTGAGTATACCTGAATGAACTTACTTACCTACATAAGCCTTTTTTTCTTAATCTACTTCTCCGAGGCTATGATGCATCTGATATATAATATATCCCCTCAAAATTCTTCATTTTCTTTTATAAAGTATTAAAGAAAACAATTCTATTAAACTTGGAGATTAACCGTTTTATTTGTATCAACAATTTCCTTATCTCTTCCCTTCTATCTCCTCGCCCACATCACAGTTAGTTAAATATATTTTGGTCGCTGTACGATCCTAAAAATTACTTTGTATCCAATAATACCAGCCTCTTGGTGCCATATGGCCTGGTTGGCAACGCTCTCACTTACACACACACACACACACACACACACACACACACACACACACACACACACACACACACACACACCAAGTGCAAAGTCATGAAGATTGGGGAAGGGCAAAGAAGACTGCAGACGGAGTACAGTCTAGGGGGGCCAGAGACTACAAACCTCACTCAAGGAAAAAGATCTTGGGGTGAGTATAACACCAGCACATCTCCTGAAGCGCACATCAATCAAATAACTGCTGCAGCATATGGGCGCCTAGCAAACCTCAGAACAGCATTCCGACATCTTAATAAGGAATCGTTCAGGACCCTGTACACCGTGTACGTTAGGCCCATGTTGGAGTATGCGGCACCAGTTTGGAACCCACACCTAGCCAAGCACGTAAAGAAACTAGAGAAAGTGCAAAGGTTTGCAACAAGACTAGTCCCAGAGCTAAGAGGTATGTCCTACGAGGAGAGGTTAAGGGAAATCAACTGACGACACTGGGGACAGGAGAGATGGGGGGGGACATGATAACGACATACAAAATACTGGGGAGGAATTGACAAGGTGGACAAAGACAGATGTTCCAGAGATTGGACACAGAAACCCAAGGGGACACGTTGGAAGTTGAAGACACAGATGAATCACGGGGATGTTAGGAAGTATTTTCTTCAGCACGGGAGTAGTCAGTAAGGGGAAAATAATTTGGAAGCGATGTAGTGGAGGCGGGATCCATACATAGTTTTAAAGCAGAGGTATGATAAAGCTCACGGTTCAGGGAGAGTGCCCTAGTAGCGATCAGTGAAGAGGCGGGGCCAGGAGCTGGGGACTCGACCCCGAAAACCTCAACTAGGTGAGTACAACTAGGTGAATACACACGTACACACGCACACACACACACACACACACACACACACACACACACACACACACACACAACTGCAAAGGTTTGCAACAAGGACTAGTCCCAGAGCTAAGAGGTATGTCCTACGAGGAGAGGTTAAGGGAAATCAACCTGACGAACTGGAGGCAGGAGAGATAGGGGGGGACTGATACGACATACAAAATATGAGAGGAAATTGACAAGGTGGAACAAAGACAGGATGTTCCAGAGATTGGACACAGTAACAAGGGGACCAGTTGGGAAAAGCTAAAGCACATATGAATCACAGGGGTGTTAGGAAGTATTTTCTTCAGCCACAGAGTAGTCAGTAAGTGGAATATTTGGGAAGCGATGTAGTGGAGGCAGGATCCATACATAGCTTTAAGCAGAGGTACGATAAAGCTCACGGCTCGGGGAGAGTGACCTAGTAGCGATCAGTGAAGAGGGGGGCCAGGAGCTCGGACTCGACCCCGCAACCTAAACTAGGTGAGTACAACTAGGTGAGTTACACACACACACACACCACACACACACACACACACACGTACACACACACACGTACACAACACGTACACACAGAAGATGGAAAAACTCACAAGAAATGATTAGGAGGATGTGAGGACCCTAAACAAGAGATTTTAAGGAAGTTTTTACAGTGAGAGATTTAAGGAAGTTTTTACAGTAGAGGCAGGAAGGGTTCTGGGAAGACGCACAGAAGAGAACATCCACGGGGAATATACCAACAAGTGTTGGGATGACATACGAACAACCGAGGAGGAGGTGCAGAAGCTGCTAAGTGACCTTGATACCTGAAAGGTGATGGGACCGGGACATCTCCCCGTTGAGTCCTCAGAGAAGGAGCAGAGTTACTGTGTGTGTTTACTAACCACAATATTCAACACATCCCTTGAAACTGGGCAACTACCTGAGATATGGAAGACGGCAAATGTAGTCCCATTTTTAAAAAAAGGAAAACAGAAACGAGGCACTAAACTACAGGGCATGTGTTCTCTGACGTGTATAGTATGCAAAGTCATGGAGAAGATTATCAGAAGGAGAGTGGTGGAACACCTGGAAAAGGAACAAGATTATAAATGAAAACCAGCATGGGTTCATGGAAGGCAAATCCTGTGTCCCCAAAAACCCTTTTGGGGTTTTTGACAAGGGAACAGAAGACACGAGAGAGAGGGGTGGGTCGATTGCATTTTCCTGGACTGCAGGAAGGCCTTTGATACAGTTCCTCACAAGAGATTAGTGCAAATGCTGGAGGATCAGGCTCATATTTAAAAAGGAGGGCACTGCAATGGATCAGGGAATACCTGACAGGGAGGCAACAACGAGTCATGGTACGAGAACAGGTACCCCAGTGGGCGCCTGTGACGAGCAGGGGGCCCACAAGGGTCAGTTCTAGGACCGTACTATTTTTGATATATGTGAATGACATGATGGAAGGGTAGACTCTGAAGTGTCCCTATTCGCAGATGATGTGAAGTTGAGGAGAAAAAAATTAAATCGGATGAGGATGAAAGGGAGGACTGCAAAGAGACCTGGACAGGCTGGACACGTGGTCCAGAAACTGGGTTCTCCCAATTCAAAAAACCCAAACCAAATACAGTCATGAAGATTGGGAAAGGGCAAAGAAGACTGCAGACAGAGCATAGGCTAGGTGGACAAAGACTACAGACCTCTCTCAGAGAGAAAGATCTTGGGGTGACCATAACACCGAGCACGTCACCAGAGGCACACATCAACCAGATAACTGCTGCAGCTTACGGGCGCCTGACAAACCTGAGAATAGCGTTCCGATACCTTAATAAGGAATCGTTCAAGACACTGTACACTGTGTACGTTAGGCCCATACTTCAGTATGCAGCACCAATCTGGAACCCACACCTGGTGAAACACATCAAGTAGTTAGAGACAGTACTAAGGTTTGCAACAAGGCTAGTTCCAGAGCTCAGGGGAATGTCGTACGATGAAAGGTTGAGGAAAATCGGACTGACGACACTGGAGGACAGAAGGGTCAGGGGAGATATGATAACGACATGCAAGATACTGCGGGGAATAGACAAGGTGGACAGAGACAAGATTTTCCAGAGAGGGGACACAAAAACAAGGGGTCACAATTGGAAGCTGAAGACTCAGACGAGTCACATGGATGTTAGGAAGTATTTCTTCAGTCATAGAGTCGTCAGGAAGTGGAATAGCCTAGCAAGTGACGTAGTGGAGGCAGGAATCATACATAGTTTTAAGAAGAGGAATGACAAAGCTCAGGAAGCAGAGAGAGAGAGGACCTAGTAGCGATCAGTGAAGAGGCTGGGCCATACACACATACACACAACTGAGGAGGAGGTGCAGAAGCTGCTAAGTGAGCTTGATACCTCCAAGGCGATAGGACCAGACATCTCCCCGTGGGTCCTTAGAGAAGGAGCAGAGATGCTGTGTGTGCCACTAACCACAATCATCAACACATCCTTTGAAACTGGGCGGCTACCTGAGGTATGGAAGATGTCAAATGTAATCCCCATGTTTAAGAAATGAGACAGAAACGAGGTGTGAAAAATATTTTAATTTTCCGAAGCTATAGTGCCTAATAGGTGTTTAATGTGTTGATATGGGTCAAAAATGTATTTGAAAATGGAAGAGAACCAAGAGGTTCCCTCTGCGCCTGCGCTGATGGGCAGGGAGGGGGTCGAGACGGGGCATCAGGGAACGGGAGTGTTGGGAATGGAGTTAAGAGGCTGGGAAAACATGGGACCAGGAAATTGGCATTCACGGCGGCCTGAGGATTAATATAGGCCTCACTTCATAATAGGAAGTGTTGTAACTGTTCCTGGTGAAGAGTGAGGGAACGTGACTTATGGGACCACTGTAATAAAGTGGTAAAATTAGTGAATAATGGTGGGACTGGTGGTGACTGGTGCAACGCCATGGAGTGTCCAGGGGAAAATACCCGTGATTTAATCATAACTCATCGGTCTCAGATCTTAATGGAGTGACCTCTAATGTGCATAATAATTATGAGACATTAAATCGTCTTGTGAATTGTAATGTAATCAGTGATAATAACACTAAGTTAAGAGAATGCGTGAAGTGAAATAAGTCGCCTTGCTCTGAGTGAACACGTGTAGACCTCGTGGTTCCTGTCCTGAGGATAGTTAAGTTTTTATGGAGTCACGACTTCTAAACCAGGACAAACCAATGGATACCTCGTCCTGCTGGAATATGAACCGTGTTGGTGTAACAGGACATTGAAATGAGATGGTGAATGGAAGAAATAAGGAACATCAATCACCCACAGTTAAGTAACCCTTCTAGTTATAGCAAACTGATACTGGCCAGTTAGGTATGTTGTAATTGGATAGGTGGTGGGTGATCCAGCTACATCAAGTGACTACCAGAGAATATCTGGTAATTGGTGGTATTATATACAAGTGTTTTTTCCTTGATAGACATATATGTATGTAACCTACTCCCCCCTTTCATTCAGTCAAACCAATATAATCTATACAGTCCACAATTAATTAGTAGCGCTGTACTTGTGGGTGCTATCCAATTCATACTGGTCTCGGATAGATATGGGTAAGATTGTGAGGTCGAAGGCGCCACCTGCAGTGACCAGGGGTGGTTAAATTTTCTCACGTGTCTACACGGGGTGACTACTGTAAACAATATGGTTGTTGTCTCCCAATGAGATTACTTGTATGCATGTAATGTTGAGGTACATACAGGTAACCCCTATAAAAATTTTCCATACGAGGCACTAAACTACAGACCATTGTCAATGATGTGTATAGCATGCAAAGTCATGGAGAAGATTTTCAGGAGGAGAGTGGTGGAGCACCTGGAATGGAACAAGAGTATAAACGACAACCAGCACGGATTCATGGAACGCAAATCCTGTGTCACAAACCTTCTGGAGTTTTATGACAAAGTAACAGAAGTAAAACACGAGAGAGAGGGGTAGGTTGATTGCATTTTCCTGGGCTGCAGGAAGGCCTTCAACACAATTCCTCACAAGAGATTAGTGCAGAAGCTGGAAGATCAGGCACGTATAACAGGAAGGGCACTGCAATGGATCAGAGAATACCCGACAGGGAGGCAAGAACGAGTCATGGTATGTGATGAGGTATCACAGTGGGCGCCTGTGACTAGCGGGTTCCTACAGGGGTCGGTGCTAGGACCAGTGCTATTTTTGGTATATGTGAATGACATGATGTGTCCCTGTTTTCAGATGATGTGAAGTTAATGAGGAGACTTAAATCAGGTGAGGATCAGGCAGGACTACAAAGAGACCTGGACAGGCTAGACACGTGGTTCAGCATCTGGCTTCTTGAATTTAACCCCGCCAGATGCAAAGACAGGGTACAGGTTAGGTGGCCAAAGACTGCAAACTTCGCTTAAGGAAAAAGATCTTGGAGTGAGCAAAACACCGAACACGTCTCCAGAAGCACACATCAACCAGCATATGGGCACCTGGCAAACCTGACAATACCATTCCGATACCTTAGTAAGGAATAGTTCAAGACACTGTACACTGTGTACGTCAGGCCCATACTGGAGTATGCAGCACCAGTTTGGAGCCCACACCTGGTTAAGCATGTCAAGAAATTAGAGAAAGTGAAAAGGTTTGCAAAAAGGTTAGTTCCGGAACTCAAGGGAATGTCCTAGGAAGAAAGTTTGAGGGAAATCGGCCCTGACGATGCTGGAGGACAGGAGAGTCAGGGTAGACATGATAACGACATACAAAATACTGCATGGAATAGATAAAGTGGACAGAGACAGGATGTTCCAGGGAGGGGACACAGAAACAAGGAGGTATAATTGGAAGCTGAAGACTCAGACGAATCACAGGGATGTTAGGAAGTATTTCTTCAGTCATAGAGTTGTCAGGAAGCGGAATAGTCTAGCAAGTGATATAGTGGAGTCAGGAACAATACATAGCTTTAAGACGAGGTATGCCAAAGCTCAGGGAGCAGAGAGAGAGAGAGAGGACCTAGTAGCGGTCAGTGAAGAGGCAGGACCAGGAGCTGAGTCCCGACCCCTGCAACCACAACTAGGTGAGTACACACACAGTGTCCGTGGTTCAATCTCCCGCCGGGTGGAAACATTAGGAGTGTTTCCTTACATCTGCTGTCCTTCTTCACCTACCAATAAGTAGGTACATGGATGTTAGTCGACTGGTGTGGGTGGCATCCTTGGGACAAGATTGAGGGACCCCCAAAGGAAATAAAGCAGACAGTCCACGATGACGCACTGGCTTTCTTGGGTTATCCTCGGTGGCAAACCCTCTGGAGTTAATAAATCGAACAAAATCTTATCTTATCTAACCCAGGCACAGTTAGTGAACGTCGAAGAATCAAGCAATAGAGGAGCTGCAGCCTATCTCCATGACAAGACCTGGGAGCTGTAACTCAACACTCCCAAGAAGTCTGGGGCCACTCTGGAAAGGTGCTGGCGAGGCTCTCATGATCCAAGGAATTGCACCCAACTTTTTCCTTCCTTGGATCGAACCTGATTGCCTTCCTTGTGTCTTATGACCTTCATAGGTTTTATTGTGATTGATAATATGTGAGCACATCACCTGCAGGAGATTTACAGGGCATTACCTGAATTATTACATGCAAGTAATTTCTGTGAGGTAAGCGGGACTTAAAGTCACAGCAGGTCGCTGAACTGTAACTCCCTCGATGCACACTTCTTCACTACTCTTACAAAAAGCCTAGACCTGACATTAAATTAATAATTACAATACTAAAACTAGCTACTCTGGCAAATTAAAGTTGTGGACTGTATATGATTAGGCTTGCTGGGTACACAAAATATAATTGGTATTAACACTTACCATTTATTTACTGGAAGACACTAAATGCTGATGGAACACGCCCTAATGCTACCTCTACAGCTAGGATTTATGATGGCCAATGCAAAAAACTACTGTACATTATGGGTAAGCATCGCTTAGCTATGGTGTGTTGTTGGGAAGGAGTCATTGTAAGGGCTTTCTACACTATTTATCCCAATTCTTCAGCAGGAACATGTCAGCAATTTCTAAATTACAGGTTGAAGCTAATATACACCAACTGACCTTCGAGAACACCTGATTACAATGCACAATTGAGTCCAATGTTCACACATTAAATTCAATATGGCGTCTCTTCCCTCTGTGACATCACTTCCCGGCTGTTCGGCCTCCTCCCTCACTCGAAATTTCTCGTAGGGTCCAAATAGCATCACACTAGTTGTCTCAGGCTCACAAGTGGCTTTTAGTACACATTTCCATATGCAACTAAACTTGAAAGAAAATCCTAGCTATATGCACGAATAAAGGACTAACTTACTTGGTGGTGGAGAATATACCTCCAGAAATTTGCCGACTGCATCCAAGCAACCAGACTCCTCTGGTCCCTCTCTTCAGGGCACCACGTTTACCTGGAGCTTACCTGGAGAGGGTTTCGGAGGTCAACGCCCCCGCGGCTCGGTCTGAGACCAGGCCTCATGGTGGATCAGGGTCTGATCACCCAGGCTGTTACTGCTGGCCTCACGCAAACTGACGTACGAACCACATCTTGGTTGGTCAGGTACTGACTTTAAGTGCCTCTCCAGTGCCTTCATGAAGACAGCCAGGGGTCTACTGGTAATCCCCTTATGTATGCTGGGAGGCAGTTGAACAGTCTTGGGCCCTGGACACTTATTGTGTTGTCTCTCAGTGTATTCGTGGCGCCCCTGATATTCATCGGGAGAATGTTACATCTCTTGTCGAGTCTTTTGCTTTCAGAGGGAGTAATTTTCGTGTGCAGGTTTGGTATCAATCCCTCCAGGATCTTCCAAGTGTATATTATTATGTATCTCTAGTTAGTTTAATATGTTTATTATGCACCCCATACCCATCCTGTGGGCGGTAGTCAAAAGATTACCATGGTGTAATAGCGCACAAAATGCGTGCTAAAGGAATAACAGGAAAAGTCGGTCGATGGATCTATAATTTCCTCACTAACAGAACACAGAGAGTAGTCGTCAACAGAGTAAAGTCCGAGGTAGCTACGGTGAAAAGCTCTGTTCCACAAGGCACAGTACTCGCTCCCATCTTGTTCCTCATCCTCATATCCGACATAGACAAGGATGTCAGCCACAGCACCGTGTCTTCCTTTGCAGATGACACCCGAATCTGCATGACAGTGTCTTCCATTGCAGACACTGCAAGGCTCCAGGCGGACATCAACCGAATCTTTCAGTAGGCTGCAGAAAACAATATGAACTTCAACGATGAGAAATTTCAATTACTCAGATATGGTAAACACGAGGAAATTAAATCTTCATCAGAGTACAAAACAAATTCTGGCCACAAAATAGAGCGAAACACCAACGTCAAAGACCTGGGAGTGATCATGTCGGAGGATCTCACCTTCAAGGACCATAACATTGTATCAATCGCATCTGCTAGAAAAATGACAGGATGGATAATGAGAACTTCAGAACTAGGGAGGGCCAAGCCCATGATGACACTCTTCAGGTCACTTGTTCTATCTAGGCTGGAATATTGCTGCCCCACTAACAGCACCTTTCAAGGCAGGTGAAATTGGTGACCTAGAAAAATGTACAGAGAACCTTCACGGCGCGCATAACGGAGATAAAACACCTCAATTACTGGGAGTGCTTGAGGTTCCTAAAACTGTATTCCCTGGAACGCAGGCGGGAGAGATACATGATTATATACACCTGGAAAATCCTAGAGGGACTAGTACCGAACTTGCACACGAAAATCACTCACTACGAAAGCAAAAGACTTGGCAGACGATGCAACATCCCCCCAATGAAAAGCAGGGGTGTCACTAGCACGTTAAGAGACCACACAATAAGTGTCAGGGGCCCGAGAATGTTCAACCGCCTCCCAGCATACATAAGGGGGATTACCAACAGACCCCTGGCAGTCTTCAAGCTGGCACTGGACAAGCACCTAAAGTCGGTTCCTGACCAGCCGGGCTGTGGCTCCTACGTTGGTTTGCGTGCAGCCACCAGTAACAGCCTGGTTGATCAGGCTCTGATCCACCAGGAGGCCTGGTCACAGACCGAGCCGCGGGGGCGTTGACCCCCGGAACTCTCTCCAGGTAAACTCCAGGTACATAATGGGTCCAGGGACTGGACTCCAAAGTTCTGATAGCTGAGCAAGTTACAGAGGTAACGAACTCACAATTACAAAGTAATGAACCAGAGACTGGGCCCCCAAAGTTTGATAGCTGAACTAGGTACAAAGGTAATGAACTCACAAGTCACAAAGGTAATGAATCCTGCAAGAATGGTTACTTACGTTTGATACATGTGGCTACAATCATGAACAAATTATGGTAATGAGTAATTCACACTTCCACACACGGTCACAACTGTCAGTGAAGTTATTGCGTGCATATCTTGTGATTGTTAAGTCACTCACCCACGTGTCACACACTCACAACACACACCACACAGACTTCAGATTACAATTTCAATTACGAGAGGGCCGACTTGGGGTGCGATCACGTTGTTCTGAGTTTTGATTATATAGTGAGTTTACAAGTGTGAGAAGGTAACAGGATGACTGAAGGGGAAAGGCCAAAAACTATAAAAGGGGGGGACTACACAGTATGAGAACTTCCTGCAAGAGGTTCAGTGGACAGAGTAATGGTAGGGGAAATCAGTGTTATACGACGATGATGGAATATGTGGCAACCAAAGTGCAAGGATGGGCAGAGAGGAAAAGTTTGTGTGTGTCAAGGGAAAACTGAAATAATAGGAATGACAAAACGGAGTCCGTGGCTTACCGAAGGTGTTGGCGAGGCAAAAAAACTAATTGCAACAGAGAATGGAAAATGTACAGGAGGCATTAGGACCCAGGAAAACAAGGAGATCAGTAGAAGAGCCGGAAAAAACGAGTATGCACAGATAAGGAGGGAGGCCAGCGACAGTATGAAAACGACATAGCAGCTGAAAGTCAAATCTGACCTCCGAAACTGCTGTTATAGCCACAGTAGGAGGAAGGCACAGTCAAGGACCTGGGTGATTGAAGGTGTGGAAAGAAAGGTGAGACTCACAAGAAACGATCAAGAGGTATGTGAGGGTCTCATACGAGATTTAAGAAGTATTATTACAGTTAGAGACAGGAAGGACTTCTTTGGGGGGGGGTGTGTGGACAGATCCCTGTGGGACACCAGCAAGGAATACACAACAGTGTTGAGACGACATACATTTACAGGATTAGGCGGAGGTGTAAGAAATGCTATGGGAGACATCGATTACCTCGCAAAGGCAATGGGACCGGAACAACACATTCTCTTCCCCATGGGTCCATAGAGGAGGGAAGCAGATATTGTTGTGCATGCCACTTACCACAATCTTACACGTCCCTGGAAACTGGGCAACTGCTGAGGTATGGAATACGGCAAAAGTTAGTGCCCTTTTTAAAAAAGGAGACAGAAAAGAGGCCATAAATTAGACCTGTGTCATTGACGTGTTTTTTTATAGGTATGCATAATTATGGAGGAAGTTTGTGTCAGGAGTGAGAATGTGTGGAGCACTGGTACGGAGCAAGAGTATAAATGCCAACCAGCACGGATTTGCCACGGAGGTCAAATCTGTGTCACAAACCTTCTGGAGTTTTATGATATAAAATTTTACGCATAAGTAAGACACGAGAGAGGGGGGTGGTGGTGTTGATTGCATCTTCTTGGACTGCATGAAGGCCGCTTTGACACAGTTCCTCACAAGTGGTTAGTGCAGAAGCCTTAGAGATCAGGCGCATATAAGTAGGAAGGGCACTGACAATGGATCATGAGAATTACTGAAAGGGAAGGCAACAACGAGTCTATGGTAGTAAATAGATGTAATCACAGTGGGCACCTGTGACGAAGGGGGTCCACGCGGGTCGGTCCTTAGGGACCAGTGCTTATTTTTGGTATAATGTGAACGCATGATGTAAGGGTTAGATCAGGAAGTGATCCTGTTTGCAGATTGATGTGAAGTTAATGAGGAGAATTAGTCTGATGCAGGACAGGCAGGACTTCAAAGAGACCTGACAGACTGGACAACTTGTCCAGCAATGGCTTCTCGATTTAATCCTGCAAATGCAAAGTCATGAAGATAGGGGAAGGGCACAGAAGACTCAGACAGAGTATAGGCTAGGTGGCCAAAGATCTGCCAAACCTCACTCAAGGAAGTAAAGATCTTGGGGTGTGAGTATAACACCGTAGCATGTCTCCGGAAGCACACATCAATCAGATAACTGCTGCAGCATATGGGCGGGCCTGGTCAAACCTGGAAATCAGCATTTCCGATCCTTAGTAAGGAAATCGTTCAAGACCACTGTACATACGTGTTGTCAGGCCCATACTGGAGTATTGCAGCATTCTGTTTGGAACTCCGCACTTGATAATATGCCACGCAAGAAAACTAGAGAAAGTACAAAAGTTGGCCACCAAGGTTAGTTTCCAGAGTAAGGGGAATGTCCTATGAAGAAAGATTAAGGGAAATTCGGAGCCCCTGACGACACTGGAGGACAGGAGGGTCAGGGGGAGAATGATAAGCGACTTTGTGTAAAATACTGCATGGAATAGACAAGGGGACAAAGACAGATGTTCCAGGGAGGGGGACACAGAGAACAGAGAGGCACAATTGGAAGGTTGAAGACATAAATGAGTCAGAGAGATATTAGGAAGTATGTTTCTTCAGTCATAGAGTGTCGCGTAAGGTAGTGGATAGCTAGAAAATGACGGTAGATGGATGTCTTTATGTTCAGGGAACCACATACACAGTTTTAAGACGAGAGGTTCTGGTAAAGCTCAATGGAGCGGGAGAGAGAGGGCCAGTAGCTAGCAACGTTGAAGAGGCGGGGCTGAGCGAAGACTCGACACCCCTTGCAAACAAAATAGCGTGAGTACTCACTCTCACACACACACACCGCACTCACACACTCACCACAACACTCTCACACACACACACACACACACACCACACACACACACAGTCACACGCACACACACACACGGCCACACACACACACACACACACACACACCACATCACACACACACACACACAAAAGCTTAGAGGATCAGGCACACATAACGGAGACGGTCAGTTGCAATCTATCTTCGCCTGCGTTTCGTTTCCAGTTAGTTAGTTGCCTTATGGTACTTATGTGTGCCGTGTGAAGTTCTTTGTACACTTTTCCAGGTCTGCAATGTCGCCAGGCCTTGAAGGGGTGGCCGTTTAGTGTACAGCAGTTTCCAGCCTAGAGAAGCAACAAGCGATTTGAAGAGAATCTATCATGGGCTTGGCGTATCCCTTAGTTTTGAAAGGTTCTCATTTTATTACATAGAGGCTAGATTGTTTTTAATTCCTTAACTAGTAATGTTAGAAACTAAAAAAATGATGCGTGTACTCATTATAGTGGTTTGCAGGGGTTCGGCACAGGTAAGTAGCAGCTTCTAGCGCTGTGGGTCTCGCGAGCGTGTGTGTGGTTGTGTGTGTGTGTGTACTTCACCTAGTGTGATCTATGTGTGTGATGTGTGTGTGTGTGTGTTTGTGATGTGCATTGTGTGTGTGTGATGGCGCGAAGAAATGAGTGTGTACTCAGAGAGTGTGTTTTGTACTGACCTATTTTTGGTTGCAGGGGCTGGTCTAGCCTCCTAGGGCCCCGTGTGTGTGTATAGCTACAGGTTCATAGCTATGGATTCAAACCCAACCCTGTTGGGTAGTTTGAAAATATTATAGTATATTTATAATATATTATTATATATATCATATATATATATATATATATTATAACTATATATATATATTATAATTGATATAATATATAATGTGTTATATATATTAATATATATATATATTATATAATATATATATATATATATATATATATATATTCGCTCCCAAAAAATAGCACAGGGAGATAAGTTGAATGATAGCTGCTCCCCCTCAACTAACTCCTGGGTTATTTTGGCATCTTATATCGGCTTTGTTCTCCTCAATTGTTGCATATTTCTGTTTTTATCATAATCATATTTTGGTTCTTTTTTTTTTTTTTTTTCTTTTATTGCGGGTATTTCTCCCGGCCCGGGTCTTTTCCAAGTAGTGGTGACCCGACCTTGGCTCCCTATATGGGGAGTGTCTCGAGACTTAAGTCTCCCATGGGAGGAGGGACAAGTACCTCCTCATCTTTGGGACCAAGTGTCCCCAGGCCTAGCCACATTCCCCGCCCTCCCGGGGCTCGTAGGGAGATGTGTCTAGGGCCTTCTAGTCTGCCATCTAGACCCTGCGCCTCAAAGGGGGTCGTGGGATGGCAGTCTTTGTGAGCTGCAGATGGTAGCAAGCTCAGGCCTTTCTGTGGTCTCTTGTTATCCTCCTAAAAGTACAAAGAAAATAATTTTTCTTTAATATACTGTTATAACTTTATATACAGTTAATGATGCAAGATTTTCTGGACAGTTAGTGTCAGCGAGGTTACAGTATTATAGTTGTCACTCTGCCATTTAACATTACTATTCCCACGTTGTTCATCATTCCCTGCAATTTTTTTTTTTCTTTGTTTTTGATCAGACACCAACTTTTCCCTACCGCTATGGGTTCGTGAAAGGTAAAAGTGTGCAGAACTGTATTTCCACCTTTCTCACTGCACACACCTCTACTAGTTTTACCACTTTTCTTGATCTAAAATCTGTATTTGATATCGCGAACAGAACCGTTATTTATCTTTATTTATTTATTTATCTTATTTATTACAATTTGAGCATACATACGGTGTACAAAAAATACAGTAAGAGTTCAGCATGCCAAAGGCCACTTATACTATGCATAGCATTTCGGGCTGGCTTAAAATTAACTAAGCAATGATGAAATCAGTGATAAAACATTATTGTAAACAGATACTATAAAGCTACAATGTGAGTATTACTGTAAGAACAGGTCATATGGTTGCATGCATTGTTGTACATTCAGTCGTATGAGTTATTCTGTTAGGTAGTGTATTTAAAACATTAATAAAGTTAGATTGGGTTTTAGGTTTAACCGCATTTATGTGATATAGAATTGTGATAAACATTCAAGATTATACAATTTATAAGTTCAGTTTATTCAGTATGTATTTGGTTTGGGTGAGTAAGTGATCTTTGAGTGTGTGTGACTTTGAATTATAAACAGGTAGTGTTTTTTTATAATTTACAGGTATATGAAATTCCAGATTTCTTGGGCCTTTTATGTGCATTGCGTTTTGTCATAAGTGTGAGATGGTACGAGGGAACATCAAAAGAGTGATCTGTGCCTTGTGTTATGGTCTTGTGTTCTGTGAGGTTGGCAAGGAGATGTTGAGGGGTAAGGGTTAATATCATGATGTTAAGTGTTCTATGTATGTAATAGGTGCAGTAATAAGTATGGATGTTTTGTATGTGTTGAGTAGGTTTAGTGTATTGAATATTGGTGTGTGAGTGTGCTGCCTGTAGTTGAGGAATTTGTATCAGATTCTAAACTGCAGGGCCTTTTGTTATTGGGTAATTAGTGGTCAGAGATGGTTAATTGTTGTTGCTAGCTCGTGCATCAGAAATTCCATTAGTGTGAGATCAGGGGTAAATAAGAGATGTGATATATGTGCCAGGAGGGGTCTGCTGTGGAACATAGTACCGTATCTTCGTATAGTATGCTACAGTCTTTTGGAAAATTTTATCTAGTAGATTTGTTGTATATGTTGTATTGAAAGTTGAGGTCTTATTATCAAGGTCGGAATCCTAATTGTGTTTTCCCTCTGTTAGCTTTGTGTTATGGTGATCCGTTTATCATTATGTTAAGAGGGACATCTGTAGCTCTGTTACCAAACTGAATGGTAAGTAGGTTTTTTTGTCAATGTTTAGGTGTAAGTTTGGTAGTCCTCATCCAGGTAGATATTTTCTGTTAATTCGGTATTTATAAGTATTTGGTCTAGCGTGACTGGGCTCGGGTGAAGTGATGTGAAGACGTATGTATAGTTGTTTCTTCTGCAAAATAGTGTGGGTTTGAGTAATTGCGAAGCAGTTGGAAGGTCATTTTATGTATAGGAGGAATAGAGGAGAGAGGGCCAAGGACACTTCCCTGTGGGACTCCCAACTGTAATTGGTTGCGCAGAAGAGTTTTGCCCATTTGCGTACACCATGTGGTTCTGTTGCTGAGGGTATGACTTGAGGTAGTTGAGGGAGTGCCCTCTTTATACATAGTGTGACTAATTTACGTGGAGCAAGTCTTTGTTGGTAACTGTATCAAAAGCTTTACGTAAGTCAAGGAAGATCCCCAGTGGGACTTCTTTTTTCTCTATTGCTGTGTGCTATATAAGTTTAGCATGTGTATAATAGCATCATTGTGTGTTTATTTATTAGGCCTGAATCCAAATTGGCAGGGGTTGAGTATGTTTTGGGAGTCATAAGGTAGGAGTAGATTCGTTTTTGAATTATTTTGTTCGAAGATTTTTGTTGGAGTGAGGGTGTAAGAGTTGGGTATTGGCCTATAAGTTATTAAACCTCAGTTTGGTTCCTCCTTTGTGTGATCGGGTGTGCCGCTTTGCTATTTTGAGTACTGTAGGGAAGGGTGGAGTGATTCTATGATCTTGTTAAAGAGTGTTGCCAATGATTGGTGATAGCACTTTGTGACAGTTTTTTGGTATATAATGGGTGGTAAGGTATTTAAATCTCCTGCCTTGTTTTTAGTGCGTTGATATTAAGGGGACTCGTAAGGTTAGTCGGTAGATAGGAACAGTGTTTGTTGGGTTAGTTGCCCGGTGAGGTTGAATTATTTGGTGCAGTGTATCTGAGTACTTGGATTTTATATTGGCATGTGGTTTTGTTCCTATAGTGGAGAAGTAATCATTGAGTCTGTTAGCTGTTTCTGTTGGTGGGAGGTTGGGGGGTTCCATTGTTTTTTGCTTTAATTTTATTTCGCTATTTCGTGCTGATATTCTTTTTTGATTGTCCCAGAATTTCTGATAGGTTTTTTCCAGGTTCTTTTTTATATTCTCCTCGTAAGTTGGATAATCTGTTCTCATAATACTGATTTTTTTGCCTTTTATCAGGTGGTTAGGATTGACGAGTATAACGTTTTGTTTTGGTCTCTGGTTATTGTGGACCCTTTCTGTACTGGTGGTTTTATATTGGTGTTTTGTGTATTTAGGATTTGTAGTAATGCTGGGTGTTAGCCGGGGACTGTTCAGTCTCTTAGCTGTCATCTGTTTAGTTTTTTTAGGGCAGTGCCTTGTTATGGAGGAATTGGGGTCTTTTTTAGAAATTATTAATACATTCGTCAAACATCTGATTATAGATTTCTAGTCTCAGTTGTGTGCCAATCAATGTTTGCTACTGCTGTTGTGAAGTTATTAATGGCTGCCTCATTCGTGAAGTCTGAAGGTGACTATAGTAGTTGTCTTGGAGTAGTTTTACCTAAGAGGTTGTTATTGGGAAAATTAGGGTATTGTCTGTGGGATTATCTGTAATTATGCCTGATTTTGAAGGGGATATGGTGTTGGTCCAGATGTGGTTCAAGTTGGAAACACTTGTCTTCCTGTAACTCTTGTAGGTTTTGTTACTGTTGGTAGCAACATACAGTTACTCTTTGTGTTGTTGTGAATTCAGTAACGTGTGGGTCCTGGTCTTGCAGGAGATTTATATTGAAAGTCTCCTAGAGGTAGTAATGTTGGTCTGTTGTTTTCATGCGTGCATCAGTTATAATTCCTTCCTAGGTTTTGACTAGAATTTGGCTAATGTTTGACTGTGGAACTTCTGTCGATGTTTATCAAATGTGAGGAGGTTTTTTGAGAGTATTTGCGGATTGAATTAGTATTATATATTCCCATGTTCACCCCTGTTCATGTATTAGTGATACTTCTTAGTTGGTTTTCTGAGAGTTAGTATATGGCTGTGACCACCCCCTTTGTTTGGCTTGGCCCTACAGTTGTGTATGGCTGTGTAACCAGGATGGCATAGACATCTGATATCAATCAGGTCTTTAGCCAGGTTTCAGTTAGTGTAATGATGGTGCTATATTTGCGCTTGTAATTGGAATTTAGTAATGCGCTATGAGGTGTCATCGTAATGCTTGCTTTAAAGATCGATTTTGTAGTTAAAGGATAGTTAGTTGTGTGTTGGCATGAGAAGTGCCTTTGATTGTGCTGCAGTGAAGTGAATTACAGTAACGTTTTTGATTCATTTAAGTCATTAAATAAGAGGTTTGGTACTCAGGATCAATGCTTGTAATCATAGTTTGTAGTGAATCTATAGTTAGAATTAAGTTAAAACAAAAAGTTAAATAGTCTTAAGCTAAAAAAAATGTGCACCTGAATTGTTTAAAAATGTATAAATACTATGAGCTAAGTGTAGTTTCCCTTTTTTTTTTTTTTAGCTAAAATTAAAAGGATGACAATATAAAAGGGACTAATATCAAGTAATATTGTGATGATCAAATACATGGAGATTGGGGAATATGATAGTATGATAGTTTACTATAAAGGTAGAAATTTTTTAAAGTTAGAATTTAATATAAAATTATAATAATAAAAGGGACTAATATAGGTTGTGGTGAACAATAAATGGGATAATCAAATAAATGAGCTTGGAATATAATGGCAAAAATTGTGAACTTATTCTATGTGTGGTAGCACTTGAGAATAGCACTTGATTTTTTTTAACAATTGTGAATATAGTTAAACTATGGTAGATTACAAAAGCTAACTAAAGGAGGAAAATATATAAGGGATAAATTAAGTAATGTTATGAACAACGTTAAATGGACAGATTGTGTAGGAGTGTGTGTTTAATATAAACTTATAATATATATAATACAATTTGAAATGGTACTTGCAAATTGCACTTTAGAGGTCTGGTATAGGTTGTTGACAAGATCAAGTGACGCTTATAACTAGATTTAAAATTTACAAATTTAAAAATTCACAATTTTAAATAGTACCAAAAGATAATAGTAAAAAAATTACAATGGTAATGTCTTGGTTATAATATGATAGTAGTTGAGTAGACAGGTACATACGGGTACACAGGTACACAGTACAAATGAGAAGATAAAGGTTGGGGTTTGAATATACGCAAACTTGAAATTTGGTCAAACAAATTGTTATGGGAAGTATAAGATAATGTTTAATGTACAAAAGTTAAATATTTAGATGGTTAGCTATGGTGAAAATTTTTCTAGGGTGTCTTACCTGTATGTACTCTCAAAGACATTATATACATTACCAGTAATCTCATGGGAGAGAGCAATCGAATATTGTTTACCGTAGTCACCCCGTTGTTAGACATGTGAAGAAAACTTAACCACCCCTGGTTCGCACCCAAGTGTTACAAAAAACGCGATTCTAAAGAGCTTAGAGTTCTCAGTGAATACTAGAAAAGGACTGCCCTTTCCTGCATCCAGCTGTTACTGGTTTTCGTAACAAGTAGTCAGTATACCTAGTCCAATTATCCATTAAAATTTTCAGTATGGCTCTCAATAGTGCTTTAGGGAAAAATTTTTTTTACAACTGGTAGGCTACTACTAGAGAAATTAAAATTTAATAATTTATTAAGTCTATTAAGTTGTCTCAGAGGTATATTATCAAGTAATTAATTACAGCAATCAAAATAAAATCAATCTCTCGAGTTCAATATTTTTGTTGCTGAAGAAGGCACATATCACATTTCTAATTCTTAAGTTACCGTCATGAGTACATTGTGTACATTGTTAATAAGATATTACAAATATGTACAAAGTAAGTGTGTGTGTATGCGTGTAAGTGTTCTTAATTAGTTAAGCTATGCTCAAGGGACTCGATAAGGACATTAACAAGTGACTGACAAAGTTCCTCATATAACTGTTCTTGACCGGATCTGGCAACCCGAAAACAGTCTGCTTGAAACAACAAAGATATGCTAGCCCAATAAGCAATGCAAATTTCAAGCGACTGCGACACAGATCAGTGAAACTGGGAAATAATATAAAGACGACACTAAGTAGGGACCATCACAGATCCTCCACAAAAGTTAAACATCCATAATATGAATCTGTGTGTGTCAGCTCATAGGAAAACTGTGACTGTGACATACACAGGAAACAGTACAAAATTAGGTCAGAAGGCTATAGCTAAGGACCTGAGATGTCTGGTGTCTATGTGACACACAACCTCGTACAAAACGTCGAAAATCACTAAGTCTATACAATGTTCCTGTGAACAAAGTTCTACAGATACTAGAACAAGAATAATGAGACAGAACATTTATTATCTTCTGTCCTAACCAGCAAAGCGGTCTCCAGCAGACTGAGTGTGTGCTGTTACGAGAGGTGAGGACACCCCCCCTCGATCACGTGATAGATACGTGGACGTAGACCTGCAGCTCAGAAAGCCGCGGCAGTATAACGAGCGACAAGCGATAATTACAGTGAGTTTGACAATCAAGGACTAATACCTGAGCACATTTTATATACATCCTTATACACATTAAGTCAAATAAGATATAAAGCCATTATATTTACGATAGCTATTATCGAAATATAAGCAATATAAAATTAAAGATGAAAAGGTATATGCATTATTTTATACTACATTTCTAATCATTGTAACCCATTCAGGGTTGCAACATACCCCCCCAACCAAGACAGAGGGTCGCACTAGGAGTTTGCAGGAATGTATATTGACATTATTTCTGGTACTCATATCTAAATATTATATCAGATAATATTTCACAGCGTCTGTCACTTGTAGGATTATTGCCCTAACTAGGGACAGTACACAGTTATCGTATTTCTGTATACTCTGTGGTTATTATACCTCGTGTAGAGACAGGATAGCGCTGACACGGAGGGCACGTTGAGGCTCGATCATAGTAGAGGAGACGAATTCCACTCTAAGTAGTGGCTTGTGGAATGCTAGGCAGTAGGAAATCCCTGAGTAGATGATGACAGCTTAAGGTGTGTAGTGAGGGGGGGGTCTGCGGCAGGACAGTGTTGCGTCACCAGTTACCTCACGCACATACACGTACACCCCACTCAAGTTCAGCTTTCGTCTCGCTCCTCACTCACAACATTATGGGAATATATAAATTTAATAATTAGACATGACATGAGTTGTATATATAGTTAATATGGGCTGGAGGGATTAAGTTACTTTATGATTTGCATAGCAAGTAACAAAAGGTATTTGGGCATAAAATTTCGATT
>NC_069414.1:20142550-20165050 GCF_026875155.1 Cherax quadricarinatus | reverse complement strand
TGTGTGTGTGTGTGTGTGTGTGTGTATGTGTGTGTGTGTATGTGTATGTATGTGTGTGTGTGTGTGTGTGTGTGTGTGTGTGTGTGTGTGTGTGTGTGTGTGTGTGTGTTCGCGCACGGGAGGCAACAACAGTCATGGTAGTGATGAAGGTTCTCACAAGTGGGCGCATGTGACGTGAGGGGTTCCCACAGGGGTCGATCCATAGGAACCTCAGTGTATTATTGGTTTATGATGATCTGACAAGATTGGAGGGGACAGAGACTCTGAAGTGTCCTTGTTCGCAGTGATGTGAAGGTTAATGAGGAGAATTAAATCAGATGAGGATTTAGGCAGGACTACAAAGAGACCTGGACAGGATGGACGCGAGGTCCAGCAACTGCTCCTCGAATTTATCCCGCAAATGCAAAGTATGAAGATCGGAGGGGAATGGACAAGAAGACCGCAGCAGGAGAGTTTTTATACAGGCTAGGCGGCCATCGGCCTCTGGCAAACCTCTGTCAAGGAGAAAGATACTTGGGTGAGTATAATTACCGAGTTCGTCCCGGAATGCGAATCACCACTAACTGCTTGCAGAATATGGACCGCCCTGGCAAACCCTAGGAATAGATTCTGATACCTCCGTAAGGAATCTGTTGAAGACTAGACAGACACAAACAACACACACACACACTCACACAACACACACACACCAACACACACAGACATACCAACACACACACACACACACACACACACACACACACACAACACCACCACACGAACATCATCACATACAACACCCACACACACACACCCACACACACACACACACCACATACAACACACATACACACCCACACACACACACACTCACACACACACACAACACTCGCACACGCAAACATACACACACCACACACAACACACAACACACACACAACACACAACACACACACACACACACACACACACACACACACACACACACATCAAGGTGTTATCCCCATACACAAAATTGTTTACCCAGCCTTAAGGGTGGGACTGCATCGTTAGAAGTATAACGTCAACACCAATTTGCCTGTTTACATTTGTTTGAGATTTACGAGACAGCGCTCATGTCATCATTGTGTGTAGACGGGTGCGTGCGTGTGCGTGCGTGTGCGTGTGTGTGCGTGTGTATATTCAAACAAAACTCCCACAGACAAGACCGGGCACCCTCAGTGTCATAACTCAAAGTCATATAAGGAATTGTTAGTCAATATTGTGGTGGGGAGGGGTGGGGGAGTGGAGGAGTGGGGGTTGAGGATGGGAGGAAGTTGGGGGTTAGGGAAGGGAGGAGTGGGGGTTAAAGGGAAGGGAGGCTGTGGGGACAGGGTTAAGGGAGAAAAGGAGGAGTGGGGGTTAAGGGAGGGAGGAGCGGGGGTTAAGGGAAGGAGGGTGGGGGTTAATGGTAGGGGAGGAGTGTGGGTTAAGGGAAGGGAGGAGTGGGGGTTAAGGGAAGGAGGAGTGGGGGTTTAAGGGAATGGAGGAGAGGGGGTAAGGGAAGGGAAGGAGGAGGGAGTTAAGGGCAAAGGGAGGAGTGGGGGTTAAGGGGGAAGGGGAGAGTGGGGGTGAGGAAAGGGTGAGGAGTGTGGGTTAAGGGCAAGGGAGGGAGGGGATTAAGGGAAAGGGAGGATGAGGGGTTAGGGTAGGGAGGAGAGGGGTTAAGGGAAGGGAGGGAGCAAGGAGAGGGGTTAAGGGAAGGCGGAGGAGAGGGGTTAAGGGAAGGGAGGAGAGCGGTCTAAGGGAAAAGGGGGGAGAGGGGGTTAAGGGGAAGGGAGGAGAGGGGTTAAAGGGAAGGGTGGGAGGGATAAGGAAGGGAGGAGAGGGTTAGGAGTAAGGAAGGAGCGGGGTTAAGGGAAGGGAGGAGAGGGGTTAAGGTGAATGTAGGAGAGGGGTTAAGTGAAGGGATGGAGAGGGGTTACGGAAGGGAGGAGAGGGGTTAAGGGAAGGAAGGAGCGGGGTTAAGGGAGGGAGGAGGGGTCAAGGAAGGTGAGGGTAGAGGGTGTTAGGGAAGGGAGAGTGCGTGGGGTTGAGAAAAGGGGGAGTGGGGGTTAAGGGAAGGGAAAGGAGAGGGGTTATTAGGGAAGGGAGGAGTGGGGAGTTAAGGAAAGAGAGGGTGGGGTAGGGTTAAGGGAAGGGAGGAGCGGGTTAAGGGAAGGGAGAGAGGGGATAAGGAAGGGAGGGAGAGGGGTGAAGGGAAAGGGAGAGAGGGTTAAGGGAAGGGAGGAGAGGGGTTAAGGGGAAAGGGAGGAGAGGGGTTAAGGGAAGGGTGGAGAGGGGGTTAAGGGAAGGGGAGGAGAGGGGTTAAGGGAAGAGAGGAAGGGTTAAGGAAGGGAGGAGAGGGGTTAAGGAAGGGAAAAGAAAAAGAGGGGTTTTAAGGGAAGGGCGGAGAGGGGCGTTTTAAAGGGAAGGAAGGAGAGGGGTTAAGGGAAGGGGGTGAGGGGTTAGGGAAGGGATGGAGAGGGTTAAAGGGAAGGGAGAAGAGGGGTTAAGAGGAAGGGAGGGAGGGGTTTAAGGAAAGAAAATGAGGAGAGGGGGTTAAGGGAAGGGAGGAGAGGGCGTCTAAGGGAAGGGAGGGAGGGGTATTAAGGGAAGGAAGGAGAGGGGTTAAGGAAGGGGAGGAAGTGGGTTAAGGGCAGGGAGGTGAGGGGTTAAGGGAGGAAGGAGAGGCAAGGGTTAAGGGAAGGGAGGAGAGGGGTTAATGGAAGGGAGGACGATGGGGTTGTTAAGGGAAGGGTGGAGTGGGGTTTAAGGGAAGGGAGTGGGAGGGTTAAGGGAAAGGGAGGAGAGAGAGGTTAGGGTAGGGAGGAGTAGGCGGTTAAGGAAGGAGGAGAGGGGTTAAGGAAGGAGGAGAGGGGTTAAGGGAAGGGAGCGAGAGGGAGTTAAGGGAAGGGGAGAAGGAGAGGGGGTTAAGGGAAATTGAGGAGTGGGGTTAATGGCGATGGAAGTGAGAGGGGTTACAGGAGAAGGGTTGAGGGGGTTTAAGGGAAGGGGCTGGAGAGAGGGTTAAGGGAAGAAGGGAGGATCGGGGTAAGGGAAGGGAGGAGAGGGGTTAAAGGGAGAAGGAGGAGAGGGTTAAGGGAAAGGAAGGAGTGGGGTTAAGGGTAAGCGGCAGGAGAGGGGTTATAGGGAGAAGGAGGAGTGGGGGTTAAGGGCAAGGAGAGGTGAGATGGGAGTGTTATTGGGAAGGGAGGAGTGGGGGTTAAGGGAAGGGAGGTTAGGGGTGTTAAGGGAAGGGAGAGAGGGTGAAGGGAAAGGGAGGAGTGGGGGTTAAGGGTAGGGTGGAGTCGGGGGTTGGGATCGGGAGGAGTGGCGGGTTAAGGGAAGGGAGGGTGCGGGGTTAAAGGGAAGGAGGTTAAGGGGTTTAAGGGGAAGGGAGGGAGAGTGGGGTTATGGGAAGGGTGGAGTGAGGGCGTGAAGGGTAGGGAGGTGTGGGGGCTCAAGGGAAGGGGAGTAGGGGTAAGGGATGGGAGATGTGGGTTTGGGTGTGTTGGTAGGTGTGAGAGGGGGTATGGGTTGGGGTATTGGAGGGGGGGGGTTGGGATGGGTGGAGAGGGGGTTGGGTAGGAGGAGTGGGGGGTAGGGTAGGAGGTGTTGGGCGAGGGTCTAGGTAGGGAGGAGGGGGTGAAGGGATTGGTGGAAAAAGACAACAGCTTGCCCTCATACACAATTGGGGGCGGCTCGGGGGAGGAGTGTGGGTGGCGGGGGGTGGGGTTGGGGACCGGGGGAGGTGGGGGGGGGTTGGTGGGGGTGGGGGGGGGGTGGGGGGGGGGGCGGAGGCGGTATAGGGGGGGTTGGGGGGGGGGCGCCAGGGGTTGTGGGGGGGTGGTTGAAGGGGGGGGGGGGGGGTGGGGCTCTGGGGGGGGGGGGGGGGGGGGGTACAATGGGGTGGGTAGTGGGGTGGGCGTTGGGTGGGTAGTGTTGGGGGTGTGGGGGGGTAGCGTTCCTTGTTTTTTGTTTTTTTTTGTGTAGTTTTATTTTTTTTTTATTTTTTAATTTTTTTTATTTTTTTTTTTTTCTTTTTTTTTTTAACATTTTTTTAAGTTGTTTGTTTTTTTTATTTCTTTTTTAGCTTTTTTATTTTAATTTTTAAGGGAAATAAAAAGGGAGGAGAGGGGTTAAGGGGAAGGAAGGAGTGGGGGTTAAGGGAAGGGTTGGAGAGGGGAGTTAAGGGAAGGAAGGTCAGTGGGGGTAGGGAAGGGAGTGAGAGGGGTTAAGGCCGGAGGAGAGGGGTTAAGGAAGGAGGAAGAGGGGTTAAGGGAAGGGAGGGAGAGGGGTTAAGGGAAGGGAGGAGAGGGGTTAAGGGAAGGGAGGAGAGGGAGGTTAAGGGAGGAACGGAGAGGGGTGTTAAGGAAGGAAGGAGAGGGGTTAAGGGAAGGGAGGAGAGGGGTTAAGGGAAGGGAGGAGAGGGGTTAAATAGAAGGGATGGAGAGGGGTAAGGGAAGGAAGGAGAGTGGTTAAGGAGAAGGAAGGAGAGGGGGGTTAAGGGAAGGGAGGGGAGGGGTTAAGGAAGGGAAGAGAGGGTTAAGGGAAGGGAGGAGAGGGGTTAGGGAAGGAAGGGAGGGGTTAAGGAAGGAAGGAGAGGGGTAAGGGAAAGGAAGGGTGAGGGTTTAAGGGAAAGGAAGGGGAATGGGGGGTTAAGGGAATGCAAGGAGAGGGGTTAAGGGCAGGAAGGGGAGGGGTTAAGGCAGGAAGGAGTCGGGGGGTTAAGGGAGGAAGGAGAGGGGTTGAAGGGAGGAGGAGTGGGGGTTTAAGGGAAGGGAGGAGAGGGGTTAGGGAAGGAAGGAGTGGGGGTTAAGGGAGGAGGAGAGGGGTTAAGGGAAGGGAGGAGAGACTAAGGGTTAAGGGGAAAGGGAGGAGGGGTTAAGGGAAGGGAGGGAGGGGTTAAGGGAAGGGAGGGAGAAAGGGTTAAGGGAAGGGGGAAGAGGGGTTAAGGGAAGGAAGGAGAGGGGTTAAGGAAGGAAGGAGAGGGGTTTAAGGGGACGGAAGGAGAGGGGTTAAGGAAGGGAGGGAGAGGGGGTTAAGGGAAGGGAGGTAGAGGGGTTAAGGGAAGGAGGAGAGGGTATAGGAAGGAAGGAGAGGGGTTAAGGGAAGGAAGGAGATGGTTAAGGGAAGGAGGGGAGGGGTTAAGGAAGGGAAGGAGTGGGGGGCTAAGGGAAGGACGAGAGAAAGGGGAGTTCAAGGGAAGAAGGAAGGGAGGGGTTAAGGAAGGAAGGAGTGGGGGTTAAAGGGAAGGAAGGGGAGGGTTATGGGAAGGAAGGAAGTGGGGGTAAGGAGGAAGGGGAGGGGTTAAGGGAAGGGAGGTGAGGGGGTATTGAGGGAAGAGGAGGAGAAGGGGTTAAGGGAAAGGGAGGAGAGGGGTTAAGGGAAGGGAGGAGAGGGGTTAAGGGAAGGGAGGAGAGGGGTTAAGGGAAGGGAGGAGAGGGGTTAAGGGAAGGGAGGAGAGGGGTTAAGGGAAGGAGGTGAGAGCGGTTAGGGATGGGAGCGAGAGGGAGTTAAAGGAAGGGAGGAGGGGTTTTAAGGGAAGGAAGGTGACGGGGTTAGGGAAGAAGGGGAGGGTTAAGGGAAGGAAGGACTGGGGGTTAAGGGAAAGGAAGGAGAGGGGTTAAGGAAGGGAAGGGGAGGGGTTAAGGGAAGGAAGGAGGGGGGTTATGGGAAGGAAGGGAGGGGTTAAGGGAAGGACGGAGTGCGGGGTTATGGATGGAAGGAAGGGAGGGGTTAAGGAAGGGAGGAGTGGGGAGGAAGGGAGGGAGACAGGAGAGGGGTTAAGGGAAGGGAGGAGAGGGGTTAAGGGAAGGGGATGGAGAGGGGTTAAAGGGGAAGGCGGGGAGGGGTAAGGGAAGGGAGGAGAGGGTTAAGGGAAGGAAGGAAGGGGGTTAGGGATGGAGGAGAGGGTTTTTAAGGAAGGGAGGAGAGGGTTAAGGAAGGAAGGAGAGGGTTAAGGGAAGGAAGGGGAGGGTTTAAGGGAAGGAAGGATTGTGGGGGGGTTAAGGGAAGGAAGAAGCAGGGTGTTAGAGGGAAGGAGGGGAGGGGTTTATAGGGAAGGAAGGAGTGGGGTTAGGGAAGGAGTGGAGAGGGGTTAAGGGAAAGGAAGGAGAGGGGTTAAGGGAAGGATGGCGAGCGGGGTTGGGGAAGGAAGGAGAGGGGGTGTTAAGAAGGAGGAGTGGGGGTTAGGGAAGGAGGAGATGGGGGTTAAGGGAAGGGGGAGGAGTGTGGGGTTAAGGGAAGGAAGGAGAGGGTTAAGGGAAGGCGAGGACGTGGGGGGGTTAAGGGAAGGAAGGAGAGGGGTTTAAGGGAAAGGGAAGGATGAGGGTGGTTAAGGAGAAGGAAGGAGTGGGGGTAAGGGAATGAAGGAGAGGGGTTAAGGGAAGGAAGGAGAGGGGTTAAGGGAAGGAAGGAGAGGGGTTAAGGGAAGGAAGGAGAGGGGTTAAGGGAAGGAAGGAGAGGGGTTAAGGGAAGGAAGGGGAGGGTGAAGGGTAGGAGGAGAGGGGTTTTAAGGGATAGGAAGGAGTGGGGTTAAGGGCAGGAAGTGGAGGGTTAAGGGAAGGGAGGAGTGGGGTTTAAGGGAAGGAAGGAGAGGGGGTATTGGGATGGAGGATGAGGGGTTAAGGGAAGGGAAGGAAGGGGTTAATGGAAGGAACGGAGTGGGGTGATGGGAAGGAGAGGGGTTAAGGGAAGGAGAGGGGTTAAGGGAAGGTAAAGGAGAGGGGTTAAGGGAAGGGAGGGGTTAAGGGTAGGAAGGAGAGGGGTTTAGGGAAGGAAGGAGAGGGGTTAAGGGAAGGAGAGGGGTTAAGGGAAGGAGAGGAGGTTAAAGGGTAGGAGAGGGTTGTGGGAAAGGAAGGAGAGGGTTTAGGAAGGAAGGAGAGGGGTGATGGGAAGGTGGAAGGGGGTTAGGGATGGAAGGAGAGGGGTGAGGAGAGGGGGTTAAGGGAAGGAAGGAGGAGGGTAAGGGAAGGATGGTGTGGGGTGATGGGAAGGCAAGGAGTGGGGGTAAAGGACGAAGGATGGGGAGGGGTGATAGGGAAAGGTGGTGTGGGGGGTTTTTGGGATGGATGGGGAGGGGGTTGGGAAGGTTGGAGAGGGGAGATGGGTAAGGAGGTGAGGGGTGTAGGATAGGAAGGGAGGGGGGAAGGGAAGAAGGAGAGGGGGTAAAAGGGATGGGAAGGAGGAGGGTGTAAATGGTAGGTGAGGGGTGTAGGGTGCAGGTTGGTGTGGGGTGAAGGGAAGGTAGGAGAGGGGGGGTTGGGAAGGAAGGTGTGGGGTTTGGGATAGGTTGGAGAGGGTTAAGGGAAGGATGGTGTGGGGGTTAAGGGATGGTAGGTAGTGGGGGTTCGGGTATGGTAGGTGAGGGGGTTTAGGGTAGGATAGGTGTGGGGGGTAGGATGGTTAGTGAGGCGGGTTGGGAGTTGGAAGTGAGTGAGGGGGTTAAGGGTAGGAAGGAGAGGGGTTAGGAAGGAAGGAGAGGGGTGAAGGGAAGGAAGGATGAGGGTGGGGAGGCGATGGTTGTGGGGGGGGGATTGGGATGGATAGTGGCGATAGGTGCCGTCCGCCTTCCGTGGTTGGGGGGGAGAGTGATAGTCACGGCCTTACCCCACTCAGGCCGGCCCTTTTGACACCGCGACGGCCGGCCCGGTTACCCGCGCCGGACGGCCTGGTTGTAAACGCGCCGGACGGCAGGGTCCCGCGAAGCCGGAAGTTCCCGCGCGGGCCGGCGGTTCCCGCGCCGGCCGGCCCGGTTTACCGAGCATGCTAGGCAGGTTCCCGCAGGCCGGCGTAACAGCCGGCAGGTCCCGGGTTAACGCGCGGCAGGCACCGTTTCCTGCGCGGCAGGACCGGTTAAGCGCCGTCGTGGCCGGATTTACCCGGCTGGCCGGAACGGTTCCCGCGCACGGCGGGTTTCAAGCGCCGGCAGGCCAGGTTCAACGCGAGAAGGATGAACACGGTACCCCGCGTCAGGGGGCCCGGTCCCGCGCGGCGGCCAGGTTCACAGAGCAGGAGGCGGTACCGAAAGGCCGGAAAGGTTCCCAGCGCGGCAAGGCCCGTATCCCGCCCAAGGCAGGCTCGGTTCCCCGAGCAAGGGGGGGTAGGGTTGAAGACCGCGTGGTGGGCAAGTAAGAGTTGTCCGGTGGAACGGGGGTATGTTTTGGGGTGGATCGGGTGGTTAGGTGTGGGTAGGTTTCATATTGTTTAAGAGTTCAGCTTATTTATTCTTAATATTACCTTTATTATTATATTATTATTCTAATAAATCAAATCCAACCTTAACCCCAACCAAATCCCACCCCAATCATAACCAACCCCCAAAAAAAACTCACAAAAAAACCCAAAAAAAACAAAAAAAACCCAACTACAACCCAACCCACACCAACAAAAACAACATCCTACCAACCCACACAACCAACAACCAACAAACCAAAAAAAACACATCAACAACCCCAAAAACCAAAAACAACCCCAACACCAACATACCACACACAACCCAACCACCAACAACCAACCCCAACCTACCAAACCAACCATCAACCTACCCCACACAAAAACCACTCACAACCTACCCCCATATAAACCCCCCAACATCATCCTACAAACAACAACCTCACTTCATCCTTAACCCTCTTTCATCCCTAACCTCCCTACCATCCAACACCCACTCTTCCTACAAACCTCACACCTACTTCACCACATACTACCAACCCCCCAAAACCCTAACCCCTTTACTTCACCTACCCCCCACACTCAACTACCTCAAAAACCTTAACACCCATCCTCCATCCCTGAACACTCCTTCTACCTTAACCTCTCCTTCATCCTATAACCTCTCTCTACATAACCCATCCTACCTCATCCCACCTTCAACCACACACCATCTTCATACTCACAATCTTAACCTACCATCTTCATCACCACTAACAACCTCCCACAATAACCATATCTACTACCCTCTCCACTACCTTTAAACCCACACTACCCTTAACCCCTCTAAAACCAACATCTCCAACAACACCCTCTCAACATACCCCTCTCCTCCCTTCCATACCCTCTCTCTTCCCAGACCCACTCTCCACCCTTCCTAAAACCCTCACTCCATCATCCCCACCCCAACAACCAACCCCCAACAACCTTCCCAACCCACCCAACAACAACCCCCCCCACAACATAAAACCAACCATCCAACAACCTATCCAATACCTACCCCCTACCTTACTTCGAAACTCCATCCATCCAAAACCCTACACTACATCCCTAAACCCCAACCTAAACACCCTATCCACCCGACCTAAACCTTTCCCTAACATCCCCCAATCACCCAATACCCCACACCACATCCATCACCCAACACCAACAACCCCACACACCAAACAACAACCTACCAAACCCACACTCAACCTACCCAAAAAAACCCCACAAACACATAACCCCCACAAAACAACCAACAACAACAACACCCCCACTACCAAAACCCACCCAAAAAACCCCACACTCCAACAACTCCCCACTTCAATACCCCCACAACAAAAACCAAAAAACATACCCCACACCTACCTACCCTTACCCTATCACAACACCCCACACCTCCTTCCATAACCCCTCACTACACCCCTCACAACCAACCCTCACACCCTATACCAACATAACCACAAAACAACCCCAACACAACCCATACCTCTCCACCCATACAACCCCACACACCAACCACACCCACACCTCAACTCCAACAACTCACACCAAAACCCAACTAACATCCCCCCACATTCAAACCAACCCCACAACAAAACCACCTCCAACTCACAAACCCAACAACAAAAACCCACAAAACAACAAATCACCACACAACAACCAACCCACAACAAACCCACCAACCAACCATCCCCAAAAAAAAAACCAAACAAACCTACCCCACACACCCAACCCAACCCCCACAATAACCAAACCCACACAAAACCCAATAAAACAACCAAAATACAACCCCCAAAAACCCAACCCCCCACACCAAAACACCCCACAACAACAACCAAAAAAAACCCCCCCCAATCCAACTACAACACCCACACAAACAACCCCAAACAAAACCAAAAACCAACCAAAAAAACCACAAAAAACACAACACAACAACCCCCAAAAACAACCCCAAACCCATCCTACACCCCCTCAACAACCATAACCCCCCCACACATCCTTCCAACACCAACCACCAACCCAAACCACTACAACAACCCAAACCACCTACAACCCTCACACCAAAAAAACAACAACCAAACCCCCACCACAACCCAAACCCACACCTCCCAACCAAACCCAACAAACCAACATACAATCAACCAATCACCAACACCTACCTTCCCCCCCACCACCAACTACCCATCATAACCCTTCCTTAACCCTTCCTCCTTCCTTACCCCCTCCACAACACAATAACCCCTACCATCCCAAACCCCACCACCAACAAACCCCACTCCATCCAACCCCACTCACCCTTCCCATACCCCACATACCAACCCTACCCCTACAACAACCACACTCAACAACACCCCTTCATTCCTTACCAAACCAAACTTACCCCTTCCACCTACCTAACCCTCATCCCAACAAAACCACATCTTCCCTTACCCTCTCTACTTCCTCCTTAAACCATCTCTACACCTATACCTAAACCTCTTCTCCCAACTACACCCAACTCTCCTATAGACCCTCTCCTAATTCCTTAACCCTCTCTTCCTTCCCTTTAACCCCTCTCCTCCCTTCCTTAACCTCTCCTCCTTCCATTAACCCCTCCTTCCTTCCTTAACCTTCCTCCCTTCCCTTAATCTCTCCTCCTTCCTTACCTCTCTCAACCTTACCTCTCCTCCCTTCCCTTAACCCCTCCTCCCTTCATTAACCCCTTTCTCTTCCATAACCTCTCCTTCCTTTCTTACCCTACTCTCCTTCCTTAACCCTGTCTCTCCTTCCTTAACTCTCCATCTTCCCTAACCCCTCTCCTCCCTTCCCTTGACTTCTCCCTTCTTAACCTCACATTCTTCCTTAACCCCTCTCACATAACCAAAACAAAACCACCACTCTCCACCCTTCCCTTAACCCACTACCCTTCCTTCCCCCTCACCTTCTTCCTTAACCCATCTCCTCCCTACCCTAAACCTCTTTACCCTTCACCTTCACTCTCTCCTTCCCATACCCCTTCCTCTTCCCTTAACCCCTTCTCCTTCCCTTAACCCTCTCCCTCCCTTCCCTTAACCTTCCTCCCTCCCTTAAACCCTCTCCTCTCCCTATTAACCCTCTCCTCCCTTCCCTTAACCCTCTCCTCCCTTCCCTTAACCTCTCCTCCCTTCCTTATTAAAATCTTCCCCTTCCCATTCACCCCACTCCTCCCTTTCTTTAACCACACTCCTCCTTCCCTTAACCCCTCTCCTCCCTACCCTTAACCCCATCCTCCCTGTTTCTCAACCCCATTCTTCCTTACCCCCTCTCCTCCTTCCCTTGACCCCTTCCTCCCTTCCCTTAACCCTCTCCTTCCATCCCTTAACCCTCTCTCCTTCCCTTAACCCTCTCCTCCCTTCCCTTAACCCCTCTCCTCCCATCCCTTAACCCTCTCCTCCCTTCACTTAACCCTCTCTTCCTTCCCCTTAACCCCTTCCTCCCTCCTTATTCTTCCTCCTTCCTTACCTCTCTCCCTTCCCTTAACCTCTCCTCCCTTCCCTTAACTCTCCTCCTTCCTTAACCCCTCTCCTCTTTCTTCACCCCTCTCCTCCCTTCCCTTACCCTCTCCCCTTTCCTTAACCCCCTATCTCCCTTCCTTAACCCCTTCTCCCTCTCCCTTCTATACCCCCACTCCTCCTTTTCCTAAACCCCCATCTCTCCTTCCCTTAACCCCCACCTCCTCTTCCTTAACACTCTCCTCCCTTCCCTTACCCCCTCTCCTCCTCCTTCCTTAACGCCCACTCCTCCTCTTCCCTTAACCCCCACTCCTCCCTTCCCTTAACCCACTCCTCCTTCTTAACCCACTCCTCCTTCCTTAACCCCACTCCTCCCTTCCTTAACCAACTCTCCCTTCCTTAAGACCCCCATCTCCCTTCCTTAACCCCCACTCTCCTTCCTTAACCCATCCTCCCATCCCTCAACCCCATCCTCCCCTCCCCACCCCTTCCCACCCTACATATAGACTAACAATACCTTAAGACTTTGAGTTATGACACTGAGGGTGCCCGGTCTGTCTGGGGAGTTTTGTTTGAATTATTACAACCACGACACACACTACGCACACGCACGCAGACACGCAGCACACGCACACACATGAGTACATGAGCGCTGGTCTCGTAATAATCTCAAAAAATGTAAAATCAGGGCAAATTGGTGTTGACGTTATACTTCTAACGATGCAGTCCCACCTTAAAGCTGGGTAAGACATTTTGTGTATTGGATAACACCTTGTTGTGTGTTGTGTGTGTGTGTGTGTGTGTGTGTGTGTGTGTGTGTGTGTGTGTGTGTGTGTGTGTGTGTGTGTGTAGTGTGTGTGTGTATGTTTGCAGTGTCGCGAGTGTGTGTGTGTGTGTGTGTGTCGATGTGTGTGTGTGTGTGTTATGTGTGTGTATGTGGTTGTGTGTGTGTGTGTGTGATGTGTGGTGTGGAGTGTGTGTATGTGTATGTGCGGTGTGTGTGTGTGTGTGTTGATGTGTGTGTTTGTGTGGTGTCGCTGGTGTGTGTGTGTATGTGTGTGGTGTGTGTGTGTGTCGGTGATGTGTGTGTGTGTGTGTGTGTGTGTGTGGTGTGTCTGCTGTCTTCAACGATCTCCTTATGAGGTTATCAGATGTATTCTAGGGTTTGCCAGCGCGCCATATTTCTGCAGCAAGTTATTGGTTGATGGCGCATCCGGGGATCGTACTCGGTTTTACTCACCCACATGATTCTTTCTCCTTGACAGAGGTTTGCAGCCGATGCGCCTAGCCTGTACCTTGGCGGTCTTCTTTGTCCTCTCCGGTTTCAGTGACTTTGCATTTAGGCGGGGTTAAATTCGAGGAGACAGTTGCTGGACACGCGTCCAGGCCTGTCCAGGTCTGTCTTGTAGTCCTGCCTAATCTCATCTGATTTAATTCTCCTCATTAACTTCACATCAATCTGCGGACAGGGACACTTCTGAGTCTGTCCCTTCCATCATGTGAACGCTTGATGGAGGGTTAGACTCAGGAAGTGTCCTTGTTTGCAGATGATGGAAAGTTTAATGAGGAGGGAATTAAAATGAATTGAGGACAGGCCGGATTCCCCCCCCCCCCCCCACGAGACCTGGACAGACTGGACACCTGGTCCAAGCAAATGGATCTCGAATTTAATCCTGCACAATGCAATGTCATGATGATAGGGGAAGGAAGGGCACCAGAAAGACCCACAACCGAGTTAGGCTAGGTGGCCAAGGGACTGCAAACCTCACTCAAGGAGAGAAAGATTTGGGGTGAGTATACACCAAGCATGTCTCCGAAGCAAACATCAACCAGATAACTGCTTGGCTGCATATGGCGCCTGGCAAACCTTAGAACAGCATTCCGATACCCATAGTAAGGAATCGTTCAAGAACTGTACACCGGTGTATGTCAGGCCCATAACTGGAGTATTGCAGCAGCACCTGTTTGGAACCGCATTTGATTAAAGCACGTCAGAAACTAGTGAAAGTTACAAGGTTTGACGGCAAGGGGTAGTTCCAGAGCTAAGGGGGGAATGTCCTATGAAGAAAGATTAAGGGAAATCGGCGCCTGACCGACACTGGCGGACAGGAGGGTCGGGAGACCTGATAACGACATATAAAATACTGCAGTGGATGGAATAGACAAGGTGCGACAAAGAGAGGATTGTTCCAGGGAAGGGGACACAGATAACAAGAGGCCAATTGGAAGTTGAGACACAAATGAGTCAGAGAGATATTTGGGAAGTATTTCTCAGTCATTAGAGTTGTAAGGCAGTGGTAGAGCCTAGAAAAAATGACCGTAGTGTAGGCAGGAACCTTACTACAGTTTTAAGGACGAGGTTTGTTAAAGCTCATGGGAGCGGGGAGAGAGAGGGCCCAGTAGAACCGGTGAAGAGGCGGGGCAGGGAGCTAAGGAATCGACCCCTGCAACCACAAATAGGTGGTACAAATAGGTGCGTAACACACACACAACACACACACACACATCACACACAAACTCATACACACACACGGAAGGAAGTGAAGAGGCTTCTGAGTGAGCTAGATACCTCAAAAGGCAATGGGGCCAGGATAACATCTCCCCTATTGGGTATGAGGAGAGGGAGCAGAGGCGCTATGTGTACCCTAACAAACAATATTCAATACATCTATCGAAAACAGGGGAGATTGCCTGGGCATGGAGACAGCTAATGTAGTCCCAATCTTTAAAAAAGGAGACAGAAATGATGCACTAAAATACAGATCCAGTGTCACTGACATGTATAGGATGAAATCATGGAGAAGATTATCAGGAGAAGAGTGGTGAACAACTAGAAAGGAAGGATTCATCAACAGCAGCCCGCATGGTTCAGGGACGGGAAATCCTGTGTCACAAACCTATGGAGAGTTCTTGACTCGGTGACAGCAGTAAGACAACAGAGAGAGTGGGGTGGGTGGATTGCATTTTCTTGGACTGCAAGAAGGCGTTTGACACAGTTCCCCACACAAGCGATTGAGTGCAAAAACTGGAGGACCTCTCATAGTTTAGTGCCTCGTTTATGTATACCTTTCTTAAAAATGGGGAATTCTATTTGCCGTCTTCACATACCTCAGGTGCAACATTGGTATCTTTAATGTAGGCATTTCAACCAGCCATTAGGCTTTATCAATACCATATTCAAGACTGAGTTAACTATATACTGGTTGGCAAAATCGTTCTACGATAAAGATTCCCAGATGTTGCGCATGTGTCTAATTTCATCTTTGTCGGTAAATCAAATAATAATTAAATTATATATTATATATATATATAATCCACTACCTACTCTCTCCATCTCCGCTCCCGCGCATATATATATACCCCTATGACCCTATATATTTTTATTATACAAAAAACCATTGTGTGAAAGAATAGTGGAAATTCCAAGTGACTTTCGTGTGACTTCTCAATTATCATGGTTATATAAAAACAATACATCAAAGAAGGCATATAACGGTGCAAGAACGTACACCTCCTCACCATAACATCCACAACAAAGTACACCTCACAGCGTGACGACACTCGGCATCTGTGAAAAAAAAAACTAATATTTCTACCAAGGAATTATGATTTATTACTTGTTTTGTTTTATGATAACAAAGTAATAATGATGTGGGGAATAATAGTGCACATAGGAACTTTTATTTTGACAGGTTTTGTAAATTAAAATTTACAGAAAACCTACAAATGGAAGACAGTCATATTTACCCTTAATAATTAAAACATTTGAGAAGGCAATGAGTTATTTTCTTCGAACTCACAGTAATGTTTATAGATTGATTTATAGTTTTTATCTGATGATGCCTGTTAATCACATTTACTTGCTCCAGTCCTGCTACACTAAACTTATTAAACTTGCATTGTTGATGCAAAAAATTTGTTTATAATGATAAGTATTATTACTCAGAAGTTTGGTTATGGCAATGGGGAAAACTCTTTCACACGTTTATATAAATGGAATTGTTTGAAACAAGATTGCTTAACACATCCTCACTATAGAGCTAAAATGGTTCAGATATGTTGATGATTAGATTTGTGTGTCATATGCCATAAGATGTAGATATTAAACATTTCCTTGTTAAATTAAAATCAGCTTAGCCATTCTATTTACTTTACTGTTGAGTTTGAGGAAAATAACTCATTGCCCTTTTCTGGACATTTTATTGTTAGGGTATATGGGAATTCAAATTAAAAATTTACAGAAAACCTACAAATAACTGTTCTATGTACCACTATTATTCTTCACATCAAGACAGATTTATATACTGTCGGTTTTCTCATCAACGATTTTCAGAGCTTTGTGTATTTGTAGTCAAGAGTTCATGGATGAAGAAATATCCAAAATTTATGAAATAGCTAATGATCTGAAATACCCAAGAAACGTAATTGATAAATCTTTTATAATTGCTCTCGAACATACTTTTTACAATCTAAAAAGGGACAACCAACCTTATTCAACAAAAAATATGTTGGTTCTCCCTTACCATGAAAACTTGGTTGATATGTCTTCTCTTCTTAAGACTTTTAGTATCAAAGTTGTATTTAAAAATACTTTTGACAAAGAATTCCCCCCAAAATACTGACGGATGTGTCCATAATATTCCTTGTAAGTGAATAATTTGACGATAAAGTTTATTACGGACAAACTGGTAAAACTCTCGAACTAAGATTAAAACAACATAAATATAGCATTAGAACTGGACAAGATTCTAATGCTCTAATTATTCACGTGAGATATTCTAACCATTCAATTGATTTTGAAAAGGCTAGAAATTGTATCAAGCAAGTCCATGGTCGACAGGAATATAATAGAATTATGTTTCATAAAAAGCAGTTTTGAAAATAATATGAATATTTTCTTTGGTTTATATAAATTGAATTCATCTATAATTAATAAAATTTGGGAAGAATTTAATGATACATCAAACAAGTAATAAATCTTAATTCTTTGGTAGAGTATTAGGTGTGTTTCACAGAGTTGGGTGTCGTCACACGTGTGCGAGGTGCTGTGGGATGTGATGGTGAGGTGTAGTTTTGACCCTTCATATGCCTTCCTTTGATGTTTGTTTTTTAATAGTTCCTTGAATTGTGGGAGAAGTCACGAAAAGCACTTGGAATTTCACTATTCTTTCACAGTGGTGGAAATTTTCGCTCTGTGCATTATCTAGGAATATACAGAGTTGCAAGCCACTGAAGAGGTGAGGGCGAAGTTTTGTACAGAGTAGGCGGCACATAATGCGGGTTTGTCACCTGCCAAAGCCTCTCTGGAATGTTAGACACCGGTTCTGGTGTTACCCGCACCACCACCTTCCATCCCCACCATTTTGGGGTTGGAGAGTGGCCTCCGTATTTTTTGAGAAATCAAGGAATAAGAAATTAGAAGATTACAGAAGCAAGCCCCCAAAGCTGCTCACTAGCCTCTTAGAACAGTTAGGGGACTAACCTGGAGTCTCCTGGTGGGATTCGGGGAAGAAACCCCGCGCGGCCAGTCCCATGGACCAAGCCTCCTGGTGGATCAGGGGCCTGATAAACTGTGGCTGTTACTGCTGGCGCACGTAGTAGTCCAATATACGAAACCACAGCCGCAGATCCGGCGCTAACTTTAAGTATCTGTTCACACAGCCCTTTTTTTCCTCCCCTTTTTGAGAGCTGGGGCCTATTGTAATTCTCCTCTATGGCTGGTGGGTGGGAGGGTGTTGAATAGTCTTGGACCACGTTGGTGTCAAGTGACAGCAAGCCAGCACACACAACCTCCACCTACAACTATCACTATGTGCTCTAGTAGCAAAGTTCAGTCATTGGACTAGAACATTGTTCAGAACTCGTTCAAAAGGTTTTGAAGCGCTTGCTATCCTCTGCTCCATGTGTTGAAGAGTCCTAATTTAATCTTCCCTTCTTTTACCTTATAAGATGCGAGTAGTTTTGAGTGGGTGCTGTTGCTGCTCCAAACAGTCAACATCACTGATATTATCCAATTCTATATGTTTCTTTATTTTTTTTTTTTCATAATCTAAGCTTAAACGACCACCAGAAAATTATGCCACTTTGTGAAAGAGGCTCTAGCTCTTGTGGTGTCTTGGAACATTTGCGTGTTATTTGGGGCACTTCCCCATTTAAAATTAACGTTTTTTTCAGACCACAATCCACTCTCTGATATTTTACTATGAAATGTATAAATGCTGGTTCATGAGGTGGGCCTCAGATCCAACCTTATCTATTAGTATAAACTCATAAAAGTGGTCATTGTAATGTATAGATTGACGCTCTGTCTCGTCCTTAATAATTATCAGTTACATAAAATTACGTAATTTATAATTTTATGCCAAATACCTTGTGTTAATTGCTATGTCAAAATTCAGTAAAGTAAACTTAATCTCTCCCAGCCCATATTAAACTATTTATACTCATGTCCATGTCTAATTATTATATTTATTTATTCACTGTATTATGTTGTGAGGAGGAGACAAGCTGAGTGTTGATGTGGGTAGTGTCGTGTGGGGCGTGGTACTGGCGTGACAACACTTGTCTAGCCGCAGGACTCCCCCCCCCTCCCCCCCTTCTTAACACATTAAGCTGTTTCATATCTCAGATTGTTCATTACTGCCTAGCATTCCACAAAACCTATTAAGAGTGGAATGCAGTCTACTCTACTATCGATCGAGCCTCAGTGTCCTCTTGTCAGCGCTATCCAGTCTCTACTCTGATGTACATAACCACGAGTATGAAGAGATACGATACAGTGTACTGCCCTAGTACTAGGGACTTATCCTAGTGATATACACTGTTGAAAGACATTAATGCAACTCCTAGTGCGACCCTTGTCGTGTTTGGTGGGGGGTGTTGCAAACCCACTGAATGGGTTACAATGTTTAGATGTATATATAATGTATATTACCTTTTCATTTAATTTTTATGTTGTTATATTTCGATATTAGATAAATCGTAAATGTTTGACTTTATATTAAATTATTTGATGTTTTATTGTTATTTAGCTATGTTGTTTGGATGTACATAATATGTGCTCAGTTAGTCTTGATTGTCAAATACTGTAATTTATCGTTGTCGCCTCGTTTACTGCGGCCTTTGAGCTGCAGTTGTCCACGTAGCTATCACGTGTATCGAGCGGGGGGGGTGTCCTCACCTCTCGTGAGTAGTCAGTCTGACTCTAGACTCTCTTGGTGGTTGGACAGTATTGTCTGTCTCATTATTCTTGTTAGTTCTGTAGAACTTTGTTCACGAAACATTGTATAGATTAGTGATTTCGACGTTGTATGAGGTTGTGTGTCTACATAGACACTCTGAAATCTAAGGTCCTTAGCTATAGCTGCTGACCTAATTTTGCTACTGGGTTTCTATGTATGTCAACAGTGCGTTTTTCCTATTGCTGAAATAGAGTCTGTAGTATGGGGGTTTTGTAATTTTTGTGGAGGATCTGCTGATGGATCCCTACTTTGTGTCGTTATATTATCTTCCTTGTTCCTGTTTCGTGTCGGCAGTCGCTGGATATTGCATTGCTATTGGGTAGCATTCTTTGTTGTTCAAGCTTGACTGTTCGGTTTTTATTTAGGGTTGAAATGTCGGTCACAGAAGTTGTTTATTTGAGGACTTTGTCAGATCACTTGTTTATGTCTTATCCGAGTCTTGAGAACATAGCTAACTACTTAATGACATTACACGCTTACACACTCTTGTACATATTTGTAATTCTTAATTAAATGATAATGTACTGACGGTACTTAAGAATTATATATGTTGATATGTGCTTTACTGCACAATATTCTATTGAACTCGAGAGTTGATTTTATGTGATTGCTGTGATTTAATTTACTTTGATAATATACCTCTAGACAACTTACTACTTAATAAATTTATTAAATTTTAATTTCTCTAGTTAGTAGCCTACCAGTTGTAATCCTAAAGCACTATTGAACCATACTGAATTTTAATGGATAATTGGACAAGGATACTGACTACTTGTTACAAAAACCCAGTAACAGGCTGGATGCTAGAAGGGCAGTCCTTTCTAGTATTCACTGGAGATCTCTAAGCTTTTAGAATCGCGTTTTTTGTAACAATGGGCATGTCGTCGATGGTTTCCTCAAAGTCTAGTGGAACTGGGGTTAAGTCAGAAATTGGCAGGGTTTTGAGGCTCATTCATGAAAAAATTGTTTGGATTGTCTATGAATAGGTGCTCGCTGAACACAGAGTCATATTGAGATTTCAGTATCTCACTCATTTCTTTGTCGTCGTTTGTGTAGATCCGTCTTGTCTGAGCAGGGGCACTATATTGAAGTCAAAGTGTCTTTGCTTGTTTTTGGCATATGAAATTTTTTTTCGAATTTCTTTCAATTTCACTAATCGCTTTTAGCTCCTCTTGTCTCTCCTGGATCCTGTGTGAATCTTTTAACTTTAGCTCAGTATTTTCCATTTCCCTGGTTAGCGCTTCTTTCCGTGTTTTCGACAGTCTAGTATTCTTGAGGAGCTCAATGATTCTTCGCCTTCTCCTTCAGCTACCAGGAAGTTCATCTTTTCAAGGCACTGGTTAGGGTCCATGTAATTTAAGATATCTTCCCAACATGTTTCATTTAGGACATAATTTACCTGATTCCAGTTGATGTTCTTGTTGTTGAAGTTGAATCTGGTAAAGGTACCCTCATAGCTGTATGCATTTTGCTGAACAGGACTCCTGTGTATGTAGGTCTGAACTTCGATTAGATTGTGATCAGAATTAGTTGTTTTTGATGTTATGTTTCTTAGGAGGTCCTCATTATTTGTGAAAATAAGGTCAAGTGTGTGTCTCCAGTCTTGCTGGCTCCACTATCTGCTGACTTGGGGTGTGTTTATAGCAGAAATTCAGCAGCTCATGTGTGTGACTTTTCATCTGAGCCATATCCATGGATTTTTTCTGCTACAATATTATTTGCTATATTTTTCCATTTTTTATGTCTTAAATTGAAGTCACCAAACAGCAAGATGTTTGGGGATGGGGCTGGAAGATTTTCCAGACAGGAGTCAATTTTTGATAGCTGTTCCTTGAGCTGTTGGGAAGCTGCATCTGGCGTCTTATATACAAGCACAATGACTAAATTTTGGCTCTCGATTTTTATTGTTAGAGCTTCAACTACATCTTTTAGGGTGTTCAGTATCTCCGTGGAAATGGGCGACTCTTTGATACACAGGCCAACCCCCCCTTGTTGCCTGTTCTTTCTGTCGCATCTGAAAAGGTTGTACTCAGGTATTCATATTTCACTGTCAAAATAATCTTTTGCGTGGTTGGGTCTACTGGGAAGGCTGCATGCCCCCGTAGTGCATTTGACTCCTCTAGAGTCACTAATGAAAGGTATTTTGTTGTTGGATGGCTTAAGGCCCTGTATATTAGCAAATATAAATGAGGTTGTGTTGCATGTTTGTTGGGGGGATTTTGTTGTTGGCATCAGTAGTTGTGAGTCCGGAGGTGCCAATGGCTGTGCCTCCAGTCCAACAAGAATCCAAGGTGGTGGACTAGTTTGGTTATCTCTTTCCATTTTAATTATTTGTTTCCTACACTAAAAAAATCACTATGGAGTGGCGTTGTCGTTCTACCATAATACTTACTATGATTTGGAGAAAATGCGTTTCTAAGTGGATAATATTATATTGGGATTGCTACTATTTATTCTGTCTTGCATTGTAAAGATCACCAGTTGCGATGTTTGATTTATATATATATATATATATATATATATATATATTTATATATATATATAGATATTTATATTTATATATATATATATATATATATATATATATATATATATATATATTTATATTGATTTCGGCCGAAGGAGGACTCGAACCTACCGAACCTAGGAACAAGGGTACGCAGTGCTTACACCTTTCTCTACCACACTGGGACAATACCTTGGCGATATGGCTAAGCACTATGCTCACCCATAGGTCTTGCTATGAGTAAATTTGCAGCCTCTGCCCAATTAGTCTAATACTCCGTGTCAGGTTTTCATGCCACTGTATTAAAATTTAGCAGCCACGTGCTGCGAACACCCACACACTCACACATCACCACAATACACACACACACACACACACACACACACACACACACACACACACAAATACATACTCACGACACACACACACATACACACACACACACACACACACACACACACACACACAACTACACACACACACACACAACACGGAGAAAGATCTTGGGGTGTGTAGAAACACCGAGCATGTTCGGAAGCACCATCAACAGATAACTGCTGTAGCATTATGGGCGCCCTGGCAAACCTGTGAGTAGGCATTTCGATACCTAAGAAGAAATCTTTCAAGACATGTGCACCGTTGTACGTCAGGCCCATAATGGAGTATGGCAGCACCAGTTGGAAAGATTTGCGAAAGCTAGTTCCAGTGCTAAGTGAAGGTCCTTGAGAAAGGTTGAGGGAAATCGGCCTGGACGTCACTGGGAGACAGGAGGTTAGTGGGAGACATGTTAAAGACATACAAAATACTGCGTGGAAATAGACAAGGTGGACTGAAGACAAGATGTCCAGAGAGGGACACAGAGAAACGAGGGGTCACTCTTGGAAGTTAAAGACTTAGATGAGTGCAGGGATGTTAGGAAGCATTCTTTAGTCATAGACGTGGTCAGGAAGTGGAACGTCTGGCGAGTGATGTATTGGAGGAAGGAACCATACATAGCTTTTAGACGAGGTAATGATAAAGCTCAGGGAGCAGGGAGCTGTCCTAGTAGCGTTCAGTGAAGAGCGAGGCCAGTAGCTGAGTCTCG
>NC_069414.1:20132550-20137550 GCF_026875155.1 Cherax quadricarinatus | reverse complement strand
AGGCGAGGTATGATGAGCTCTTGGAGAAGGGAGAGAGAGAGAGGACCTTTGTAGCAATCGCGAAAAGAGGCAGGGAATATGGAGCTATGATTCGACCCCTGCAACACAATTGGTTGTGTACAAATAGATGATTACACACACACACACACCACACACCTTACACACACACAACCAGGCCTAGTGTCTAATCGACATGTGCCTAGGACTAAAAATTGGTAACTACACACACCACACACACCACACACACACACACAACAACACACAGGCCTAGTGGCTAAATAGACATGTGCTGGACCAAAATGGTAAACTAACACATACAAAACCAACACACTAACATACACACAACAAACACAACACAAAAAAACACAAAAAACAACTCAGAAAGCGTTCGACATTTCCAAGGATATTAGGACATTTTACAGTTTACGTTAGGCATATTTGAGTATTCTGACGAATTACCAAATCCCATATACCTCACACTCTCCATTCTAATTAAATCACCCTCAATACTCATAACCTCTACATACACCTCTTCTCTTAACCTTTTCCACATCTTCCATTCTTCCTTCTCTTCACTTTTTCCCCATCACCTCCACCCCCAACATCTCCTCCAATCCTTATTCCCCTCCTTATAACTTCAATTCCTTACCCTCATCTAATTCCTATCCTCCCTCATCACTATCATAAATCATAAAAAACCTCATCTACTACTACAATTCACAAAAAACACAAACTCTACTACAAAACCAAACCAAAACCCAAAAATCTTTTTTCCTTTTTTACCCTTTTTACTTTTCCCTTCTTAATTTTTTGATGTGTGGTTTTGTGGGGTAAGGGGGGACCACACCTACGGGGGGGGGCCCCCCCCTTGGGGGGATCCACAGTAACATTGCTTTAAGCAGAGGTATGATAAAGCTCACGGCTCAGGGAGAGTGACCTAGTAAGCGATCAGTGAAGAGGCGGGGCCAGGAGCTCGGACTCGACCCCCGCCGCTCTAACTAGGTGAGTACAACTTGGTGAAGTACACACACACACTCACCCTACACAAACACACACACACACACACATACAACACACACACACCACACGCACACCACACACACACACACACACACACACACACACAACACACACACACCACACAACACAGTACAGTCATGGACCAGGTGATAAGGCTGAGGATAAGAAGGTGGGAACTCAACAAGAAACGATCATGGGTATGTGAGGAGCTCAACAAGAGTTTAAGGAAGTATTTACAGTTAGAGGACAGGAAGGATTTAAGGAAGTATTTACAGTAAAAACAGGAAGACTCTGGGGGGACAGACCAGATGGGGACACCAGAAAGGAAACACCAACAAGTTTTGGGAAACGACATACATACAGAGAGGAGGAGGTGAAGAAACTGCTAAGGGACATCGATACCTCAAAGGCAATGGGACCGGACAACATCCCCCCGGGTGGTCCTTAGAGAGGGAGCAGATATGTTGTGCGTGCCACTTACCCCCAATCTTCAACACGTCCCTGGAAACTGGCAACTACCTGAGGTATGGAAGACGCAAATGAGTCCCATTTTTAAAAAAGGAGACAGAAAAGAGGCACTAATCTATAGACCTGTGTCATTGACGTGAAATAGTATGCAAAATTATGGAGAAGATTATCGGGAGGAGAGTGGTGGAGCACCTGGAACGGAACAAGAGTATAAATGCCAACCAGCACGGTTTCCCAGGGAAGGCAAATCCTGTGTCAAAAACCTTCTGGAGTTTTATGATAAAATAACAGAAGTAAGACACGAGAGAGAGGGTGGGTTGATTGCATCTTCTTGGACTGCAAGAAGGCCTTTGACCAGTTCCTCACAAGAGATTAGTGCAGAAGTTTTAAACATCAGGCGCAAAATAACAGGAAGGGCATTGCAATGGATCAGAGAATACCTGACAGGGAGACAACAACGATTTATGGTACGTAATGATGTATCACAGTGGACACCTGTGACGAGCGGGGGTCCCCCCAGGGTCGGTCCTAGGACCAGGCTATTTTTGTAATTGTAACGACATGAAAGGAAGGGTTTGACTCAGAAGTGTCCCCTTTTTTGCAGATGATGGAAATTAATGAGGAGAATTAAATCTGATGAGGACAGGCAGGACTTCAAAGAGACCTGGACAGACGGACACCTGGTCCAGCAAATGGCTTCTTTGAATTTAATCCTGCCCAATGCAAAGTCATGAAGATAGGGGAAGGGCACAGAAGACCACAACCGAGTATAGGCTAGGGGGCCAAAGACTGCAAACCTCACTCAAGGAGAAAGATCTTGGGGTGAGTATAACACCAAGCATGTCTCCGGAAGCACACATCAACCAGATAACTGCTGCACCCTAGGGGCGCCTGGCAAACCTTTGAACACATTCCCCATACCATTAAGGGAAACCCTTCAAGACCTGTACACCGTGGGGATTTTCAGGCCCCCAAATGGGGTATGCAGCACCGTTTGGGAAACCCCCATTTGAAAAAAGCCGTCAAGAAACTAAGAAAAGTACAAAGGTTTTTCGACCCAAGGGTTTTTCCCAAACTAAGGGGGAAAGTCCTATGGGAAAAAAGATTTAAAGGGGAAAACGGCCTGAAAGACACTGGGGGACAGGAGGGCAGGGGGGACATGAAACGACAATAAAAAAACTGGGGTGGAAAAAGACAAGGGGACAAAAAAAGGAAAAGTTTCCCGGGGGGACAAAAGAAACAAGAGGCCCCCAATTGGGAAATTTGAAGACACAAATTAGTCCCAAAGATTTTAGGAATATTTCCTTTAACTAGAGTTGAAGGCAGTGGGAAAAGCCTAGAAAATGACGTGTGGAAAGGGAGGAAAACCCTACCATTTTTTAAGAAAAGAGGGGGTTTTATAAAGCTCAAGGGGGCGGGGAGAAAGAGGGCCCCCTAAACAAACCCGGGGAAGAGGCGGGCCAGGACAAGGGCTCGAACCCCCTGCAAAACCCCAAAAAGGGGAGTACAAAAGGTGAGAAAAAAACACCCACACACACAACACACACACACACACACACACACATACCCCCACACACAGGAAGAAGTGAAAGCTTCTGAAATGAGCTAGAAAAAACCTCAAAGGGAAAGGGGCCCCGATAAAAAATCTCCCCCCTGGGGGATTGAGAGAAGGGGGGCAGAGGGGGCTTTGTGTACCCCTTTAACAACAATATTCAATACATCTATCGAAACAGGGAGATTGCCTGAGCATGGAAGACAGCAAATGTAGTCCCAATTTTTAAAAAAAGGAGACAGACATGAAGCACTAAACTACAGACCAGTGTCACTGACATTATAGTATGCAAAATCATGAGAAGATTATCAGGAGAAGAGTGGTGAACACCTAGAAAGGAATAAATCCATCAACAGCAGCCAGCATGGTTTTCAGGGACGGGAAATCCTGTGTCACAAACCTACTGGAGTTCTATGACATGGTGACAGCATAAGACAAGAGAGAGGGGGGTGGGTGGATTGCATTTTTTTGGACTGCAAAAAGGGGCGTTGACACAGTTCCACACAAGAGATTGGTGCAAAAACTGGGGGACCAAGCAGGGATAAAGGGAAGCACTACAATGGATCAGGAATACTTGTCAGGAAGACAGCAGCGAGTCATGGTCGTGGAGAGGTGTCAGAGTGGGCACCTTGACCAGCGGGTCCCGCAGGGGTCAGTCCTAGGACCAGTGCTGTTTCTGGTATTTGTGAACGACATACGGAAGGAATAGACTCTGAGGTGTCCCTGTTTGCAGATGACGTGAAGTTGATGAGAAGAAACACTCGATCGAAGACCGGGCAGAACTACAAAGGATCTGGACAGGCTGCAGACCTGGTCCAGCAATTGGCTCCTGGAGTTCAATCCCACCAAGTGCAAAGTCATGAAGATTGGGGAAGGGCAAAGAAGGCCGCAGAAAGGGGTACAGTCTAGGGGTCAGAGACACAAACCTCACTCAAGGGAAAAAAATCTTGGGGTGAGTATAAAAACCAGGCACATCTCCTGAAGCGCACATCAACCAAATAACTGCTGCAGCATATGGGCGCCTAGCAAACCTCAGAACAGCATTCCGACATCTTAATAAGGAATCGTTCAGGACCCCTGTACACCGTATACGTTAGGGCCCCTATTGGAGTATGCGGCACCAGTTTGGAACCCACACCTAGCCAAGCACGTAAAAACTAGAGAAATGCAAAAGGGTTTTCAACAAGACTAGTCCCAGAGCAAAGAGGTATGTCCTACAGGGAAGGTTAAGGGAAATCAACCTGACGACACTGGAGGACAGGAGAGATAGGGGGGGCATGATAAGGACATAAAAAAATACTGAGGGGAAATTTACAAGGGGACAAAGACAGATGTTCCAGAGATTGGACACAGTAACAAGGGGACACAGTTGGAAGCTAAAAGACACAGATGAATCACAGGGATGTTAGGGAAATATTTCTTCAGCCACAGAGTAGTCAGTAAGTGGAATAGTTTGGGAAGCGATGTAGTGGAGGCAGGATCCATACATACTTTAAGCAGAAAGGGATGATAAAGCTCACGGCTCGGGAGAGTGACCTAGTACGATCAGTGAAGAGGCGGGGCCAGGAGCTCGGACTCGACCCCCCCCGGAAACCTCAACTAGGTGAGTACAACTGGGTGAGTACAGGAGCTAGATTTGATCCCTGCAACCACAAAAGGTGAGAAACACACACACCACCACAACACCACACACACACACATACACCACACACACACACACCACACACACCACATACACACACACACACACCCCACACCACAACACACACAACACAACACAACAAAAACCACCCACACAAGTTTTAGGGGTGCCAGGGGGTAAATGAAAATGGGGAACCTTTAATTGATATGTGTAGAAAAAATTTGGGGGTAAGAAATAAAATTTTATGAAGAAGGATAAATAAATAAAAAGGGTTGTGAAACACGAAGAAAGTATTTGTTAATTTTGTATTGGGATAAA
>NC_069414.1:20122550-20127550 GCF_026875155.1 Cherax quadricarinatus | reverse complement strand
CACTCTTGCTCTCACTTTCGCTCTCACTCTTGCTCTCACTTTCGCTCTCACTCTTGCACTTGCACACACTCTCACTCGCTTCAACTCTCAGTCTCTTTCTCTCGCTCTCATTCGTTCTCACTAGAGCACACTCTTTCTCACTTGTACTCTTTCACCAGCTGTCACTCTTGCTGTCACTCTTGCTGTCACTCTTGCTGTCACTCCTCCGTTTTATGAAAACCTCGGCAATGCACAACCCAGGTCAATATGGTTTCAGACCAGAATGACCCAGACTACCTCAGCTATAGACCAGAATGACCCAGACTATCTCAGCTATAGACCAGAATGACCCAGACTACCTCAGCTATAGACCAGAATGACCCAGACTATCTCAGCTATAGACCAGAATGATCCAGACTACCCCAGCTATAGACCAGAATGACCCAGACTACCTCAGCTATAGACGAGGCTCATCCAGACTATTTCAGCTAGTGAACCACAACAGAAACTCACCAAGGCAACGGAAGAAATTACCAATGCCCCACACAACAGCTTGAAACAAAGAGGCAAACAGGCGGTCAAGATGAAAAGAAGATGCGAGACATCCCACAAAAAGAAGGGGGACATTTCAACGCCATGGGATGGCCTCTTCTTTGTCCAACAAAGGATGTACTTTTGTTGGCAGAAGAGTGTGAGGTTGACGTATCAAGGGATATCAGAGTGACAGGCAGTGGTGTTTTTTGAAGTTCCAAAAGAAAAGAAGCCGCTATGAGGGTAATATATCTCAAAATTATATCTATTTTATTAGCTTGTGATCGCTGAGCTCTTCAAGGTACAATAGATTATCATGGTGGGTCAGCACAGAGACAAGTACCGGATGTGGTATCACTGCCAACACACAGACCAACACCTGTGCGGTCCTGTGTTGTTTGCATAGAACCAGTAAACAAACTGCTGTTAAACGCCTTACATGAATAACAATGCATTATCTATAACAAAGAACAGAGATGCATGATAGGAGACGCGTGATGATCCATACATGGGAGATACCTGATCAATGCATGGGAGATATGTGATCAATATGTGGGAGATACATGACCCATATATGGGAGATACACGACCCATACGTGGGAGATACGTAATGATCCATACATGAGAGATACATGATCAATGCATGGCAGATACGTGATCAATACATGGAAGATATTTGACCAATACATGGAAGAAACATGACCCCTACATGGGAGATACATGATCCATACATAGGAGAAAAATGACCCATAGTAGTCGTTTTTAAGAGGAAACTGCGCCAGAAATTGTTAAGAGTGCTAGACCACCCAAGGTTGTGATGGTCGAGAAAGACCTGGGAGCAGCTAGCACCAACATTAGTTTTCCGCTCTATTGTGTGGTTAGATTTTGTTTTATACTTCGATCTAGGTTTTAAAGATTTGGTTTATATCCGTTTGTAGATTTGCTGAGTCCTCAATGGATGACACTGGCAAAAAGATTCTTTTAATCGTCAGCAAATCAAGACATAGAGCTTTGGTTTATATCTCTGTCTATGTCAGATATGAGGAAAGTTTTCATTGCAGCCGCCTCTGACATTACTCTGTTTACTATTACTCTTTGCGTTCTATTGATTAGGAAGTTATAGATCCATCTACCAACTTTTCCCGTTATTCCTTTTCCACGCATTTTGTGTGCTGTTACACCGTGGTCGCACTTGCCGAAGGCTTTCGCAAGTCTGTGTATACTTCATCTGCATTCTGTTTCTCCTCCAGTATATTCAATACCATGTCATAGTGGTCCAGTAGCTGCGAGAGGCAGGAGCGACCTGCTGCCCTGGCTTGTGCAACTGTTGGCGATCTTGCTTCTTAGAACTCTTTATAAGATTTTAATGTGGGACGTTAGTGCTATCGGTCTATAATTCTTTGCAAATGTTTTGTTTTCACCTTTGTAGAGTGGGGCTATACCCAGTGTTTTTAGTGGCAGTGGAATGACCCTTGTGTCCAGGTTCCCTCCCCATAGAATATTTAAGGCACGCGAAGGGGGGTTCTTGCAGTTCTTGATGAACACGGAGTTACATGGGCATGTCGTCAGTTACTTTTTCAAAGTCCACTGGAGTTAGGGTTGTCAGAAACTGTGGAGATATTAACAAAATTTTGAGTCACAATCATAAAAATAGAAATCATTCAGATTGTCTATCCTTAATCTGATTAACAGTTCACTAAACAAAGAGTCGTATTGAGGCTTCAGTATCTCGCTCATTTCTATGCTGTCATCAGTGTAAGTTCCATCTTGTTTAAGCAAGGGCCAGTGCTGGGTGTGGTTTTTGCCCGAGATTTGGCATAAGAAACGAAATATTTTGGATTTCTTTCAGTTTTACTTTAAGTTCTTAAACTGTGAGTACACACATACACACACACACACACACACACACACACACACACACACACACACACACACACACACACACACACACACACACACACACACACACGACCAGCGAAAAAACGGGGCCAGGAACTGCAGCCACAAATAAGTAAGTACAATGCACATACAATTTGGGGCGTGTGTTTCGCAGGCTGTGTGTAACCTGGTCAATTAAGATGTCTCTTAGGGCCCCTTTAATTCGTCCCTTGAGGTTATGGACACGCCCATGTCAAGCTGGGATCACATGCCACGCGGGGGTAAGGGGAGAGGAAGGCCGTGAAATGGGGGGGAGAGAGGAGGAGAAGGGAAAGGGAGGAAAAATTAGCTTAGAAAAAGTGGAAGAGGAGACGATGGAAGGAAACCTGCCATGTTTGCTTAAGGAAGGGGAAGAAAGAACTGGACAATAAACAGGGAAGATGGAAAGACGAAAAGAATATGGCAAGTGAACTGACTGATAGCAAAGAGAGGGGGAGGGAGAGAGAGAGAGAGATGCAGGATGGCGTGGTAACTACAGAAAACAATCAGACAATTCTTTCCTGGCTTCCACTTTCTTATCTCCTGTCTCATTCCACCTCTCATATCTCGTATCTCAAATTTCTCTCTCTCTCTCCATCTTTTTTTTTTTCTTTTTTTTTTTACACAGGGTTTGACAAGGTTAAGGATCCCTAGCTTTATTGACAAGCTATTTACAGGTTAAGGATTCCTAACTTTATTGACAAGCTAAGAGCTGTTACCTACATCAGCTCATTTGAAAGCATTTTTATTGTTATGAGACATACAAGTAGGGAACAGAATGAAGTTGGTGCCATCTGTGAGCCAGCATTTTCATTTGATCAACTGACTTTATCTCGTTAACATCATTATGCTGTACGAATGTGTTCCATACTCGAGTCATCCTGGGTATATATGATCTCAGATGGAGTGAAGTTCTGGAGAAGGGTACAGCCAGAGTGAAGTTGCTGCTTTCTGCCCGTCTTGTGGCATAGATGATTGCTTCACGCTGTCCTCGAAGTGGATCTCTCACTCTCTCTCTCTCTCTCTCTCTCTCTCTCTCTCTCTCTCTCTCTCCCCTTCTGAGTCAACAAAACACACAAACATACACAGTGATGCAAATTGGACAAAAACAAACACATGCTGACAGGACCAGACGAAGAAATACACACAAACACTTCATACATTTAGCAACTTTAAATTCAGCACCGGGAATCCTACAGAAATCCTTCACGAGTCCTGTGAAAGTTGTATGAAAGTCCTACGGGAGTCCTATGGAAATCCTTCAGAAATCCTAGGGAAGTCCTACATAAATTCTATGGGAGAACTACCGGAGTCCCACGGGAGTCCTACAGGGGTCCTACGAGAGTCCTACAGCAGAATGATAGTTAAATTTGTGTAGACTTCAGGGAAGTAATTTACAAGAAAGAATCTGGAGTTGCCCTGCATAGCTTGATGCCAGGTGAAGAGCTCTTGATCCATGGAATGGGAGGTAGCCTTCCCTCTCGGATCGCACCTCATTACGTACCTTGCATTCCCCAGGTGTTGTATAACCCCTACAGGTGCAGCGCTTTTCCTACAATTTAACATTAATATAGACTCAAGGGTAAAAGATGGTGATATGTAAGGGTGACGTGTGAGGGTGACGTATGAGGGTGATGTGATGGTGATGAGTGATAGTGACATGTGAGGATGATATGTTATGGTGATATGAGTCAAGTCTTCCAATGAACAGCCAAAATGAACATTGGTGGTAACCTAGTCAGTTGGCTAACTAGTTATCTGTTTACCTGGAGTTTACCTGGAGAGAGTTCCGGGGGTCAACGCCCCCGCGGCCCGGTCTGTGACCAGGTGGAGTGTCCTCTGTTCTCTACCAAGGTTTCAGAAAGGAGACTAAAGAAATGTCCCTAGGTACACCACAGGGAGGAGTTCTCAGTCCCAGGCTGTTAAGTGTCCCGTTTAATGCTCTACCTACCTACCTTACCTAAACGTATAGCTACAAGCAATGCTGATGACATGATCCATACAACAGTACAAGACGAGATCCATTCTTAACAAAGTTTGATATGTAAAAGAGTCGGCCTCCATATAGCTTCATCTCAAGCTAAGATATTGGTAGGCAAGTTACATGCCCCGCACATCTGTTTACAGGATGAAAACATTAGCTACGGTATATCATACAGATAACTTGGTGCAGACTCAGCCTTCAGTAAATCCACCGTACCACATCTAAATAAGAACTGCAATGACAGGCTAAATGCTCTGAGTTGTTGCTGGCTGCAACCCCAGATATTGTGCTAATGTTGCTGGCTATAACCCCAGCTATGGTGCTAATGTTGCTGGCTATAACCCCAGCTATGGTGCTAATGTTGTGGCTACAACCCCAGCTATGGTGCTAATGTTGCTGGCTACAACCCCAGTTATGGTGCTAATGTTGTTGGCTACAACCCCAGTTATGGTGCTAATGTTGCTGGCTACAACCCCAGCTATGGTGCTAATGTGAGAATAGTGAGAATGACTCACATAATAATTAACACCAAACACTTGACTCACATAATAATTAACACCAAACACATCGGAGAAGTCAAACACAGATT
>NC_069414.1:20097550-20117550 GCF_026875155.1 Cherax quadricarinatus | reverse complement strand
AAGCTTCGAGTGCGTTAATGAAGCTTCGAGAACGTTGGTGAAGCTTCGAGTACGTTTGTGAAGAATGAAGTACGTTGGTGAAGCTTTCAGTACGTTGGTGAAGCTTCGAGTACGTTGGTGAAGCTTCGAGTACGTTAGGTGAAGCTTCGAGTAACGTTGGTGAAGCTTCGAGTACGTTGGTGAAGCTTCGAGTACGTTGGTGAAGCTTCGAGTACGTTGGTGAAGCTTCGAGTACGCTGATGAAGCTTCGAGTACGTTGGTGAAGCTTCGAGTACGTTGGTGAAGCTTTGAGTACGTTGGTGAAGTTTCGAGTACGTTGGTGAAGCTTCGAGTACTTTGGTGAAACTTCGAGTACGTTGGTGAAGCTTCGAGTACGTTGGTGAAGCTTCGAGTACGTTGGTGAAGCTTCGAGTACTTTGGTGAAACTTCGAGTACGTTGGTGAAGCTTCGAGTACGTTGGTAAAGCTTTGAGTACGTTGGTAAAGCTTCGAGTACGTTGGTGAAGCTTCGAGTACATTGGTGAAGCTTTGAGTACGTTGGTGAAGCTTCGAGTACGTTAATGAAGCTTCGAGAACGTTGGTAAAGCTTCGAGTGGGTTAATGAAGCTTCGAGAATGTTGGTGAAGCTTCGAGTACGTTTGTGAAGAATGGAGTACGTTGGTGAAGCTTTCAGTACGTTGGTGAAGCTTCGAGTACGTTGGTGAAGCTTCGAGTACGTTGGTAAAGCTTCGAGTACGTTGGTGAAGCTTTGAGTACGTTGGTGAAGCTTTGAGTACGTTGGTGAAGCTTTTGAGTACGTTGGTGAAGCTTTTGAGTACGTTGGTGAAGCCTCGAATACGTTAATGAAGCTTCGAGAACGTTGGTGAAGCTTTGAGTAAGTTGGTTAAGCTTTGAGTACGTTGGTGAAGCTTTTGAGTACGTTGGTGAAGCCTCGAGTACGTTAATGAAGCTTCGAGAACGTTGGTGAAGCTTTGAGTAAGTTAATGAAGCTTAGAGAACGTTGGTGAAGCTTCGAGTACGTTGGTGAAGCTTCGAGTACGTTGGTGAAGCTTTGAGTACGTTGGTGAAGCTTTGAGTACGTTGGTGAAGCTTTGAGTACGTTGGCGAAGCTACGAGTACGTTGGTGAAGCTTTGAGTATGTTTGTGATGCTTTGTGTACGTTGGTGAAGCTTTGAGTACGTTGGTGAAGCTTTGAGTACGTTGGTGAAGCTTCGAGTACGTTGGTGAAGCTTCGAGTACGTTGGTGAAGCTTTGAGTACGTTGGTGAAGCTTTGAGTACGTTGGTGAAGCTTTGAGTACGTTGGTGAAGCTTTGAGTACGTTGGTGAAGCTTTGAGTACGTTGGTGAAGCTTTGAGTACGTTGGTGAAGCTTCGAGTAGGTTGGTGAAGCTTCGAGTACATTGGTGAAGCTTTGAGTACGTTGGTGAAACTTCGAGTACGTTGGTGAAGCTTCGAGTATGTTGGTGAAGCTTCGAGTACATTGGTGAAGCTTTGAGTACGTTGGTGAAGCTTTGAGTACGTTGAAGCTTCGAGTACGTTAATGAAGCTTCAAGAACGTTCGTGAAGCTTCGGGTACGTTGATGGAGCTTCGAGAACGTTGGTGAAGCTTCGAGTACGTTGGTGAAGCTTCGAGTACGTTGGTGAAGCTTCGAGTACGTTGATGAAGCTTCGAGTACATTGGTGAAGCTTCGAGTACGTTGGTGAAGCTTTGAGTACGTTGGTGAAGCTTTGAGTAAGTTGGCGAAGCTACGAGTACGTTGGTGAAGCTTTGAGTAAGTTGGCGAAGCCTCGAGTACGTTGTTGAAGCTTCGAGTACGTTGGTGAAGCTTTGAGTACGGTGGTGAAGCTTTGAGTACGTTGGTGAAGCTTTGAGTACGTTGGTGAAGCTTCGAGTACGTTGGTAAAGCTTTGAGTACGTTGGTGAAGCTTTGAGTAAGTTGGTGAAGCTTCGAGTACGTTGGTGAAGCTTCGAGTACGTTGGTGAAGCTTTGAGTACGTTGGTGAAGCTTTGAGTACGTTGGTGAAGCGTTGAGTACGTTGGTGAAGCTTCGAGTACATTGGTGAAGCATCGGGTACGTTGGTGAAACTTTGAGTACGTTGGTGAAGGTTCGAGTACGTTGGTGAAGCTTCGAGTACGTTGGTGAAGCTTTGAGTACGTTGGTGAAGCTTCGAGTACGTTGGTAAAGCATTGAGTACGTTGGTGAAGCTTCGAGTATGTTGGTGAAGCTTCGAGTACGTTGGTGAAGCTTTGAGTACGTTGGTGAAGCTTTGAGTACGTTGGTGAAGCTTCGAGTACGTTAATGAAGCTTCGCGAACGTTGGTGAAACTTCGAGTACGTTGGTGAAGAATCGAGAACGTTGGTGAAGCCTCGAGTACGTTGTTGAAGCCTCGAGTGCCCTGATGAAGCCTCGAGTACATTGGTGAAGCCTCACATCAGAGTTCGTCATACTGCAGGTTCCCACATCAAAGGTTCCAACACCATACTGTTAATGGTTCCAACACCATACTGTTAATGGTTCCAACACAATACTGTTAATGGTTCCAACACCATACTGTTAATGGTTCCAACACAATACTGTTAATGGTTCCAACACCATACTGTTAATGGTTCCAACATCATACTGTTAAAGGTTCCAACACCATACTGTTAATGGTTAAAACACCACACTGTTAAAGGTTGCAACACCACACTGTTAAAAGTTCTGACACCACACTGTCATAGGTTCCAACACCATACTGTTAATGGTTCCAACACAATACTGTTAATGGTTCCAACACCATACTGTTAATGGTTCCAACATCATACTGTTAAAGGTTCCAACACCATACTGTTAATGGTTAAAACACCACACTGTTAAAGGTTGCAACACCACACTGTTAAAAGTTCTGACACCACACTGTCATAGGTTCCAACACCATACTGTTAAAGATTCCAACACCATACTGTTAAAGGTTCCAACACCACACTGTTGAAGGTTCCAACACCATATTGTTAAAGGTTCCAGCACCACACTGTCAAAGGTTCCAACACCACACTGTTGAAGGTTCCAACACCATATTGTTAAAGGCTCCAGCACCACACAGTCAAAGGTTCCAACACCACACTGTTGAAGGTTCCAACACCACAATGTTGAAGGTTCCAACACCATATTGTTAAAAGTTCCAGCACCACACTGTCAAAGGTTCCAACACCACACTGTTGAAGGTTCTAACACCATATTGTTAAAGGTTCCAACACCATACTACTAAAGGTTCCAACACCACACTGTTCAAGGTTCCAACACCACACTGTTAAAGGTTCCAGCACCACTCTGTCAAAGGTTCTAACATCACACTGTTGAAGGTTCCAACACCATACTGTTAAAGGTTCCAACACCACACTGTTAAAGGTTCCAACACCATACTGTCAAAGGTTCCAACACCACACTGTCTAAGGTTCAAACACCATACTGTTAAAGGTTCAGCACCACACTGTCAAAGGTTCCAACACCACACTGCTAAAGGTTCCAACGCCACACTGTTAAAGGTTCCACCACCACACTGTTAAAGGTTCCAACACCATACTGTTAAAGGTTCCAACACCACACTGTTAAAGGTTCCAACACCACACAGTCTATCATTGATGAAGGATTCAGTGGCCAGTGGATCCCACATGGTCGTGTAGCTTCGTCGCAACATGATGTGGGATCCACACATGTTGAATACTGGAAAACACTCGCGTATCTCTCTCTCTCTCTCTCTCTCTCTCTCTCTCTCTCTCTCTCTCTGTTTCTCTCTCTCTTTTTTTTACACAGGGTTTGACAAGATTAAGGATCCTAGCTTTATTGACAAGCTATTTACAAGTTAAGGATTCCTAACTTTATTGGCAAGCTAAGAGCTGTTACCTACATCAGCTCATTTGAAAGCATTTCCCTCCCTCTACCTCAAATTATTTCCCTCATAAAAACAAATTGTGTGAGACCTGGACACAGTCATATCACTTTGTGTTAACAATTCACGAATATGTAGAAGACGGCACAGAAGGTCAGGTCAAGATATTCTAGGTTAGGTCAAGTTATGAAGATAAACTAGATGGAACAGAAGTCAGGTCAGGTTACACATGTTCATAGGAGTACAAGACTAGAGGACTTGCCTCTCTCAGCACATGAGGGAGTAAGTATATGTAAGTATGTATGTGTGTGTGTTTAGAATTCGCACAGAAGGCGAAATATTCACAAACACTAATCTCAGGTCGAGGGTGACTCGAACCTACGAACCTTGGAACAAGGTGCGCAGTGCTCTACTCACCGTACCACACTGGACCAACACCTTGGCGCCCAGCCAACGTTAGACGTTTAGGTCCAAGGCAGCCAGCATTCAGGCTGGTGGTGGTAGCTATTTCATCTCATCCCATGTGTGGTGCGGTGAGTAGAGCACTGCGCACCTTGTTCCAAGGTTCGTAAGTTCGAGTCTCCTTCGACCTGAGATTAGTGCTTGTGAATATTTCGTCTGCTGTGCGATTTCTAGACACAAACACACACACACACACACATATATATATATATATATATATATATATATACACACACACACACATATATATATATACACACACACACACACACACACACACACACACACACACACACACACACACACACACACACATATATATATATATATATATATATATATATATATATATATATATATATATATATATATATATATATATATATAAATGGGATGCTTGAATGAAAAGAAGTTGGATGTCCTGGCCCTAAGCGAAACAAAGCTGAAGGGGGTAGGGGAGTTTCGGTGGGGGGAAATAAATGGGATTAAATCTGGAGTATCTGAGAGAGTTAGAGCAAAGGAAGAGGTAGCAGTAATGTTGAAGGATCAGTTATGGAAGGAGAAAAGAGAATATGAATGTGTAAATTCAAGAATTATGTGGATTAAAGTAAAGGTTGGATGCGAAAAGTGGGTCATAATAAGCGTGTATGCACCTGGAGAAGAGAGGAATGTAGAGGAGAGAGAGAGATTTTGGGAGATGTTAAGTGAATGTATAGGAGCCTTTGAACCAAGTGAGAGAGTAATTGTGGTAGGGGATCTGAATGCTAAAGTAGGAGAAACTTTTAGAGAGGGTGCGGTAGGTAAGTTTGGGGTGCCAGGTGTAAATGATAATGGGAGCCTTTGATTGAACTTTGTATAGAAAGGGGTTTATTTATAGGTAATACATATTTTAAGAAAAAGAGGATAAATAAGTATACAAGATATGATGTAGGGCGAAATGACAGTAGTTTGTTGGATTATGTATTGGTAGATAGGAGACTGTTGAGTAGACTTCAGGATGTACATGTTTATAGAGGGGCCACAGATATATAAGATCACTTTCTAGTTGTAGCTACACTGAGAGTAAAAGGTAGATGGGATACAAGGAGAATAGAAGCATCAGGGAAGAGAGAGGTGAAGGTTTATAAACTAAAAGAGGAGGCAGTTAGGGTAAGATATAAACAGCTGTTGGAGGATAGATGGGCTAATGAGAGCATAGGCAATGGGGTCGAAGAGGTATGGGGTAGGTTTAAGGATGTAGTGTTGGAGTGTTCAGCAGAAGTTTGTGGTTACAGGAAGGTGGGTGCGGGAGGGAAGAGGAGCGATTGGTGGAATGATAATGTAAAGAGAGTAGTAAGGGAGAAAAAGTTAGCATATGAGAAGTTTTTACAAAGTAGAAGTGATGCAGGGAGGGAAGAGTATATGGAGAAAAAGAGAGAGGTTAAGAGAGTGGTGAAGCAATGTAAAAGAGAGCAAATGAGAGAGTGGGTGAGATGTTGTCAACAAATTTTGTTGAAAATAGGAAAAAGTTTTGGAGTGAGATTAACAAGTTAAGGAAGCCTAGAGAACAAATGGATTTGTCAGTTAAAAATAGGAGAGGAGAGTTATTAAATGGAGAGTTGGAGGTATTGGGAAGATGGAGGGAATATTTTGAGGAATTGTTAAATGTTGATGAAGATAGGGAAGCTGTGATTTCGTGTATAGGGCAAGGAGGAATAACATCTTGTAGGAGTGAGGAAGAGCCGTTGTGAGTGTGGGGGAAGTTCGTGAGGCAGTAGGTAAAATGAAAGGGGGTAAGGCAGCCGGGATTGTTGGGATAAAGATAGAAATGTTAAAAGCAGGTGGGGATATAGTTTTGGAGTGGTTGGTGCAATTATTTAATAAATGTATGGAAGAGGGTAAGGTACCTAGGGATTGGCAGAGAGCATTCATAGTTCCTTTGTATAAAGGCAAAGGGGACAAAAGAGAGTGCAAAAATTATAGGGGGATAAGTCTGTTGAGTATACCTGGTAAAGTGTATGGTAGAGTTATTATTGAAAGAATTAAGAGTAAGACGGAGAATAGGATAGCAGATGAACAAGGAGGCTTTAGGAAGGGTAGGGGGTGTGTGGACCAGGTGTTTACAGTGAAACATATAAGTGAACAGTATTTAGATAAGGCTAAAGTGGTCTTTGTGGCATTTATGGATTTGGAAAAGGCGTATGACAGGGTGGATAGGGGGGCAATGTGGCAGATGTTGCAGGTGTATGGTGTAGGAGGTAGGTTACTAAAAGCAGTGAAGAGTTTTTACGAGGATAGTGAGGCTCAAGTTATAGTATGTAGGAAAGAGGGAAATTATTTACCAGTAAAAGTAGGCCTTAGACAAGGATGTGTGATGTCACCGTGGTTGTTTAATATATTTATAGATAGGGTTGTAAGAGAAGTAAATGCGAGGGTCTTGGCAAGAGGCGTGGAGTTAAAAGATAAAGAATCAAACATAAAGTGGGAGTTGTCACAGTTGCTCTTTGCTGATGGGCACTGTGCTCTTGGGAGATTCTGAAGAGAAGTTGCAGAGATTGGTGGATGAATTTGGTAGGGTGTGCAAAAGAAGAAAATTAAAAGTGAATACAGGAAAGAGTAAGGTTATGAGGATAACAAAAAGATTAGGTGATGAAAGATTGGATATCAGATTGGAGGGAGAGAGTATGGAGGAGGTGAATGTATTCAGAAATTTGGGAGTGGACGTGTCAGCGGATGGGTCTATGAAAAAGATGAGGTGAATCATAGAATTGATGAGGGGAAAAGGGTGAGCGGTGCACTTAGGAGTCTGTGGAGACAAAGAACTTTGTCCTTGGAGGCAAAGAGGGGAATGTATGAGAGTATAGTTTTACCAACGCTCTTATATGGGTGTGAAGCATGGGTGATGAATGTAGTGGAAGGAAGGCGGGGTAGGGGTCGGCCTAGGAAAGGTTGGAGAGAGGGGATAAAGGAGGTTTTGTGTGCGAGGGGCTTGGAATTACAGCAGGCATGCGTGAGCGTGTTTGATAGGAGTGAATGGAGACAAATGGTTTTTAATACTTGACGTGCTGTTGGAGTGTGAGCAAAGTAACATTTATGAAGGGGTTCAGGGAAACCGACAGGCCGGACTTGAGTCCTGGAGATAGGAAGTACAGTGCCTGCACTCTGAAGGAGGGGTGTTAATGTTGCAGTTTAAAAACTGTAGTGTAAAGCACCCTTCTGGCAAGACAGTGATGGAGTGAATGATGGTGAAAGTTTTTCTTTTTCGGGCCACCCTGCCTTGGTGGGAATCGGCCAGTGTGATAATAAAAATATATATACATACATATGTATATATTATATATATTATATATATATATATATATATATATATATATATATATATATATATATATATATATATTATTACTAAATGTAAAAGGAGAAACTTTCGTTTTTACTTTTGGACCACCCCGCTTCTGTGGGATACGGCCGGTGTATTGAAAGAATATATATATATATAGTATCAGGAATTGGCACCTCAGGCAAAGCAACAAATATACCAGACAAGGTAACAAATACACCAAGAAATTCAATAAATACACCAAGTAACGTTAATACACCAAGCAACGCAACAGATACACCTGGCAAGGTAAGAAATACACCAAGCAACGCAATAAATACACTAAGTAAAGCAACAAATACACCAGGCAACGTAACAAATAACCTAGACAGTATAAACAGATACACCGGACTACGGAACAAGTACACCGGACAAGTAAACATTTGTTAGAGAGTCGTATGTGTATTTAGTTTCTGTTTTTGTTGTCATTGTTCGTTAGTGTATGACTGAACGTTTTAGAGAGAGAGAGAGAGAGACAGAGAGAGAGAGAGAGAGAGAGAGAGAGAGAGAGAGAGAGAGAGAGAGAGAGAGAGAGAGAGGGAAAGAGAGAGGGAAAATTGAGGGAGTGAAGGAGGGGATAAAAGACAATGAATAACAAACGTAAAACACAAACACCCTCCCACCATCCAACAACTTACACAACAAATTCAGAAAAACAGAAAAAAAGAGCAGCATCAAGGAATTCCAGCTGACCCAGGATTGTTAGAGGCGATAATGTGGATTGAGAGTGTGTGAACCCACTGTCGCTGCCCATACCCATGGTATATAGTGCCATGCTGGCAGCCAGGGCAGTGCTCCTTGACAGTGACCTCCTTGGCACTGAGTTTTGCAGTGCAGTGCTTGATTGTGTGTATAATATATATATATATATATATATATATATATTATTTATATATATATATATATATATATATATATATATATATATATATATATATATATCTTTGGGTTTCGAAAATTTCAAATTATGTCAAAGAGTTTCTTGTCTTTTCATTTATGACTGGAATTAAATAATTTCCAAACACAAAGTGGATAAGGCCAGATAAAAAAATAATTTAAAAAATATAATATATTTTTTTTTTCTGTGTCCTTTTACTCAAATAAACTGACAGACTCTCTTGGTTGTACAATGAAAAATATTTTTTTTTCGCAGACGAAAAAATGTGATTGTAAACGTAAATAATTAATGTAATAGATTATAATGAAGGATGGTGGAGAGAGAGAGAGTGAGAGAGAGAGAGAGAGACGAGAGAGAGAGAGAGAGAGAGAGAGAGAGAGAGAGAGAGAGAGAGAGAGAGAGAGAGCTGGTGCAGAAATCTTACTTGTGGTTCACTACCATCCAACATGGAGGATCTGTTGTAATGTTCATGCAGACAGACTTTAATCTGAGTGTGTGTGGGAGTACATGGGACAGGCAGACAACAGAGAGACAGCAGAGAACTTAGGTACCCACATCGAGGCTATCTGCTGAGAAGAACCATCCGTTGCTTCTCATCAGATTAAATACTATCGATTCTAATCTAGGTTCTGTTGAGTCTCTGTGGTTCATGGTGGTGTTCTCCTTGTTTAGTGTGTTGCAGCTGGTAGCTGTAATTCTCTAGGGGAGAGAGAGAGCGTCGTGGAATGCAGACATGGGGTGGAATGTGAACCAGGCGTTTTAGTGTTGAGACTCCACTCTTTATTGCACTCTTGCTCTTGAACCGGAGGTTAAATCTGGGCTACCAGATTTCCCAGTCAATCTGTCTTCCAGTTCGAAAAAGTTTACTTTCTCACACAACTGCTGTGCGCCTATTTCGAAATGCTTCGAATGGAACCGCCAGTCTAGTGTGTTATCCTCGGTTCGGTTTGGTTCGGTTAATGAGTATCAACCTGTATTTACGCTTAATTGAATAATGATAACGAACTAAAAGCTAGTGTGGTGTACGTCTGGCAGCTCAAGCTAAGCGGTTCTATAACAGAGCGTGCGTTTTTTCCCGAATGCTAAAAGAGTGAGGTCAGCCTCCACACCTGCCAGGTGTGCAGGCTGAGTTCAGCCTCCACATCTGCCAGGTGTGCAGGCTGAGGTCAGCCTCCACACCTGCCAGGTGTGCAGGTTGAGTTCAGTCTCCACACCTACCAGGTGTGCAGGCTGAGGTCAGCCTCCACACCTGCCAGGTGTGCAGGTTGAGTTCAGCCTCCACACCTGCCAGGTGTGCAGGTTGAGTTCAGTCTCCACACCTACCAGGTGTGCAGGCTGAGGTCAGCCTCCATGCCTGCCAGGTGTGCAGGTTGAGTTCAGCCTCCACACCTGGCAGGTATACAGACTGAGGTCAGCCTGCACACCTGCCAGGTGTGCAGGCTGAGATCAGCCTCCACACCTGGCAGGTATTACAAACACATCACGTAAGAATTTGGTAGTTACGTTAGTGATTGACACTGAAGATGTAAGGAGTAACAGCACTGAGAGAGGATATCACTGTTTAATATACGCTCCTGTTTCCCCTCCTCACTAGACTGAGTGTCGAACACACAAACACCTCGACCACAGCATCTGCTTGCAGGCGCTCCTGTACCTCTCCCCTTCTCCCCCCTGTCTCTCTCTCTCTCTCTCTCTCTCTCTCTCTCATGTGCAGCTGACTGTGACTCGCATTTATTCGTGATTGTCTCCTTTTTTATTAATTTGTAATTCTCATAATTACCTGGGTATCTGTAGGGACCTCGGGTGGCTTTTTGGAAAGCCTTTTGACATTAAAAATCTGATAGCATTTTTAACCATCACTTAAAAAAACCAACCTTGGTGGTAATTTTCATTTTTGTTACTAAATTTTCCATTGATCCTATTGTGTCTGAATTAGTTTTTGCTGCTAAAAAGTGATGAATGATCAACTAAAGTTAAAAAGTTTTGAATACTCTGGGAGCACGGATGTTGATACAGTGCTCTCTTATTGCGCCCGCGGCGCCCTTATTTTTAACTGGGTTTATTTCACGTTTTCTCTCGTCGTGTTTCTTACTCTAGTACGTTGTTGTGGCAGTTAGTCTAACATCTTTATTATGCTCCCCATCCCCATCCTGTGGGAGGGAGGTAGTCAAAGAATTACAGAGGTACATAATGGGTCTAGGAACTGGGCAGCAAAGTTTTGATAAATTAACAGGTTACAGTGGTAATGAACTATTTACATGTTTATATCCGGTCACAATCGTAATGAATTACATATTTATGCAGACATAAATTTGGTCACACACACACACACACACACACACACACACACACACACGGTTATGGCAGTGTATACATTTGGTCCAAATTCCTTAAGCATCAAAAACTGGGTGTTAGCTCTCTTCACTGCTGAAGTCACTGTCTCAACATGTTCAGCAGTGCTCACCAGTGCTTGCTTCAGCTATCTCGTCCTCCTCCTCCTCCTCCTCTTCCCTTCCTCCTCTTGTTATATGTCCTCTTCCTCGCAGGGTCAATAGGTCACAGCTGACGGTAGGTCATAGATCACAGACCCTCCCCCCACAATAAAGCCCATGAATGTACTACATGAAACACTACAACTACCCTCACCCCCCCCTATCCCCAGAGAATCCATTGGACAGGTCATTACAGGATGACGATCACCCTGTAAGTCTCTTGTCGAGTCTTCTCCCAGGGCTTTCTCTCTCTCCCTCAACTTCTTAAACAAACTGTTCAACTTGACACCTCTCTCTCTCTGTCTGTCTGTCTATCTCTCTCTCTCTGTCTATTTTTCTCTCTCTCTCTCTCTCTCTCTCTCTCTCTCTCTCTCTCTCTCTCTCTCTCTCTCTCTCTCTCTCTCTCTCTCTCTCATTTCCCTTCCTTCTTCACCCTTGCTTTCCCTCCTTTCTCTTCCTCCACACCTACGTCATCCTACTTTCTTTGCTTCTGTGGAAATGCGAGTTCAGAGTTGTCACTGTTGTCACAGCTGCAGGTGTTCACACTGCTGGTGGGACGGTGTTGCTGGTGCGAGTGCTGTGTGGTGTTGCTGGTGTGTTTCGATGGTGTTGCTGTTGTGGTTGCTAGTGATGTGTTGCTGGTGTGATGGTGTTGCTGGTGTGATGGTGTTGCTGTGTGATGGTGTTGCTGGTGCGATGGTGTTGTTGGTGTATGGTGTTGCTGGTGTGATGGTGTTGCTGGTGTGATGGTGTTGTGGTGTGATGATGTTGCTGGTGTGATGGTGTTGCTGGTGTGATGGTGTTGCTGATGTGATGGTGTTGCTGGTGTGATGGTGTTGCTGGTGTGATGGTGTTGCTGGTGTGATGGTGTTGCTGGTGTGATGGTGTTGCTGGTGTGATGGTGTTGCTGGTGTGATGGTGTTGCTGGTGTGATGGTGTTGCTGGTGTGATGGTGTTGCTGGTGTGATGGTGTTGCTGGTGTGATGGTGTTGCTGGTGTGATGGTGTTGCTGGTGTGATGGTGTTGCTGGTGTGATGGTTGTTGCTGGTGTGATGGTGTTGCTGGTGTGATGGTGTTGCTGGTGTGGTATTGCTGGTGTGATGGTGTTGCTGGTGTGATGGTGTTGCTGTGTGATGGTGTTGCTGGTGTGATGGTGGTGCTGGTGTGGATGGTGTTGCTGGTGTGATGGTGTTGCTGGTGTGATGGTGTTGCTGGTGTGATGGTGTTGCTGGTGTGATGGTGTTAGGTTGTGATTGGTGTTTGTGGTGTGATGGTGTTGCTGGTGTGATGGTGTTGCTGCTGTGATGGTGTTGCTGGTGTGATGGTGTTTGCTGGTGTGATGGTGATGCTGGTGTGATGGTGTTGCTGGTGTGATGATGTTGCTGATGTGATGGTGTTGCTGGTGTGATGGTGTTGCTGGTGTGATGATGTTCCTGGTGTGATGGTGGTTGCTGGTGTGATAGTGTTGCTGGTGTGATGGTGTTGCTGGTGTGATGGTGTTGCTGGTGTGATGGTGTTGCTGGTGTGATGGTGTTGCTGGTGTGATGGTGTTGCTGGTGTGATGGTGTTGCTGGTGTGATGGTGTTGCTGGTGTGATGGTGTTGCTGGTGTGATGGTGTTGCTGGGTGTGATGGTGTTGCTTGGTTGTGTGATGGTGTTGCTGGTGTGAGGTTTTGCTGGTGTGATGGTGTTGCTGGTGTGATGGTGTTGCTGGTGTGATGATGTTGCTGGTGTGATGATGTTGCTGGTGTGATGGTGTTGCTGGTGTGATGGTGTTGCTGGTGTGATGATGTTGCTGGTGTGATGATGTTGCTGGTGTGATGGTGTTGCTGGTGTGATGGTGTTGCTGGTGTGATGGTGTTGCTGGTGTGATGATGTTGCTGGTGTGATGGTGTTGCTGGTGTGATGGTGTTGCTGGTGTGATGGTGTTGCTGGTGTGATGGTGTTGCTGTTGTGATGGTGTTTCTGGTGTGATGATGTTGCTGGTGTGATGATGTTGCTGGTGTGATGGTGTTGCTGGTGTGATGGTGTTTGCTGGTGTGATGATGTTGCTGGTGTGATGGTGTTGCTGGTGTGATGGTGGTGCTGGTGTGATGGTGTTGCTGGTGTGATGGTGTTGCTGGTGTGATGGTGTTGCTGGTGTGATGGTGTTGCTGGTGTGATGGTGTTTCTGGTGTGATGATGTTGCTGGTGTGATGATGTTGCTGGTGTGATGGTGTTGCTGGTGTGATGGTGTTGCTGGTGTGATGGTGTTGCTGGTGTGATGGTGTTGCTGGTGTGATGATGTTGCTGGTGTGATGGTGTTGCTGGTGTGATGGTGTTGCTGGTGTGATGGTGTTGCTGGTGTGATGGTGTTGCTGGTGTGATGGTGTTGCTGGTGTGATGGTGTTGCTGGTGTGATGGTGTTGCTGGTGTGATGGTGTTGCTGGTGTGATGGTGTTGCTGGTGTGATGGTGTTGCTGGTGTGATGGTGTTGCTGGTGTGATGGTGTTGCTGGTGTGATGGTGTTGCTGGTGTGATGATGTTGCTGGTGTGATGATGTTGCTGGTGTGGTGTTGCTGGTGTGATGATGTTGCTGGTGTGATGGTGTTGCTGGTGTGATGGTGTTGCTGGTGTGATGGTGTTGCTGGTGTGATGGTGTTGCTGGTGTGAGGGTTTGTTGCTGGTGTGATGGTGTTTCTGGTGTGATGATGTTGCTGGTGTGATGATGTTGCTGGTGTGATGGTGTTGCTGGTGTGATGGTGTTGCTGGTGTGATGATGTTGCTGGTGTGATGGTGTTGCTGGTGTGATGGTGGTGCTGGTGTGATGGTGTTGCTGGTGTGATGGTGTTGCTGGTGTGATGGTGTTGCTGGTGTGAGGTTTTGCTGGTGTGATGGTGTTGCTGGTGTGATGGTGTTGCTGGTGTGATGGTGTTGCTGGTGTGATGGCGTTTCTGGTGTGATGGTGTTGCTGGTGTGATGGTGTTGCTGGTGTGAGGTTTTGCTGGTGTGATGGTGTTGCTGGTGTGATGGTGTTGCTGGTGTGATGGTGTTGCTCTTGTGAGGTTTTGCTGGTGTGATGGTGTTGCTGGTGTGATGGTGTTGCTGGTGTGATGGTGTTGCTGGTGTGATGGCGTTTCTGGTGTGATGGTGTTGCTGGTGTGATGGTGTTGCTGGTGTGAGGTTTTGCTGGTGTGATGGTGTTGCTGGTGTGATGGTGTTGCTGGTTTGTGATGGTGTTGCTGGTGTGATGGTGTTGCTGGTGTGATGGTGTTGCTGGTGTGATGGTGTTGCTGGTGTGATGGTGTTTCTGGTGTGATGGTGTTGCTGGTGTGATGGTGTTGCTGGTGTGATGGTGTTGCTGGTGTGATGGTGTTTCTGGTGTGATGGTGTTGCTGGTGTGATGGTGTTTCTGGTGTGATGGTGTTGCTGGTGTGATGGTGTTGCTGGTGTGATGGTGTTGCTGGTGTGATGGTGTTGCTGGTGTGATGGTGTTTCTGGTGTGATGGCCAACACAGACTTGAACAGTAAAAGAACCGCTTAAGAAGACAATTGTTCTGACTTAGTTAAATGTTAACTAATGATATTCAATGTCCCCCTTACATTAACAATGTCTGGGGGACATTAACACTGTCCCACAGACATTAAATTGTTTCCACAAACATTGCAATGTCCCACAGACATTAACAATGTTTCCACATACATTAACATTATCCCCCAGACATTAACAATGTTCCACAGACATTTACAATGTCCCCAGACATTAAAAATGTCCCCCAGACATTAACAATGTCCCCCAGACATTAACAATATCCCCCAGACATTAACAATGTCCCACGGACATTAACAATATCCCCAGACATTAATAATGTCCCCCAGACATTAACAACGTCCTGCAGACATTAACAATGTCCGCCAGACATTAACAATGTCCCCCAGACATTAACAATGCCCCCAGACATTAAAAATGTCCCCCAGAGATTAACAATATCCCCCAGACATTAACAATATCCCCCAGACATTAACAATGTCCCACAGACATTAACAATATCCCCCAGACATTAACAATGTCCCACAGACATTAACAATGTCCCCCAGACATTAACAATATCTCCCAGACATTAACAATGACCCCAGACATTAAAAATGTCCCCCAGACATTAACAATGTCCCCCAGATATTAACAATATCCCCCAGACATTAACAATGTCCCACAGACATTAACAATGTCCCCCAGACATTAACAATATCCCCCAGACATTAACAATGTCCCACAGACATTAACAATGTCCCACAGACATTAACAATATCCTCCAGACATTAACAATGTCCCCCAGACATTAACAATGTCCCACAGACATTAACAATGTTTCCACAGACATTAACAATGTTTCCACAGATATTAACAATGTCCCACAGACATTAACAATGCCCCACAGACATTAACAATATCCTCCAGACATTAACAATGTCCCCCAGACATTAACAATGTCCCACAGACATTAACAATGTTTCCACAGACATTAACAATGTTTTCACAGACTTTAGCAATGTTTCCACAGACATTAAAAATTTAACAATGTCCCCTTGACATTAACAATGTTCCACAGACATTAACAATGTCCCCCAGACATTAACAGTGTCCCACAGACGTAACAAACATTACAGTCACGGTTACTAAAGAATGACTCGGAGGAGGAAGGAATGTTTTTCTGCTTGTCGAAGGTATTTGATCCGAGGACGTGGTGCTTCTCTCTTTGCTACCGTTGAGAGTAGACAGCCATTTCCCTGTCTACTCGCTTATGTGGTTGCAGGGGTAGAGTCGTAGCTCCTGGACCCATGAAGCTGTGTTGTGTGTGTGTGTTTGAACAATTTAAAGTGTGTGTTATCTCTCTCTGTCTCTCTGTCTGTCTCTCTCTCTCTCTCTCTCTCTCTCTCTCTCTCTCTCTCTCTCTCTCTCTCTCTCTCTCTCACTCACTCTCTCTCTCTCTCTCTCTCTCGTCAACGAGCTTCTACGTTAGTCAGTTGTCAATCACGTCAACTTTAAGCTCATTTCCGGCGGTGGATGCAAATATAATCCGTCAGGAGAGAGCCCGCTAGAGGGGCGCTCTTCCCATTGTTACCTGCAAGGAGTTCCGACTTAATAGTCAAGCTGACACAAGTGTCAGTCTTACCCGGAAAGTCTAACCACAGCTTCAGCGTCTATTTCTCTGAAAGAGAGAGAGAGAGAGAGAGAGAGAGAGAGAGAGAGAGAGAGAGAGAGAGAGAGAGAGAGAGAGAGAGAGAGAGAGAGAGAGAGAGAGACGGAAGGGAGAGAGTTTTTCTTATATATTTGAAAGTATATTCCACTTTCTTGACGTTCTTGGAGCCAGAGTGACCCAACAAGAGGGAAAAAACACATTCACCATCATTCGTTCAGTAGCTGCCTTGCCACAAGTGCGCAGATGTTGTAAGTGAAAGAGCCTTCCCAATTTTGTGTGTCAGATGCCAAGTGACAGATCCAGTGTCAGACAATGTCAGACACGCAGTGTCAGTGTCAGATACAGTGTCAGACGCCCAGTGTTAAGACCCTGTCAGGCACACATTGTCAGGCACTGTCAGACGCACACTGTCAGACACTGTCAGACGGACAGTGTTATACGCATACTGTTAGATGTACACTGTCAGATACCCAGTGTCAGACACAGTCAGACACACACTGTCAGACACAGATGTGACATGCACACTGTCAGACACACACAGTGAGACACACTGTCAGAGAGTGTCATCAGTATCCTGGCTGATAGTGTGGGATCACTGTCGTTAGTATCCTGGCTGACAGTGTGGGATCACTGTCGTTAGTATCCTGGCTGACAGTGTGGGATCACTGTCGTTAGTACCCTGGCTGACAGTGTGGGATCACTGTCGTTATTATCCTGGCTGACAGTGTGGGATCACTGTCGTTAGTATCCTGGCTGACAGTGTGGGATCACTATCATCAGTATCCTGGCTGACAGTGTGGGATCACTATCATCAGTATTCTGGCTGACAGTGTGGGTTCACTATCATCAGTATCCTGGCAGACAGTGTGGGATCACTATCATCAGTATCCTGGCAGACAGTGTGGGATCACTATCATCAGTATCCTGGCTGACAGTGTGGGATCACTATTATCAGTATCCTGGCAGACAGTGTGGGATCACTCTCATCAGTATCCTGGCAGACAGTGTGGGATCACTATCATCAGTATCCTGGCAGACAGTGTGGGATCACTATCATCAGTATCCTGGCAGACAGTGTGGGATCACTGTCATCAGTATCCTGGCAGACAGTGTGGGATCACTATCATCAGTATCCTGGCAGACAATGTGGGACCACTATCATCAGTATCCTGGCAGACAGTGTGGGATCACTATCATCAGTATCCTGGCTGACAGTGTGGGATCACTATTAACAGTATCCTGGCAGACAGTGTGGGATCACTATCATCAGTATCCTGGCAGACAGTGTGGGATCACTATCATCAGTATCCTGGCAGACAGTGTGGGATCACTATCATCAGTATCCTGGCAGACAATGTGGGACCACTATCATCAGTATCCTGGCAGACAGTGTGGGATCACTATCATCAGAATTCTGGCTGACAGTGTGGGATCACTATCATCAGTATCCTGGCTGACAGTGTGTGATCACTATCATCAGTATCCTGGCTGACAGTGTGGGATCACTATCATCAGTATCCTGGCTGACAGTGTGGGACCACTATCATCAGTATCCTGGCTGACAGTGTGGGATCACTATCATCAGTATTCTGGCTGACAGTGTGGGTTCGCTATCATCAGAATCCTGGCAGACAGTGTGGGACCACTATCATCAGTATCCTGGCTGACAGTGTGGGATCACTATCATCAGTATCCTGGCAGACAGTGTGGGATCACTATCATCAGTATCCTGGCTGACAGTGTGGGATCACTATTATCAGTATCCTGGCAGACAGTGTGGGATCACTCTCATCAGTATCCTGGTAGACAGTGTGGGATCACTATCATCAGTATCCTGGCTGACAGTGTGGGATCACTATTATCAGTATCCTGGCAGACAGTGTGGGATCACTATCATCAGTGTCCTGGCAGACAGTGTGGGATCACTATCATCAGTATCCTGGCAGACAGTGTGGGATCACTATCGTCAGTATCCTGGCAGACAGTGTGGGGTCACTATCATCAGTACCCTGGCAGACAGTGTGGGATCACTATCATCAGTATCCTGGCAGACAGTGTGGGATCACTATCATCAGTATCCTGGCTGACAGTGTGGGATCACTATTATCAGTATCCTGGCAGACAGTGTGGGATCACTATCATCAGTATCCTGGCTGACAGTGTGGGATCACTCTCATCAGTATCCTGGCAGACAGTGTGGGATCACTATCATCAGTATCCTGGCTGACAGTGTGGGATCACTATTCTCAGTATCCTGGCAGACAGTGTGGGATCACTATCATCAGTGTCCTGGCAGACAGTGTGGGATCACTATCATCAGTATCCTGGCAGACAGTGTGGGATCACTATCATCAGTATCCTGGCAGACAGTGTGGGATCACTATCATCAGTATCCTGGCAGACAGTGTGGGATCACTATCGTCAGTATCCTGGCAGACAGCGTGGGATCACTATCATCAGTATCCTGGCAGACAGTGTGGGATCACTATCATCAGTATCCTGGCAGACAGTGTGGGATCACTATCATCGGTATCCTGGCTGTCAGTGTGGGATCACTATCATCAGTATCCTGGCAGACAGTGTGGGATCACTATCATCAGTATCCTGGCTGACAGTGTGGGATCACTATCATCAGTATCCTGGCAGACAGTGTGGGATCACTATCATTAGTATCCTGGCAGACATTGTGGGATCACTATCATCAGTTTCCTGGCAGACAGTGTGGGATCACTATCATCAGTATCCTGGCAGACAGTGTGGGATCACTATCATCAGTATCCTGGCAGACAGTGTGGGATCCCTATCATCAGTATCTTGGCAGACATTGTGGGATCACTATCATCAGTTTCCTGGCAGACATTGTGGGATCACTATCATCAGTATCCTGGCAGACATTGTGGGATCACTATCATCAGTTTCCTGGCAGACATTGTGGGATCACTATCATCAGTTTCCTGGCAGACAGTGTGGGATCACTATCATCAGTATCCTGGCAGACAGTGTGGGATCACTATCATCAGTATCCTGGCAGACAGTGTGGGATCACTATCATCAGTATCCTGGCAGACAGTGTGGGATCACTATCATCAGTATCCTGGCAGACAGTGTGGGATCACTATCATCAGTATCCTGGCAGACAGTGTGGGATCACTATCATCAGTATCCTGGCAGACAGTGTGGGATCACTATTATTAGTATCCTGGCAGACAGTGTGGGATCACTATCATCAGTTTCCTGGCAGACAGTGTGGGATCACTATCATCAGTATCCTGGCAGACAGTGTGGGATCACTATCATCAGTTTCCTGGCAGACAGTGTGGGATCACTATCATCAGTATCCTGGCAGACAGTGTGGGATCACTATCATCAGTTTCCTGGCAGACAGTGTGGGATCACTATCATCAGTATCCTGGCAGACAGTGTGAGATCACTATCATCAGTATCCTGGCAGACAGTGTGGGATCACTATCATCAGTATCCTGGCAGACAGTGTGGGATCACTATCATCAGTATCCTGGCAGACAGTGTGGGATCACTATCATCAGTATCCTGGCAGACAGTGTGGGATCACTATCATCAGTATCCTGGCAGACAGTGTGGGATCACTATTATTAGTATCCTGGCAGACAGTGTGGGATCACTATCATCAGTTTCCTGGCAGACAGTGTGGGATCACTATCATCAGTATCCTGGCAGACAGTGTGGGATCACTATCATCAGTATCTTGGCAGACATTGTGGG
>NC_069414.1:20075050-20092550 GCF_026875155.1 Cherax quadricarinatus | reverse complement strand
TTTTTCGCTATTTTGATCCGTTCGAGAGTTATTGCAAGAAAACGCAAAAATGGTCGCCATTTTCCAGGACAAGTGTTGATTCCTGGAGTGTTGTAACACGGCGCCAGACCTGTGCTGGTGCTCACTCTCTTCTTCTCGGGAAGTATGTGAAGATAAAAACCTAGAATGACCGTATGTGTATCTGGCTACCATAGTAGTATCAGACTACCAGTAGTATCTGGCTATCATAGTTGTATCTGGCTACCATAGTAGTATCAGACTGCCAGTAGTATCTGGCTATCATAGTTGTATCTGACTACCAGTAGTATCTGGCTATCATAGTTGTATCTGACTACCAGTAGTATCTGGCTACTATAGTTGTATCTGACTACCAGTAGTATCTGGCTACCATAGTTGTATCTGGCTATCATAATTGTATTTGGATACCATAGTTGTATCTGGCTACCATAGTTGTATCTGGATACCATAGTTGTAACTGGTTACCATAGTTGTATCTGGCTATCATAATTGTATTTGGATACCATAGTTGTATCTGGATACCATAGTTGTATCTGGATACCATAGTTGTAACTGGTTACCATAGTTGTATCTGGCTACCATAGTTGTACCTGGCTACCATAGTTGTATCAGACTACCCGTAGTATCTGGCTATCATAGTTGTATCTGGCTACCAAAGTTGTATCTGACTACCAGTCGTATCTGGCTACCATAGTTGTATCTGGCTACCATAGATGTATCTGGCTACCATAGTTGTATTTGGATACCATAGTTATATCTGGCTACCATAGTTGTATATGGCTGCCATAGTTGCATCAGACTACCAGTAGTATCTGGCTACCATAGTTGTATCTGGCTACCATAGTTGTATCTGCTACCATAGTTGTATCAGACTACCAGTAGTATCTGGCTACCATAGTTATATCTGGCTACCATAGTTGTATCTGACCACCAGTCGTATCTGGCTACAATAGTTGTATCTGGCTATCATAGTTGCATCTGGCTACCATAGTTGTATTTAGATACCATAGTTGTATCTGGATACCATAGTTGTATCTGGATACCATAGTTGTAACTGGTTACCATAGTTGTATCTGGCTACCATAGTTGTATCTGGCTACCATAGTTGTATATGGCTACCATAGTTGTATCTAGATACCATAGTTGTGTCTGGATACCATAGTTGTTACTGGTTACCATAGTTGTAACTGGCTACCATAGCTGTATCTGACTACCAGTAGTATCTGGCTACCATAGTTGTATCTGACTACCAGTAGTATCTGGCTACCATAGGTTGTATTTGACTACCAGTAGTATCTGGCTACCATAGTTGTATCTGACTACCAGTAGTATCTGGCTACCATAGATGTATCTGCATACCATAGTAGTATCTAACTACCATAGTTGTATCTGGCTACCATAGCTGTATCTGGATACCATAGTTGTATCTGGCTACAATAGTTGTATTGGTCTACCATAGTTGTATCTGGCTACCATAGCTGTATCTGGATACCATAGTTGTATCTGACTACCATAGTTGTATGTGGCTATCATAGTTGTATCTGGCTACCATAGTTGTATTTGGATTCCATAGTTGTATCTGGCTACCACAGTTGTATATGGCTGCCATAGTTGTATCAGACCACCAGTAGTATCTGGCTACCATAGTTGTATCTGTCTACCATAGTTGTATCAGACTACCAGTAGTATCTGGCTACCATAGTTGTATCTGACTACCAGTCGTATCTGGCTACAATAGTTGTATCTGGCTACCATAGTTGCATCTGGCTACCATAGTTGTATTTGAATACCTTAGTTGTATCTGGATACCATAGTTGTATCTGGATACCATAGTTGTAACTGGTTACCATAATTGTATCTGGCTACCATAGTTGTATCTGGCTACCATAGTTGTATATGGCTACCATAGTTGAATCTGGATACCATAGTTGTGTCTGGATACCATAGTTGTTACTGGTTACCATAGTTGTAACTGGCTACCATAGCTGTATCTGACTACCAGTAGTATCTGGCTACCATAGATTGTATCTGACTACCAGTAGTATCTGGCTACCATAGTTGTATCTGACTACCAGTAGTATCTGGCTACCATAGATGTATCTGCATACCATAGTAGTATCTAACTATCATAGTTGTATCTGGCTACCATAGCTGTATCTGGATACCATAGTTGTATCTGGCTACAATAGTTGTATTGGGCTGCCATAGTTGTATCTAATTACCATAGTTGTGTCTGGCTACCATAGTTGTATCTGGCTACCGTAGTTGTATCTGGATACCATAGTTGTATCTGGCTGCCATAGTTGTATCTGGCTACCATATTTGTATCTGGCTACCATAGTTGTATCTAACTACCGTAGTTGTATCTGGCTACCATAGTTGTATCTGGCTACCATAGTTGTATCTGGCTACCATAGTTGTATCTGGCTACCATAGTTGTATCTGGCTACCATAGTTGTATCTGGCTACCATAGTTGTATCTGGCAACCATAGTTGTATCTAACTACCGTAGTTGTATCTGGCTACCATAGTTGTATCTGGCTACCATAGTTGTATCTGGCTACCATAGTTGTATCTGGCTACCGTAGTTGTATCTGGCTACCATAGTTGTATCTAACTACCGTAGTTGTATCTGGCTACCATAGAGAGGTAAGAAATCTACTAGGTGAATATATCTAGGTGAGGAACGTTCTAGGTGAATCTACCTAGGTTAGGAACCTACTAGGTGAATCTAGCTAGGGTGAGGAACCTACCACTAGGTTAATTTAGAAGTTGGTGAGTAATTTACAACTAGGTGAGTCTGGCTAGGGTGAAGACCCTACAAATAGGTGAATCTAGCTAGGTGAGCCTACTATGTGAGTCTAGCTAGGTGAGCCTACTATGTGAATCTAGCTAGGTGAGCCTACTAGGTGAACCTAGCTAGGTGAACCTAGCTAGGTGAGGCACCTAGAACTAGGTGACTCCATCTAGGTGAGGTACCTATAAATAGGTGAATCTAGCTAGGTGAGGCCTCCCCGGACGATATTGGGAGGACAGGTGAGAAGCGTTGGGGAGGGGGAAGGGGTTGAGGAGAGGGGTTTGGGGAAGAGGGGTAGGGGGAGAGGGGTAGGGGGAGAGGGGGTTAGGCGACATCAGGCGACACGGTGACTGGGAATCAATGGGAATGGGAATCCTCTGCCCCCCAATAAATATTCCACACATTCCTAAACCCAGCTGGTGGACTCTTGGACTGTACTCTCTCTCTCTCTCTCTCTCTCTCTCTCTCTCTCTCTCTCTCTCTCTCTCTCCTTATATAATTGCGTAAAGATAGTTAAGAGATTTATTGTGTTTCAATTTGTTTCAATGTTTATCCTTCGAAATGTGTCAGTTATAGAACCCGTCAATAGATATGGACTATAATATCAATGAAAGTATAAAAACATAAACTCAGTCAACGTACAGAAACATAACATCAATCAACGTACAGAAACATGACATCAATGAAGGTACATATAGCGGCCAGGATGGCGTTGATCCATACATTGCGATGATGTATTCAAAATACCCGGCCAGTCCATGAATAATGACCATTGGTGGAGTAATGACCTAGAAAGTGGTGGACTAGAGAATGGAACTGCTGACTGCTGCCCGTCTTGTGGTATAATAGCCGACTGCTGTCAGGTCGTAAAGTTAGGCCATGATAGGATCATCGACATCACAATAGTGATCTGAGATGACAGCTTCAACCAGGCCCGGTCGAGGAGAGAAATGAATCGATGAGTCGCCTTGTAGTCGACCAAAGGAGTGGTGCATACTCTCAAGGTGAGAGCGATCTTGTACCTGGTATAGGAAAATACAAGTCACGATAACGTGGCTGGAACAATTCTCAAAATGCCTCCTTGTGTGGAGTTTTGCATCCAATGTTGAGATGTCAGCGCTGTATGCCGCCTCAGCGCTGTCAGCATCGACACTGTCGCCTCAGTGCAGTCAGCATCGACACTGCCTCCTCAGCACTGTCAGCATCGACACTGCCGCCTCAGCACTGTCAGCATCTACACTGCCGCCTAAGCACTGTCAGCATCGACACTGCCGCCTCAGCACTGTCAGCATCGACACTGCCGCCTAAGCACTGTCAGCATCGACACTGCCGCCTCAGCACTGTCAGCATCTACACTGCCGCCTCAGCACTGTCAGCATCGACACTGCCGCCTCAGCACTGTCAGCATTTACACTGCCGCCTCAGCACTGTCAGCATCGACACTGCCGCCTCAGCACTGTCAGCATCGACACAGCCGCCTCAGCACTGTCAGCATCGACACTGCCGCCTCAGCACTGTCAGCATCGACACTGCCGCCTCAGCGCTGTCAGCATCTACACTGCCGCCTCAGCACTGTCAGCTCGACACTGCCGCCTCAGCACTGTCAGCATCGACACTGCCGCCTCAGCACTGTCAGCATCGACAACTGCCGCCTCAGCACTGTCAGCATCGACACTGCCGCCTCAGCACTGTCAGCATCTACACTGCCGCCTCAGCACTGTCAGCATCGACACTGCCGCCTCAGCACTGTCAGCATCGACACTGCCGCCTCAGCACTGTCAGCATCTACACTGCCGCCTCAGCACTGTCAGCATCGACACTGCCGCCTCAGCACTGTCAGCATCGACACAGCCGCCTCAGCACTGTCACCATCGACACTGCCGCCTCAGCACTGTCAGCATCGACACTGCCGCCTCAGCACTGTCAGCATCTACACTGCCGCCTCAGCACTGTCAGCATCGACACTGCCGCCTCAGCACTGTCAGCATCGACACTGCCGCTCAGCACTGTCAGCATCTACACTGCCGCCTCAGCACTGTCAGCATCGACACTGCCGCCTCAGCACTGTCAGCATCGACACTGCCGCCTCAGCACTGTCAGCATTTACACTGCCGCCTCAGCACTGTCAGCATCGACACTGCCGCCTCAGCACTGTCAGCATGGACACAGCCGCCTCAGCACTGTCAGCATCGACACTGCCGCCTCAGCACTGTCAGCATCGACACTGCCGCCTCAACGCTGTCAGCATCTACACTGCCGCCTCAGCACTGTCAGCATCGGCACTGCCGCCTCAGCACTGTCAGCATCGACACTGCCGCCTCAGCACTGTCGCATCGACACTGCCGCCTCAGCAACTGTCAGCATCTACACTGCCGCCTCAGCACTGTCAGCATCGACACTGCCGCCTCAGCACTGTCAGCATTTACACTGCCGCCTCAGCACTGTCAGCATCGAAACTGCCGCCTCAGCACTGTCAGCATCGACACAGCCGCCTCAGCACTGTCAGCATCGACACTGCCGCCTCAGCGCTGTCAGCATCTACACTACCGCCTCAGCACTGTCAGCATCGACACTGCCGCCTCAGCACTGTCAGCATCGACACTGCCGCCTCAGCACTGTCAGCATCGACACTGCCGCCACAGCACTGTCAGCATCTACACTGCCGCCTCAGCACTGTCAGCATCGACACTGCCGCCTCAGCACTGTCAGCATCTACACTGCCGCCTCAGCACTGTCAGCATCGACACTGCCGCCTCAGCATTGTCAGCATCGACACAGCCGCCTCAGCACTGTCAGCATCGACACTGCCGCCTCAGCACTGTCAGCATCGACACAGCCGCCTCAGCACTGTCAGCATCGACACTGCCGCCTCAGCACTGTCAGCATCGACACAGCCGCCTCAGCACTGTCAGCATCAACACAGCCGCCTCAGCACTGTCAGCATCGACACTGCCACCTCAGCACTGTCAGCATCGACACTGCCGCCTCAGCACTGTCAGCATCGACACAGCCGCCTCAGCACTGTCAGCATCGACACTGCCGCCTCAGCACTGTCAGCATCGACACTGCCGCCTCAGCACTGTCAGCATCAACACAGCCGCCTCAGCACTGTCAGCATCGACACTGCCACCTCAGCACTGTCTCATGGTATAAGTCTCATTGTATCAGTCTCGTGGTATCAGTCTCGTGGTATCAGTCTCGTGGTATCAGCCTCGTGGTATCAGTCTCATGGTATCAGTCTCATGGTATCAGTCTCGTGGTATCAGTCTCGTGGTATCAGTCTCATGGTATCAGTCTCGTGGTATCAGTCTCGTGATATCAGTCTCATGGTATCAGTCTCGCGGTATCACTCTCATGATATCAGTCTCATGGTATCAGTCTCGTAGTATCAGCCTCATGGTATCAGTCTCATGGTGGCAATATCATGGTATCAGTCTCGTGGTATCAGTCTCGTGGTATCGGTCTCATGGTATCAGTCTCGTGGTATCAGTCTCATGGTATCAGTCTCATGGTATCAGTTTCATGGTATCAGTCTCATGGTATCAGTCTCATGGTATCAGTCTCGTGGTATCACTCATGATATCAGTCTCATGGTATCAGTCTCGTGGTATCAGCCTCATGGTATCAGTCTCATGGTGACAATATCATGGTATCAGTCTCGTGGTATCAGTTTCGTGGTATCGGTCTCATGGTATCAGTTTCGTGGTATCAGTCTCATGGCATCAGTCTCATGGTATCAGTTTCATGGTATCAGTCTCATGGTATCAGTCTCATGGTATCAGTCTCGTGGTATCACTCATGATATCAGTCTCATGGTATCAGTCTCGTGGTATCAGTCTCGTGGTATCACTCATGATATCAGTCTCATGGTATCAGTCTCGTGGTATCAGCGTCATGATATCAGTCTCACGGTGACAATGTCATGGTATCAGTCTCGTGGCATCAGTATCATGGTATCAGTCTCGTGGTATCAGTCTCATGGTATCAGTCTCATGGTATAAGTCTCATGGCATCAGTCTCTTGGTATCAGTTTCATGGTATCAGTCTCGTGGTATCAATTTCATGGTATCAGTCTCGTGGTATCAGTCTCGTGGTATCAGTCTCATGGAATCAGTCTCGTGGTATCAGTCTCGTGGTATCAGTCTCATGGTATCAGTCTCGTGGTATCAGTCTCATGGTATCACTCTCATGATATCAGTCTCATGGCATCAGTCTCGTGGTATCAGTCTCGTGATATCAGTCTCATGGTATCAGTCTCGCGGTATCACTCTCATGATATCAGTCTCATGGTATCAATCTCGTAGTATCAGCCTCATGGTATCAGTCTCATGGTGGCAATATCATGGTATCAGTCTCGTGATATCAGTCTCGTGGTATCGGTCTCATGGTATCAGTCTCGTGGTATCAGTCTCATGGTATCAGTCTCATGGTATCAGTTTCATGGTATCAGTCTCATGGTATCAGTCTCATGGTATCAGTCTCGTGGTATCACTCATGATATCAGTCTCATGGTATCAGTCTCGTGGTATCAGCCTCATGGTATCAGTCTCGTGGTATCAGTCTCGTGGTATCGGTCTCATGGTATCAGTCTCGTGGTATCAGTCTCATGGTATCAGTCTCATGGTATCAGTCTCATGGTATCAGTCTCGTGGTATCACTCATGATATCAGTCTCATGGTATCAGTCTCGTGGTATCAGCCTCATGATATCAGTCTCACGGTGACAATGTCATGGTATCAGTCTCGTGGTATCAGTATCATGGTATCAGTCTCGTGGTATCAGTCTCATGGTATCAGTCTCGTGGTATCAGTCTCGTGGTATCAGGCTCATGGTATCAGTCTCATGGTATAAGTCTCATGGCATCAGTCTCGTGGTATCAGTCTCATGGTATCAGTCTCGTGGTATCAGTCTCATGGTATCAGTCTCGTGGTATCAGTCTCGTGGTATCAGTCTCATGGTATCAGTCTCGTGGTATCAGTCTCGTGGTATCAGTCTCATGGTATCAGTCTCGTGGTATCAGTCTCATGGTATCAGTCTCGTGGTATCAGTCTCGTGGTATCAGTCTCATGGTATCAGTCTCATGGTATCAGTCTCGTGGTATCAGTCTCATTGTATCAGTCTAATGGTATCAGTCTCATGGTATCAGTCTCGTGGTATCAGTCTCATGGTATCAGTCTCATGGTATCAGTCTCATGGTATCAGTCTCGTGGTATCAGTCTCGTCGCTGACTGCTGAGTGTCTCTCTCCTAGCTACTGTACATCTCCAGTCATGCAACAGTAGCTACAAGCTCTCAGGTGTTACTGAAAAAAAGAAACAGGAGAATAGCGGCGTGTTTGACTCACTCTCGCTAGCCAGTAAGGCTACTGTGTCCGTTATTAACGAGTTAATAGCGTTCCAACATCGTTTTCAAAGAGCTAATAGCGTTCCAGTATCCTTTTCAACGAACCAGTAGCGTTCCAGCATCATTTTCAACACTTCTCAAGACAGCCAATGATGTAGCGTCGTGTTTAACCTGTCTGAAGACACCCAATGGCGGCGCTGCATCGCATTTAACATTTCTTAAGACTGCCAATGACGTTGCAGCATCGTGCATACCCAGTTTCCTGATAGCCAATGATATTGCAGCCTCGGATGAATCATATCTATCCAACCAATGACATTGCACGAATGTGTTTATCTCGTTCAGGCAACCAATGGCGTCGCAGCATCGGGCTTATCTCTTTTTTTTGGTAGCCAAAAATTTTCAGCTCATCAACCCCTATTAGCCCCCCAATTTGATTGCACGAGTGTGTTTATCTCGCCCCTTAGGCAGCCAATGGCGTTGCACATTTGTCCACCCGCCCAGACTAACCTGACCCGCCCACCCTGATTTTCGTCCGGGGGGGAAATTTGAACGCCAAGCCCCCTCCCACGAACCATGTTTACAAATTTGCTGTAAGTTCGAATTTACAATTTACGTCATGTTTAGACCCCATTTTAAAATTTTAACAGCAGGGGGTGGTTTGGTATGGTGGGGTGTTTACGATTTTTAACAATGTTTAAACGCGGGGTGATAAGGTTGAGGTTTAAAAATCTTTGCTTTTAAAAAGTTTAGTTTTTTTTGGGATTAAATTTTTTTTTTTAACGCTAATTTTTTTATTTGCTTTTTGCACCAAATTTTTTTTTGTGAGCTTGTTTTTTTTTTTAATTATCGGGAAAATTGTTATAAATCCTGGCGTTTTAATGTTATTGAAATTAAACATATGAGAGAGAGAGAAAGAGAGAAGAAGAGAGAGAGAGAGGAGGAGAGAGAGAGAAGAGAGAGAGGGGGAAAGTAAACAGAACAATAAATGAAAAAAAGAGACATATGAGGAACATAAAATTGAAAAGAAAATGAAGAAAGACGAAAGAGAGACAGAGATGTATGTCTCTTATCTCTTTAAGATTCCGCCTCAGTCTCCAAGTCTTGATGAGTCTCTAACTTCAGCGATTTTGGAGAGAGAGAGAGGAGAGAGAGAAGAGGAGAGAGGAGAGACAGACAGACAGACAGACAAAAGCAACAGCAGACAGACAGACAGAGAGAGAGATAGAGACGGGCAGAAAGCAGCAACTTCACTCTGGCTGTACCCTTCTCCAGAACATCACTCCATCTGAGATCATTTATACCCAGGATGACTCGAGTATGGAACCATTCGTACGCAAAAAGATGTCAACGAGAAAAAGTAGTTGATCAAATAAAAATGGGGCCCCACAGAGGCCCCAAACTTCATCCTTTTCCCTATTGTATGTTCATAACAAAAAAAAAGCTTTAAAATGAGCTGATGTAGGTAACAGCTCTTAGCTTGCCAAAAAATTTAGGGAACCCTTAAACCCTGAAATAACTTGTCAAAAAAGTTAGGAATTTTTAAACCGAAATGCTTTCAGTAAAAGTAGGGCCCTTTAAACCTTGTCAAACCCTTGCAAAAAAAAAAAAAAAAAAAAAAAGGGGAAGAAAGAAAAAGAGGGGGGGGGGGGGGAAGGGGAAAAAAAAGGAAATAGTGTCGGGAAGAACACTGGAGAGATGTGGAAAAGGGGGATGAGTTAAGAAGAATGGGAGAGAAGGGGAAGAAGGGGAATAGGAAGAGAGGGGAGGGAAAGGAGGAGGGAGGGAGGGGAAGGAGGAGGGAGGAAGGAAAGGGGGGGAAGGAGGGAGGGGGGGAAAAAAAAAAAGGGAAAGGGAGAGGGTAAGGCGAAAGCATAGGGAGATAAAGAGGGGGAGGGAGGGGGGGGGGGGGGGGGAAAAAGGGAAAAAAAAGGAAGGGAGGGAAGGCAAAGCATAGGAGAAAAGGGTGGGGGGGAGACTAGAATAAAAACATTTCCCAAAAAATTTTGGGAGGGGGCCCCCAGGAGCTACAGTTCATCCCTCGCTCATTTAAAGGGTATCGACCCCAATCTGCGTTCAACCCTCACACCAACACACACAATTAAGATAGTTTCCAGGCACGTTATAGTCCCGGGGGTTTTGAATCACTTCTAAAACCCCCTTTCCAAAAAACCCCCAAAACTCCCATAGCTCCCCCCCACCTACAACTCCCACACTCCTACAACCCCACCACCACAATCCACCTAACAATCCCAAAACTCCAAAACACCCTCAACACCCCCCCTAAACCCCCTCCTACAAAACTCCCACACCCTCAACTCCCAACCCCCAAAATCCCCCACTACAACCCCACCCCCACACTCCTCCCCCAAACCTCAACCCCCAAAACCACAAATCCCCCCTAAAATCCACAAACCCCTTAAACTCCAACCCAAACCAACAATCCCCCCCCTTTTCAATCTCCTCAACCCCCCACAAACCCCCCCCCCAAACCACAATCCCACCCTAAAACCCCAAATCCTACAACCCCCCACTCCACAACCCCACCCCTACCCCCCACAAACAACCCCCACTCCTACAATCCCACACCCCCCCCCTCCCACACTCCCCCACCCCCATCCCCCCTCAAACCCCACAAACCACTCTCCCCAAAATTCCCCCAACTCCCAACTCCACCATAAAACTCCCCCCTACATCCCAAACATAAAAATAAAACCACACTCCCAAAATCCCCCCTCACACCTACCCCCCAACCCGCAAATACCCCTCAATACCTAAATTCCCACACCCCCTAAAAAAATCCCACACTTCAAACCCCCAACAAACAACCCAACCCCACTCCCCCAAAACCTTCTTTCCCACACACCTACAACTCCCCCAAATATTAAAAAACCCCATAAATCCCCACCTCAATTACAACAAATCCCACCACCTATAACCCCCACCCTTTAAATCCCCACACCACAAATCCCCCCCCCAAAACTCCCACACACCCCCAACCCCCAACCTTAAACCCCCCAAACCCACCTACAATTCCCACATCTACAATCCACCCAAAAAAACCCCCATCTAACCTAAATACCACAATTAAATACAAACCCCCCCCCCCAACTCCCCAAAAACACCAAACTCCCAACCCTACACTCCCAAACCCCCTACAACTCCCCCCCACCCTACAAACCCCAAAAACCTACAACCCCAACTCCCAAACTCCCCCAAAACCCCAAACCCCAACCTACCCCAACTTCCCCCACACACCTAAACCCCCCACACACCCCACTCCCACACCCTTACAACTCCCCACCCCCTACAACCTTCCACCCCACCAAAAACCCCACACCTACAACTCCACACACCTACAACTCCCAACCCTACAACTCCCACCCACCTCAAAACCCCCCACCCCAACTCCCCACTCTACAAACCCCCACCTACAAATCCCACCCTACAATTCCACTCCTACAAATCCCCCCCCCTACAATCCCCCATCCCACAACTCCCACACACCTAAATTCCCACAACCCAATTTAAAAAACCCCACAAATCCCCACCCTACAAAATCCCCCAACCCACAATCCCACCACCTACAACTCCCACACACCTACAACTCCCACACACCTAAAACCCCCAAACCCCAACCCCACATCCCCCCACAACTTTCAACTCCCACACCCTAAAATCCCACACCCTACAATCCCCCCACCTACAACTCCCCCACCCACAATCCCCCCAATTTTCCCCCAAAAACTCCCACACTCCCAAATCCCAAAACCCCCAAATAAACCCCCAATCCCCCCAACCTACAACTCCAACACCTCAACTCCCACACTTTAAACTCCCACCACCTACAAAATCCACACCTTTCAACTCCCCCCCCACAACTCCCCCCAAACCCCCAACCCCAAAACCCACCCCCCCTACAACTTCCCCCCACTCCCACAATCCCACATCTTACAACTTCCCCCACAACAACCCCCCCACTCTTACAACTCCCAACCTAAACTCCCCCACCCTACAATCCCACAACCCACAACTCCCACCCCCCAAACTCCACACTCCTACAACTCCCAACACTACAACTCCCCACACCAATACCTCCCAAAAACACCTACAAATCCCAACACCTCAACTCACACTCCCTTTCAACTCCACCCCTAAACTTTTCCCACCTCCTAAAACAACCCCACAACTACAATCCCCCCACCTACAATCCCACCCCCTCCCCAAAACTCAACTCCCCCACCACTAAATCCCCCTCCTACAATCCCCACACTCAACTTCCCCCCTTCAAATCCCCCTCCTTCATCCCACACCTACAACTCCCCCACCCTACAATTTCCCCCAACCACAACTCCAACACCTACAACTCCCACACTCCTACAACTCCCCACACACAAAACTCCCACACACCCACAACTCCACACCCTACAACTCCCCACACCTACAACCCCACACTCCCAAAATCCCACACTCCTAAAATCCCCACCTTTCAACTCCACACACCTACAAATCCCACCCTACAATCCCACACCCTACAACTCCCACACACCTACAATTCCCCCCAACCCCAAACTCCACAATACAACTCCCACACTCTACAAATCCCACAACCCTAAATCCCACACCCTACAACTACACACCTACAAAACCCCCCAACCCCAAACCCCACACTCAAACTCCCACACCTACAATCCCCCATCTTTCAACTCCCCCAACCTACAACTCCCCCACCTCAACTCCCCACACTTTCAACCCCACACACCCACAACTCCACACCCTACAAACCCCACACCTTTCAACCCCCACCCTACAACTCCCACCCTCTTTCATCCCAAAACACCTCCCCCCTCCTCAAACCCACCTACAAACCCCCACCCTACAACTCCCACCTCCTACAACTCCCACACACCACAATTCCCCCAAACCTAAACTCCCCCCCCTACAACTCCCCCCACCTACAACTCCCAACACCTACAACCCCCCCACCCCCTAAACTCCAACCCACCTCCCCCAAAACCCCCCACACTACAACCCCACACTCTTCCCTTTCCCCCACCTCACTCCCACACTCTACAACTCCCCACACCTACAAACCCCCAAACCTACAACTCCCACAAACCCCCCCAACCCAACACTACACTCCCACACTCCAAACCCCCCCAAAACCCAACTTACACTTCCCCCAACCTACAACTCCCACATTAACTCCCAAAAACTTTCACTTTCCCCACTCTACAACCCCTCCACAAACCACAACCCCAAACCCCTACAACCCCCCTCACCCCTAAACCCCCCCCCACACCAAAAAACCCCCAAAAAACCCCCCCAACCCAAAACTCTCCCCCCCCAAATCCCCCACAATTCCCCCCACAATTAAACCCCCCCCAACCTACAACCCCCCACAACCCCACAACCAACCCCCAACCTCATCCCCCCAACCTTCAACTTCCCACCCCCTAAAAAATCCCACCCTACAAATTCCCACAATTCACTCCCCCACTCCCAAAAACCCCCTCTCACCCTATCCCTCCATAAACCCTTCCACTCCTCACCCCTCCACTCCAACACTTCACACCTCCCACCCCCCCACAACCCCCCCACACCTACAATTTCTTCCACATCCCAAAACTCCTACCCCAAAAAACCACACCCCCTCCAACCCCCCACTCCCAAAATTCCACACCTCCCCCTCCAATCCAAACTCCCCCAATCCCAAACAACCCCACCCCCCCAAAAATTCCTCCCCTAAACCCCCCCATCCTAAACCCCCCCAAACCCCCAAAATCCCCCCCATCCATGTACCCCCCACTCCAACAACTCCCCATCAAACTCCCCCCAAAATAAACTCCCCCCACCTAAAACATCCACCCAAAAACCACCCCAACCCAAACCACCCCAACCATACAACTCACCCCCCCCAACCTATAATCCCCCCACACTTACAAAACCCCTCCCCATCATTCAAAATCCCCCACATCCATACAACCACCCCCCACCCTACAACTCACCCCCACATCCATACACTCACCCCCCTCCATAACCCTCACTTTCAATCCCCCCTCCTACAACCACTTCACATCCATCAACTCACCTTTTCAATCCATACAATCCCCCCAAACCCCCTCCTCAATCCCCCACATCCATACAAAATACCCACTCCAACAACTCACCCCCACATCCTACAACTCACCCACATCCTACACTCACCCCCACATCCCTACAACCACTCCCATCCAAAAATTCCCCCCATCCAACAAATCACCTCCACATCCAAAAACTCACCTACATCCAACAATCACCTCCCATCCATACAAACCCCCACTCCATCAACTCACCCTCACATCCATACAACTCCCCCAAACCCAAAAATCACCCCTTCACCCCCACCCCATCCATAACTCACCCCCCCACCCCAACAACTCACCCCAAAATCCCCAAACTCACCTCCACATCCACAAATCAATTAAAATCCACAAATCCTCACATCCTACACTCACCCAATCCATACAACTCACCCCCACACCATAAACTCACCCAATCCATCAACTCACCCCACATCCTACACCCCACCCACATCCATACAACTCACCCCCACATCCATACAAATCACCTCCACATCCATACAACTCACCTCTACATCCATACAACTCACCTCTACATCAATGCAACTCACCCTCACATCCATACAACTCACATCCACATCCATACAACTCACCTCTACATCCATGCAACTCACCCTCACATCCATACAACTCACCTCCACATCCATACAACTCACCTCTACATCCATACAACTCACCTCTACATCCATGCAACTCACCCTCACATCCATACAACTCACCTCTACATCCATACAACTCACCCTCACATCCATACAACTCACCTCTACATCCATGCACCTCACCCCCACATCCATACAACTCACCTCTACATCCATACAAACTCACCCTCACATCCATACAACTCACCTCTACATCCATACAACTCACCTCTACATCCATACAACTCACCTCTACATCCATACAACTCACCCTCACATCCATACAACTCACCTCTACATCCATACAACTCACCTCTACATCCATACAACTCACCTCTACATCCATACAACTCACCTCCACATCCATACAACTCACCTCTACATCCATACAACTCACCTCTACATCCATGCAACTCACCCCCCACATCCATACAACTCACCTCCACATTCATACAACTCACCTCCACATTATTATTATTATTATTAGTATTAGTATTATTATTAATATTAATATTAATGTTAATATTATTATTATTATTATTATTATTATTATTATTATTATTTTTATTATTATTATTATTATTATTTTTAAATTTTATAAATTTTTATTTATTATTATTATTATTTTTAGTTTTTATTTATTTATTTATTTAATTATTATTATTATTATTATTATTATTATTATTATTTATTATTATTATTATTTATTATTGTTGTTGTTGCTGTTGTTGTTTTTGTTGTTGTTATTATTAATATTATATTTTTATTTTCTTATTATTTTTATTTTTTATTAATTTTTATTTTTATTGTTAATAATTCCAAGTAAAGTGGTAAATCCGTATGTGTGAGAGAGGTGTGGTGAGTGTAACAAGAGAAAGGTAAACAAAGTGTGGGAGTGGTGAGGGCGGCGCATGTCTCTGGTGCAGTTAGTTGAAATTCATGACCCATAATCTCTTTTGATAGAAATTTCTACGATGTTTACCCGTGATGTGCCTGTGATCGGTGTTGAGGGCTCTTCTACCCTCGCAGCCGGGCTGAAACCAGGGCTTTCCTGTTGACTGGTCAGAGAGGTTGTTTGTACTAGCAGCTTGCAGGCCCATAGTCATCACAACTCGCCCGATCCATTGCTGGTAGATGGAAGGTGTCCAGCTTCTTCTGGAAAACTTGTACCTTCGTTCCGGCAATATTTCTGATATGTGAAAGTAGTATGTTGAAGAGTCTTGGGCCACGCATGTTGATACAGTTAATCTCTAATATTGTACCCATGGGCGCTCTCCCCAGCTCTTCACTGGATATATTGCACACTTTCTCCTGTATCTTTCACTCCAGTAAGTTGTTACAGCAGTGTGTATGTTAGGGACCTGGTCCTCGAGTATCTTCCATGTATACATTATGAGGTATCTCTCGCTTCTCTGTTCCAGAGAGAACAATCCAAATGTTGGGAGACCTTCCCAGTAGTTTACATGTTTTATTGATTCTGTGCTGGTAGTGTATGACCGTAATGCACTCTCTCTCTCTCTCTCTCTCTCTCTCTCTTCTCTCTCTCTCTCTCTCTCTCTCTCTCTCTCCCCTGCCTTGAGAAGATGTGTGAACACAGAACAACATTGAAGTCGTGAGAACATTCATTTGAACAACTCCATCATTGGCGTTGCTTCTCTTGTTCTGAAAGCTCTCATAATCCAGCCTGGCATTTTGTTCGTCTTTGCTACATTTACCTTACTGTGTTCTCCAAATGACAAATTATTTGAATTAATTATTCTCAAATCTTTTGTCTTTTCCTTACTTTCTATGTTATATTCTGTGTAATATATACTGTGCTCTTTTAAATTCATTCTTCCCATAGCTAAGCAGTTAAGTTTTGTCTCCTCTAAAGATCATTGCCGTTATCCCACTGGAGGACTTTGCTGATATCTGTAATTGTTCTGTATTTTATACTGCGGCAACTTTCATACATATTCTAGTATCGTCCGCAAAAGACGATACGAAGCTGTAGTGTAGTTTGTGTTCTTATCTGTCTGCCATGAAGATGATCAGTAGTGAAGGCCCCAGGACCGTGCCTGCAACTGGAACTTTCATGAGATTGAACCTTCACTTTACTACCACTCTTTCTGATCTGTGTACTAGAATTTTGAACATACATTTCCCTTCTTTTTTTCTTTTATACCGAGTGACCTCTTGGGCTGTTACTCCATGGCTGCATTAGTCAAATGCTTTTGCAAAACCAGCGTACATTAAGTAGGCGATTTTCCTGCAAAGGCCTTTGAAATTGTCATAGATGATCCAGCATTTGTAATAGACAACATCTCTTTGTTTTAAAGTAATTTTAACTAAGTCTGTATAGCTCACGTTTCTCCATAATACGCAACTTGGTGTCTCCGAACACTTGAGAGTTTCCGGTGTGATGTCAGTGAAACTGATTTATAGATTTTTGCTATTGGTTTTCTGCTACCATTGTGAGGAGAGGCTCTTACATTTGCTGTTTATTAAACAATTCAGGAATCTCTTGCCTTGTTATGCGTATTATTCTAAGTCAAACTTCATGTATGATCTCTGGGTGTGATGAATGGAGCTGAGGGACTGATT
>NC_069414.1:20060050-20070050 GCF_026875155.1 Cherax quadricarinatus | reverse complement strand
GCATAGCAGCTTCTTCACCTCCTCCTTGGTATATGTACCTCATCCAGCCACTTGCTGGTGCACCCCCCTGCTCTGATTTTCCTGGAGTCCTGCTGGTTTCCACTGAAAATACTTCTTTAAATCTTGTGTTGAGCTCCTGATATACCTCCCGGTCATTTTTTGTGAATTCCCCATCACCCTTCCTCAGTCTGATACCTGTCCTTGACTGATTTTTTCCCTCCTGAGTGGATGTACAACAGCTTCGGGTCAGTCTTGACTTTCGATGCTATGTCATTTTCGTATTGCCGCTGAGCCTCCCTTTTTATCTGTGCATATTCGTTTTCTGGCTCTTCGGCTAATCTCTTATTTTCCTGAGTTCTCTGTCTTCTGTACCTTTTCCATTCTCTAGTACCCCTAGTTTTTGCCTCCCTACACCTTTGGGTAACCCAAAGGGACTCGTTCTGTTCTTCCCATTAATTTCTGTTTCCCTTGGGAACAAACCTCCCCTCTCCCTCCTTGCATTTTGTTGCCATATAGTCCATCATTTCTTGTATTTGGTTTTCCTGTCAGTTCCCTCTCCCACTGAATGTCTTGAAAGAAGTTCCTCAACGGAGTAGTTCCCCCTTTTGTAGTTTGTTTTTTTCCCACCCTATTCCTGCTGCTCCTCCATTTGGAGCTCAACTATGTAGTCGAAGCACAGAACCCCCATGATCACTACTCCAGGGGGCCTTTTCATACATGATATCCTCGATGTCAGAACAAACTCAAAGGTAATACAAGGTTCCAGTCTTGCGGGTTCATCCTCTCCTCTCTCTCTGGTAGTGTCTCTAACATGTTGATGCATGAGGTTTTCCAGTACCACATCCATCATCTTGGCTCTCCATGTTTCGGGACCCCCATGGGGCTCCAGGTTTTCCCAGTCAATCTCCTTGTGATTGAAATCACCCATAACTAGTAACTTAGCTCCCCCCATGTGGGGCTCTCCTGGCCACCTCGGCTAGTGTGCCCGACCATTGCTCTGTTCCCTCAATCGTATCTTCTCTTGGCCTCCTGCATTTTCTGTGGTGGGTTGTAAAATTACGCAATTATAAACCTTAATGTCCCTCAGACTGGATTGTTCCTACTAAGTAGTCCCTTTCGCCCGTGCCATCCTTTCCCTTTCCCATTTTCTCAAACCCCCCACTGTTTTTAATGAGCAGTGCAACCCTCCTCCCCTCTCCTCCCCCCTGTCTTTCCTGATGGAAAGATTGAATCTGTTATTATTCTGGTGAGTTTTTGTTTCTGTGAGTGCTATAAGTCTGGGGATGTCTCCTTGATTCTTTCTTTGCCACTCATCATACTTATTTGTTATTCCTTCTGCATTTGATACCACACCTTAAACTTCTTTTCTAAGTTTGGGTGTCTGGGAGGTTTATTGGGGTTTGGGGGAAGTAGGAGACCTGATAAGGAACTATGGGGTAGCTGTGGGGGTGGAGTTTGTAATGCAGGGGGTGGGGGCATTGGATGTGGCATGGTGTTTTGTTAGAGTTTTTTGGTTGCCCCTGGGGCTGACCTGGTTGGGAGCGTTCTATAGAAGTTTGTGAGGGAGGCTGTATTTGATCTTCCTGTGTCTTTGATCTCCTGTCTGTCTTCTCCATCCCCTCTCTTTCCTCCTTTCGCCTTTGTACCATCTCTCTCTTTTTCCCTGCCTTTCTGCTTGTGTTTCTGTCGCGGTCGAGATAAAACCTTCCTCTATGCCGGAAATGTCCCTTAATCGTGCTTTCTCCTGCAGGATCCTGTTCCGAGTCGATTCGGGCCTGAAGGTCATTTTTCACTGGCGGGGTTCTTTTTTTTACATCCCCCCCTATTCCTCCGAAATTTTCCAGCTGGGTCATGTCGTCTCTCCTATTGCTTTCATGATGCTTCAATTGCTTTTTTTTCTCCGTTGTTTTCTGGCTTCATATTTTTCCCCCCTTCACTTCCTGGAGCCCATACACAAAGACTGACCTCAACTTTCATTCTCCCACTGCATACCCCTGTGTACCCCTCATCAATTTGATTTCCTCCTGCAGTTTTCCCTTTCTTCATTTTTCACTAGCTAATGTACTTGGCTCATTTGGCCTGTCATTTTCCCTTCTCGGCTTTCCATGGGCTCTGCTGTGGTCTGTTGGGGTTTCCACATATAGCTTAGCTCTTTCATTTACTACAGTCCCACTGATTGAGCTTCTACATGCGTTTTGCTCCTTCTTTCCCTACAGTCCCCCTTATTTGTGACTGAGGTAGCAGTCTCTGTTGTCAATCCCAAAATGTTCTTTAGTTCTTAGGCTGTTTCAGATTTTTTCAGTTCCTCTTCTAAATCTGTATCCGGCCCTCTGCTCCCTTGACTTGCACCTCCCACTTCCTGCTTTCCATGTCTATCCTCTCTTCCATTCTCATGCTAAGTTCTTCTAGTTTCCTTTTCCCATTCATTTTTCCCTTTTTGTGAGCTCTGCTGCCCATCTTCATTTGCAGTTTCATCCTCCTGTCCCTTGGTTTTTCTTGTTGCTCTCTGGCAACCCATTTTTGTTTTTTTCATGATTGCCTCAGAGTGGGAAACCTAGTAATTCGAAATTTTAGGTTAGTAATGTATGTCAGAGTGTGGGTGGGGGGAGGCAGAGGAGGAACTGTGGCTATGTGGTAGAGTAGTGGGAAGGGGGAGTGGGAAGGAGAGTGAAGAAAGTGGGTGAGTGGGAGAGGGAGAGGGGGAAGGAGGGAGAGGTTGGGGAGGGGGAGGGTGAAAGAGGAAGGGGGGGGGATCAGGGGAAGGAGTGAGATGTCGTGGGGAGGGGGGGAGTGCATGTGTGAGTTTTGGCAATGTGTGTGTGTGTGTGTGTGTGTGTGTGTGGTGTGTGTGTGTGTGTGTGTTTTTGTGTGTGTGTGTGTGTGTGTTGTTTTTGTGTTGTGTGTGTGTGTTGCGTGTGTGTGTGTTGTGTGTGTGGGGGTGTATGGTGATTTTGTGTGTGTGTGTTGTGTGTGTGTGTTGTGTGTGTGTGTGTGTGTGTGTGGTGTGTGTGTGTGTGTACTCCCCCTAGTTGAGGGTTTCAGGGTCGAGTCCAAGCTCCTGCCCCGCCTCTTGTGTGGTGTGTGTGTGTGTGTGTGTGGTGTGTGTGTGTGTGTGTGTGTGTGTGTGTGTGTGGGGTGGGGGGAGTGTGTGTGTGTGTGTGGGTGTGTGCGGGTGTGTGTGGGTGTGTGTGGGTGTTGTGGGTGTGTGGGTGTGGGTGTGTTGGGGGTGTGGGTTGTGGGGTGGTTTTTGGGTGTGTGGGTGTGTGTGGGTGTGTGTGGATGTGTGTGGTGTGTGTGGGTGTGTGTGGGTGTTGTGGTGTGTGTGGGTGTGTGTGGGTGTGTGGGTGGTGTGTGGGTGTGTGGGGGTGGGGTGTGGTGTGTGTGGTGTGTGGGGTGTGTGTGGGGGTGTGGGGGTGGTGTGGGTGTGTGGTGGGTGTGTGTGGTGTGTGGTTTTGGGTGTGTGTGGGTGTGTGTGGGTGAGTGGGGGGTGTGTGGGTGGGGTGTGGGTGTGTGTGGGGGTGTGTGGGTGTGTGTGGGTGTGTGTGGTGTGGTTGTGTGTTGGGTGTGTGTGGGTGTGTGTGGGTGTGTGTGGGTGTGTGTGGGTGGGGTGTGGGTGTGTGGGGGGTGTGTGTGGGTGTGTGTGTGGGTGTGTATGGGTGTGCGGGCGCACACTAGCTACGCTACTCTTTTGAAGATTATAAAAAAAATTTCACAATCAATTCCCTTTTTAATAAACATAATATAATACTATATAATATTAATTGTGTACACTTGTTTGTGGGGTTGTGTGTGGTGTGTTTTACTAGCTTGTCGTGCTTTGAAAAAGAGGGGGGGGGTCAGGTTAACACTATTTGTTATTGTTGTTGGTTCACCGGGACTCTCCCGGCCCAATCTTCGTTGTTGTTGGTTCACCGTACTCTCCCGGGCCCCGATCTTCGTTGTTGTTGGTCACTACCGGTACTCTCCCCGGCCCAGATCTTCGTTGTTGTTGGTTCACCGGGACTCTCCCGGCCCCGATCTTTGTTGTTGTTGGTTCACCGTACTCCCCCCGGCCCGGATCTTTGTTGTTGTTGGTTCACCGGTACTCTCCCGGCCCAGATCTTTGTTGTTGTTGGTTCACCGGTACTCTCCCGGCCCGGATCTTTGTTGTTGTTGGGTTTACCGGTACTCTCCCCGGGCCCGGATCTTTGTTGTTGTTGGTTTTACCGGTACTCTCCCGGCCCAGATCTTCGTTGTTGTTGGGTTCCCCCGGTACCTCCTCCCGGCCCAGATCTTTGTTGTTGTTGGTTCACCGGAAATCTCCCGGCCCAATCTTTGTTGTTGTTGGTTCATCCGGTACCCCTCCCGGCCCAGATCTTCGTTGTTGTTGTTCACCGGTACTCTCCCGGCCCAATCTTCGTTGTTGTTGGTTCACCGGTACTCTCCCGGCCCGGATCTTTGTTGTTGGTTCACCGGTACTCTCCCGGCCCAGATCTTTGTTGTTGTTGGTTCACCGGTACTCTCCCGGCCCCCGATATTCGTTGTTATTGTTTCAACCCCGGGACTCTCCCGGCCCAGATCTTTGTTGTTGTTGGTTTCACCGGTACTCTCCCGGCCCAGATCTTCGTTGTTGTTGGTTTCACCCGGGACTCCTCCCGGCCCAGATCTTCGTTGTTGTTGGTTTTACCGGTACTCTCCCGGCCCAGTCTTTGTTGTTGTTGGTTTCACCGGTACTCTCCCGCCCAGATCTTCGTTGTTGTTGGTTCAAACCCGGGACTCTCCCGGCCCAGATCTCGTTGTTATTGGTTACCGGTACTCTCCCGGCCCAGATCTTTGTTGTTGTTGGGTTTACCCCGGGACTCTCCCGGCCCAGATCTTCGTTGTTGTTGGTTCACCGGTACTCTCCCGGCCCCAGATCTTTGTTGTTGTTGGTTCACCGGTACTCTCCGGGCCCAGATCTTTTTGTTGTTGGTTCACGGTACTCTCCCGGCCCAGATCTTCGTTGTTGTTGGTTCACCGGTACTCTCCGGCCCAGATCTTCGTTGTTGTTGGTTCACCCGGGACTCTCCCGGCCCAAATCTTCGTTGTTGTTGGTTCACCGGGACTCTCCCGGCCCAGATCTTCGTTTCTGTTGGTTTACCGGTACCTCCCGGGCCCCGATCTTCGTTTTTGTTGGTTCACCGGTACTCTCCCGGCCCAGATCTTTGTTGTTGTTGGTTCACCGGTACTCTCCCGGCCAATCTCGTTGTTGTTGGTTCACCGGTACTCTCCCCGGCCCAGATCTTCGTTGTTATTGGGTTTACCGGTAAATCTCCCGGCCCTGATCTTTGTTGTTGTTGTTCACCGGTACTCTCCCGGCCCAGATCTTCGTTGTTGTTGGTTCACCGGTAAATCTCCCGGCCCAGATCTTTGTTGTTGTTGGTTCACCGGTACTCTCCCGGCCCAGATCTTTGTTGTTGGTTGGGTTTAACGGTACTTCCCGGCCCAGATCTTCGTTGTTGTTGGGTTTACCGGTACTCTCCTGGCCCAGATCTTCGTTGTTGTTGGTTCACCGGTACCTCCCGGCCCAGATCTTCGTTGTTGTTGGTTCACCGGTACTCCCCGGCCCCGATCTTCGTTGTTGTTGGTTCACCGTATCCTCCTGGCCCAGATCTTCGTTGTTGTTGGTTCACCGGTACTCTCCCGGCCCAGATCTTTGTTGTTGTTGGTTCACCGGTACTCTCCCGGCCCAGATCTTCGTTGTTGTTGGTTCACCGGTACTCTCCCGGCCCAGATCTTCGTTGTTATTGGTTCACCGGTACTCCCCGGGCCCCGATCTTTGTTGTTGTTGGGTTTACCGGTACCCCCCGGGCCCCGATCTTTGTTGTTGTTGGTTCACCGGTACTCTCCCGGCCCAGATCTTCGTTTTGTTGGTTCACCGGTCTCTCCCGGCCCAGATCTTCGTTGTTGTTGGTTCACCGGGATCTCTCCCGGCCCAGGTCTTCGTTGTTGTTTTACCGGTACTCTCCCGCCCAGATTCGTTTGTTGTTGGTTCAACACACGGACTCCCCGCCCAGATCTCGTGTGTTGGTTCACCGACTCTCCCGGCCCAGATCTTCGCACACTAGGCTACTTTACTTTTTGAAGATTATGGATTATTTTTCTCACTCAATTCCTTATTAAAATATACTAATGTTTTATTAATAATAATTACGGGTGCACACGTCGTTTGTATGTGCATACTTGTTTACTGGTGCACACGTGTGTTTGTATGTGCGTACTTGTTTACTGGTGCACACGTGTGTTTGTATGTGCGTACTTGTTTACTAGCTTGTCGCTGTCCCGAAAAACGGGGGGGGGGGGGGTTCACTAGTCTACACAACTCTTCTGGAGTTTTACCCGGGGATATTTAGATAATTTACTAAACATAAACAGGGTTTCCACATCTATCTCCTGGTACTGAAATAGGGAGAGAGAGATGGTAAAGCAACAACCAGCAGGGCGAGACACTGAGACTTTAGACACTAACCAAAATTAACCACAAATAGGCAAGTGATGTCGTCTGCACAACAATGGAGGTTCCTGCTGGTCGGCTGCTATCAACTCCTTCAATTTGTAACTCCTTTAGGGAAATTTATCATGCATTCAAGTTTTTATTTTCTTTTTCTTTTAAGACTTGGTTTCCCTTTTTTCTTAGTACATATTAGGTCATAAAATCTGATGATGTTTTGTGCTTCCAACACCAACAGCTGGGGATTGACTATTTTTTTCTTACTTTCATATTTACTTAATCACTCTTTTATGACCTTATCACTAAAACTGCTGTTATAACCAACTAACATATGTATTTGTTAATATTTCAGAGCACACTGTTAACCCCAATTAACTGTTTGGATATTTTGTGTCAACACCGCGCCAGTACCCCTGATCAGCTGACTGCTACCCTCTCCTCACTCACAATTCATTCAAATTTAAATTGTAAAAATTCTTGATCTTATCACATTATTCGCACTCTTGAAAGCTATTACACTCTTGTAGGTATGTTCACTGATTCACTCACGTACGATGACCGCTAATAATATCTTAGGACAGCCACTAGAACGGTATATCCTGGGAGCACTATTCAGCGATACTGCTTCACGTGTGTGTGTGTGTGTGTGTGTGTGTGTGTACGCCCGTTATTCAGTGCAGGAATGATGGAGGCTTGATCCTCCGTACACTCAAGAGACACTCGGTCTCTTATTCTCTCTCACTCTCTCTTCTACCTCACTCACACCCATCCTTCAGACCACCTCCACCCATCCTTCATACCACCTCCACCCATCCTTCAGACCACCTCCACCCATCCTTCATACCACCTCCACCCATCCTTCAGACCACCTCCACCCATCCTTCAGACCGCCTCTACCCATCCTTCAGACCACCTCCGCCCATCCTTTAGACCATCTCCACCCATCTTTCAGACCACCTCCACCCATCCTTCAGACCACCTCCACCCATCCTTCAGACCACCTCCACCCATCCTTCAGACCACCTCCGCCCATCCTTCAGACCACCTTCACCCATCTTTCAGACCACCTCCACCCATCCTTCAGACCACCTCCACCCATCCTTCACTCTCTCAGAGTCTTTGTGCTCTGTCCTCTTCCTCTCTTTTTCCAGCCTCCGTTTATCTCCTCGACAATAAAAGATTTGCATTGGAAATGTTCGGTTCCTCTCACGTGAAATAATGGTCATTATAGGTCATAGAAATCCTCAGTCCCCTCCTGCCCCCGGTGACCCTACACACATCTCCAGACGAGAGAGTCTGCACTCTGTCCCAGAGCGGCACTTCCCTCTTCCTAGCACATTCCTGCGTTTTTTCTGGGCGGGATGGATAGTAAAAAAATGTCCTGGGAGTGGATAATAACGTTCAAACTCACGTTTACATATTTCTCTGGTGTAGCATTTATGCACTCGGCCCATGATGGCACCTTTCATGGTGTGTGTATGTGTGTGTGTGTGTGTGTGTGTGTGTGTGTGTGTGTGTGTGTGTGTGTGTGTGTGTGTGTGTGTGTGTGTGTGTGTGTGTGTGTGTGTACTCACCTGTTTGTGGTTGCAGGGGTCGATTCATAGCTCCTGGCCCCGCCTCTTCACTGATTGCTACTAGGTCCTCTCTCTCCCTGCTCTATGAGGTTTATCAAACCTCGTCTTAAAACTATGTATGGTTCCCGCCTCCACTACGTCACTTTCTAGGCTATTCCACAGCCTGACAACTCTGTGACTGAAGAAATACTTCCTGAAGTCCCTTTGACTCATAGGAGTCTTAAATTTCCAATTGTGACCCCTTATTTCTGTGTCACATCTCTGGAACATCCTGTCTTTGCCCACCTTGTCAGTTCCTCGCAGTATTTTATATGTCGTTATCATGTCTCCCATGATCCTCCTGTCCTCCAGTGTCGTCAGGCCGATTTTCCTTAGCCTTTCTTCTTAGGTCACTTTCTTGACGTCCTTGACCAGGTGTGGATTTCAAACTGGTTCTGCATACTCCAGTATGGGCCTGACATATATGGTGTACAGTCTTGAACGATTCCTTACTGAGGTATCGGAACGTTATTCTTAGGTTAGCCAGACGCCCGTATGTTGCAGCAGTTATCTGATTGATGTACGCCTCAGGAGATGTACTCACCCCAAGATCTTTTTCCTTGACTGAGGGTTGCAGTCTTTGGCCACCTAGACTATACTCTGTCCGCAGTCTTCTTTGCCCTTCCCCGGTCTTCATGACTATGCATTGGGCGGGGTTAAATTCAAGGAGCCAGCTGGTGGACCAGGCTTGTAGCCTGTCCAGGTCTCTTTGTAGTCCTGCCTGATCCTCGACCGATTTAATTCTCCCCATTAACTTCACATAATCTGCAAACAAGGACACTTCTGAGTTTATCCTTTCCGTTATGTCATTTACATATACCAAAAACAGCACAGGTCCTAGAACTGACCTCTGTGGAACCCCGCTTGTTACATGCGCCCACTCTCACACCTCGTCACGTACCATGACTCGTTGTTGCCTCCCTGTCAGGTATTCTCTGATCCATTGTAGGGGCTTTCCTGTTATGTGTGACTGATCCTCTAGCTATTTCATTTACCTCTTGTGAGGAACTGTGTCGATGGCCTTCTTGCAGTCCATGAAAATGCAGTCTATCTACCCCCTCTCTCTCTCTCGTGTGTTACTACTGTTACCTTGTCATGAAACTCCAGTTGGTTTGTGACACAGGATTTTCGTTACCTGAAACCGTGCTGGTTGTCATTTATAAGCTTGTGTCTTTCTAGGTGCTCTACTACTCTCCTCTTGATGATCTTCTCCATGGCTTTGCATACTATACACGTCAGTGTGTTTGCATGTGTGTGATTGCTAGAGTTGACGTTTGTGCTAATTCTCTCTATCTCTCTCTCTCTCTCTCTCTCTCTCTCTCTCTCTCTCTCTCTCTCTTTACACATGGTTTGACAAAGTTAGGTTAAGGATCCCCAGCTTTATTGACTAGCTATTTACAGGTTAAGGATTCCTAACTTTACTGACAAGCTAACAGCTGTTACCTACATCAGCTCATTTGAAAGCATTTTTATTGTTATGAGACATACAAGTAGGGAACAGGATGAAGTTGGAGCCAACTGTGGGCCAGCATTTTCATTTGATCAACTGACTTTATCTCGTTGACATCATAATGGCTTACAAATGTGTTCCATACTGAGTCACCTGGTTTTAAATGCCCCTCAATAATGATGTTCGGGACAAATTACAGCCGAGTGAAGTTGCTCTTTCTCCCCTTTCTTGTGGTATAGAAGCTTGTTTCACGCTGTCCTCGAAGGGGATCCAAGTGGGTCTTTTACAATTTTGGCCTTGTCATAACAGAAGGCCACCCCACCCCCCTCCTTGCTGAAGGCCTGCTGAAAAACAGATCCCTCCTCTCCCCCTCTCCCCTCTCCCTCTTCTTCTCTCTCTCTCCATCCTCTCTCCCCTCTCTCTCTTCTCTCTTTCCCTCCCCTCTCCTCTCTCCAGTAAAAATTTCCC
>NC_069414.1:20047550-20055050 GCF_026875155.1 Cherax quadricarinatus | reverse complement strand
ATATATATATATATATATATATATATATATATATATATATATATATATAAGTAGAGAGTGAGACACAGAGAGAGAGAGAGAGAGAGAGAGAGAGAGAGAGAGAGAGAGAGAACCGTATATTTCGACCTAACTCTGAGACTCTCTTCAGCTGACAGTATGCGAACGATGCAGGATTTATGCACAGGCTGCCTGATCTAAATTACACGACACATGCCAGGTCCAGGAGCTAGATATGATCTGTAAACTAGGCTAGGTCCAGGAGTTAGGTATGCCCCAGGAGTCAGGTCACGTCCTCGTGGAGGAACTGCGTTCCTTCACGAGGAGGAAAGAGTGTAGATATGGCACCGGGTTGCCAGTGGCCTTTCGAGATGATGAACCTGAATGGCGATACAATGGCATCCAAAGTGAGTAATGTCTTCCTTACAAATGTATTTCTGAGTGTTGTAGAAGCAGCAGCAGCAGCAGCAGCAGCAGCAGCAGCAGCAGCAGCACCTTCTCAGTCTACGTCACACTTATGGTTCGTAAAATGACATAAACTAACCTCTTTCTATATATATTTAACAGCCACTTAGAGCGCAGTTACGCAAAACCTCTAACTTGCCCTTCGGATGATTCAACTTTTCAAATAAATTTGGTAAACATGTAAAAGTGGAATAGTTTTTTTTTTTTGTCTCTCTAAGACTACTGGATAGAGTTATTTTAAGGTAATATTATTGAGTTTCCCATCTGTCACTGAAGCCCATGTGGGTTTAGTGCTTTAGACAAGCGAAAAGAACTGTTGCATTTGTGAGTTTTGAATAAGTGTATTGTAGGGAAGTAACACGGCAGGTGTTGCAGGTGTTACAGGTGTTGCAGGTGTTACAAGTGTTGCAGGTGTTACAGGTGTTGCAGATGTTACCAAACACTTTGAAAGTTGCTTAAAGTTGTAAGTTACCTATGTTAGGTGTAGCAGAGTTAATGTGTGTGTCGGGAATCATTGCAGTGTTCTCGTCAGTAGTCTCATGTATTCGTTACTGTCTCATGTATTCGTTACTGTCTTATGTATTCGTTACTGTCTCATGTATTCGTTACTGTCTCATGTATTCGTTACTGTCTCATGTATTCGTTACTGTCTCATGTATTCGTTACTGTCTCATGTATTCGTTACTGTCTCATGTATTCGTTACTGTCTCATGTATTCGTTACTGTCTTATGTATTTGTTACTGTCTCATGTATTCGTTACTGTCTCATGTATTCGTTACTGTCTCATGTATTCGTTACTGTCTCATGTATTCGTTACTGTCTCATGTATTCGTTATTGTCTCATGTATTCGTTACTGTCTCATGTATTCGTTATTGTCTCATGTATTCGTTATTGTCTCATGTCTTCGTTACTGTTTCATGTCTTCTTTACTGTGTCTTGTCTGTGCTGCGTGCTACTGCCGTTGTGTGAGCGCGCTCTTTTTGTGATGTGAGCGTTGCTACTGTTGTGGTGTGAGTGATGCTACTGTTGTGGTATGAGCATTGTTACTGCTGTGATATGAGCTTTGTTATTGTTGTGGTATGAGCGTTGTTACTGCTGTGGTATGAGCTTTGTTACTGTTGTGGTATGAGCGTTGTTACTATTGTGGTAAGAGCGTTGTTACTGTTGTGGTGTGAGCAATGTTGCTGTTGTGATGTGAACGTTGCTACTGTTGTGGTGTGAGCGTGCTTCTGTGTGTAAGCGTTGTTACAGTTGTGTGAGCGTTGCTACAGTTGTGTGAGCGTTGTTACAGTTGTGTGAGCGTTGCTACAGTTGTGTGAGCGTTGCTACAGTTGTGTGAGCGTTGCTACAGTTGTGTGAGCGTTGTTCCAGTTGTGTGAGCGTTGCTACAGTTGTGTGAGCGTTGTTACAGTTGTGTGAGCGTTGCTACAGTTGTGTGAGCGTTGTTCCAGTTGTGTGAGCGTTGCTACAGTTGTTTGAGCGGTGCTACAGTTGTGTGAGCGTTCCTACAGTTGTGCTACTCACACATACAGACTCATGCTGGCTCAAAGATCATGCTACTCACTCATGTACACTCACACGAACTGAATAACATTCTCCACACTCACGTTCCTTCGCACTTTGAAGATCGTTGAAGAACTAGCTTTGGAGACAACGTTTCGCTCTGCTTACAGTTTTACCAAGTGACTAAAGAGAGCTGTATAAAAGGCGAAACGTCGTCCCTGATAAATGTTTGTTCAGCACAGTGTCATTTACACCGCACTGCCCAGTGTCTCGTTGTAAGGAGACAAGCCAGAGAGCAACACCGGCCTCGTCGTATGCAATTGAGTGGCGCAACACACTAGTAACACACCACCTAGGTGGTGCAACACACTAGTGACACAGCACCTAGGTGGTCCAACACACTAGTGACACAACACCTAGGTGGTGCAACACACTAGTGGCACACCACCTAGGTGGTGCAACACACTAGTGGCACACCACCTAGGTGGTGCAACATACTAGTGACACACCACTTAGGTGGTGCAACACACTAGTTGTACACCACCTAGGTGGTGCAACACACTAGTGGCACACCACCTAGGTGGTGCAACACTAGTGGCACGCCATCTGCCCAATAATTCCAGTGTATTTCCCCTGTGCATGATAAATCTTGTATTGTTCATACGGAAATGGGAATGAATGGGCGAGTCTGGTGCTATGCAGGTGTACACACACACACACACACACACACACACACACATATATATATATATATATATATATTAATATATATATATATATATATATATATATATATATATATATATATATATATATATAATATATATATATATATACATAATATATTTTCTAAGGTTTGTAGTTATTTGTGAAAGTTCTAAAGATTTGCAATCTTAGAAGATCCTTCAAACATGCTTCAACATCTTCAACATTCTTCCCAGAAAGCTCTACGAGGCGTGAAAACACTGTCAACAAGTGCAGTAAACACTTGTAACATTTATGTAAACGTAGCTGCTCTACATACTAAACACCTGAGCAAGGGGGGGAAAAGGAAAATGAATATTCCCTTTTCATGGCGGCCAAGAGCTTTTAAATGCTGGCAAATGGTTCTAAAGTTTTGCGGTGGCTTCCAGCGGCCTTGTGGGGGCTTCGTGGAGAGGCTTTAGGAGGCTTTGCAGATGTGAGAAATTGAAGCATTAGCTTGAGGCGAGAAGCCTCGACTCCTGCTTATGAATGCTGGATCATATTAGACCGTGAACGATGGAGAACAGGAGGGGAGTCTGTTTCATGTCTCTGGGAGAGGGAGGGGAGGGGAGGAGGAAGGGAGGTGGGGGTCAAGGGTGGGGAAGGGAGGGAGAGGAGTGCGGATGCAGGGGTGATGGAGGGAACGGGGGGGGGGTGAGGCTGGGACAGGGAGAATGTACGTCCAGGAACAGGGAGCGTGAGGGAGATAAGGTACAAGGGGGCGGAGGATGATGAAGCCTGGATGGGGAGAGGGAGATGAAGTGGGAAATCAGGGTGAGAAGGAAAGAAGAGGGGGGAGAAGGGCTAGTAGAAATGGGAGGAGTGTTATAGTGTTGGAAGGGAGGGAGAGAAAGGGAGGGAGTGAGGAAGGTAAGGAGAGTAAAGAAATGAGACAAAAGTAATCAGAAGGACGGAGGGGAAAAGAAAGGCAGAGAGGAAGAAGAGAATGTAAAGAAATGAAAAAGGGAGGGAAGGAGAGAGCTAGGAAGGAGAACTGATGGATGGATGTGAGGAACTGAATAAAACATAAAAAGTGAAATGAAAAATTTGGTAAAAAAAAACTGAAATTAGACGAATGAAAACAGAACAGAAGAGAGAGAGAGAGAGAGAGAGAGAGAGAGAGAGAGAGAGAAGAGAGAAGAGAGAGAGAGAGAAAACAACAGACAGACAGACAGACAGACAGACAGACAGAGACAGAGAGAATGATGCTTGTAGGGACAGAAAATTTGTGTTGAGAGACAAAGAGCCGCCGTTCTGTGATATTGGAAGCAGAAGGGAGAAAGAGAGAGAGAAAGAGGGAGGGGAGGGAGGGAAAGGAAAGGAGGGCGAAAAAAGAGACGAAGAGGAAGAGAGGGAGAGGGAGAGGGAAGGAGAGAGAGGGGAGAGAGAAAGAGAGAGAGAGAGAGAGGGGGGGAGGGGGGAAGAGTGTATATAGTACTGGAAAAAATAACTGCAAGAGGAGTAGAGAGAGGGAGATTAAAAGGGGAGATGAGAAAGCTGGAACTGATGAGAAATTGGAGAGAAAGCAACATCTCATGGATAAACGATAGAAAATGTAGTGTAAATAAAGAGGAGGTATACCTGGCAATAGAATAGGTATAACTAACAATATAAGAGGTATGCCTGGTAATAGAGAGGAGGTATACCTGGCAATAAATAGGAGGTATACCTGGCAAAGAGGACATATGCCTGGCAGAGATATACCTGATAGAGATATGCCTGATTAAGAGGTATACCTCACAATAAAGGGGTTATATTTGACAATAAAGAAGGGTTATACCTGTCAAAAAGTTAGTAAAATAAAAATTTTTTGAGTGTGTAAGAAGTGTGTAGGAAAAACTATGAGCGACTGAGAGTGAATATTGAAAACAGAAGAATGAGAAAGTGAAAGTGAGTGAAGATTTAACGAGGTTTGTGACAGAGACGATGCCACCTTGCAGCACAGTCAGTCAGGAAAAATCTGGAAAACTCAGGAAAATGATACTAGTCCAAGCACAGCCAATCAGTAATCAATCCGGAAAAATCAGGAAAATTATAATAGTCCAAACACAGCCAATCAGTAATCAATCAGTAAAAAATCAAGAAAATTATACTAATGTAAGCACAGCCAATCAGTAATCAATCAGTAAAAAATCAAGAAAATTATACTAATGTAAGCACAGCCAATCAGTAATCAATCAGGAAAAATCAGGAAAATTATACAAGCTTGGAACACAGACAGTCAAGAGCAAATATGAACATATATACTCTTATCACCAAATGTATATATTCCTCACCACCAAATGTATACACATTTACACTATATCAGAGAGTATAACAATTATACTCTGTGAAAAGAATGAGGGAAAGACTAGAAGAATGAGGGAGGGAAGACCAGAAGAATGAGGGAGGGAAAACTAGAAGATTGATGGAGGGAAGACTAGGAGGGAGAATTTCACCAATAAAGCTGAGAAATCACGAGTGCGGGAATAAAGAGGATGAGGGAGGAGGGAACAGAAGGGAACAGCAACAAAAAAAAGAGGAGAGTAATAAAGCGAGAGAAACAGAGAAACTCACCAACGAAACTCGACTTCAAAACAAGAACATTCAATTTTTTTTTTCCGTCAGTTCCCCATCCACCATCTGGTGCCGTACCGAATGGGGGGGAAGGGGAAGGGGGGGGGAAGTGGGAGGGGAAGGGGAGGGGGAGGGGGAGAGGAAGAGGAGGGGAAGGGGGAGGGGGAGGGGAGGGGAGGGGGAGGGGAGGGGAAAAAAAGGTGAGTTGAAAGTGGGCGAGGCAGGGACGAAGGAACGTTTAGAGAGGGGGGGGGAGAGGAGGATGGAAAGGGGGGGTGAGTGGAGTGGGAGGTGATGGGGAGGAGGTAGAAGCGGATGATGGGGAAGGGGATTGAAGAGCGGCAATCAGGAAGGCGTGGAAGAGGGTGATTGGGAGGATTAAGAGGGTTTATGGGGAATGTGTTGAAGAAGGTGATGGGGAGAGTGTTGAAAAGAGTGATGGGACGGGTGTTGAAGAAGTGATGGGGAGGTGCTAAGAGAGTAATGGGGAAGGTTGTTGAAGAGGGTGATGGGGAGGGTTTGTAGAAGGGTGATGGGGAGGGGTATTGAAGAGAGTGATTGGACGGGTGTTTTAAGAGAGTGATGGGGTAGGGTGTTGAAGGGAGTGATGGGGAGGATGCTAAAGAGGGTGATGGGGAGGGTGTTGAAGAGAGTGATGGGGTGAGGGTTGTTGAAGAGAGTTATGGGGAGGATGCTAAAGAGGGTGATGGGGAGGGGTTTTTGAAGAGAAGTGATGGGGAGGGTGATGAAAAAAGGTGATGGGGAGGGGTGTTTGAGGAAAGTGATGGGGAGGGGTGTTGAAGAGAGTGATGGGGAAGGGTGTTGAAGAGAGTGATTGGGAGAGGGATGTTGAGGGGAGTGATGGAGAGGGGTATTGAAAGGGTGATGGGAGGGGGGTTGAAGAGGATGATGGGAAAGGTGTTAAAGAGGGTGAGGGGAGGGTGTTGAAGAGGGTGAAGGGGAGGGTGTTGAAGAAAAATGGGAAAGGTGTTAAAGAGGGTGATGGGGAGGGTGTTGAAGAGGGTGATGGGGAGGGTGTTGAAGAGGGTGATGGGGAAAGGGGGTTGAAGAGGGTGATGGGGAGGGTGTTGAAGAGGGTGATGGGGAGGGTGTTGAAGAGGGTGATGGGGGGGGTGTTGAAGAGGGTGATGGGGGGGGGTGTTGAAAAGGGTGATAGGGATTGGCGTTTAAGAGGGTGATGGGGGGGGTGTTGTAGAATGATGGGGAGGGATGATGAAGAAGGTGATGGGAGGGGTGTTTAGGAAAGTGATGGGGAGGGGTGATGAAGAGAGTGATGGGAAGGGTGTTGAAGAGAGTGATTGGAGAGGGATATTGAGGAGAGTGTGGAGAGGGGTATTGAAGAGGGTGATGGGGAGGTGTTGAAGAGGATGATGGAAAGGTGTTAAAGGGGTGATGGGGGGTTTGAAGATGTGATGGAGAGGGTGTTGAAGATGATGGGAGGGTGTTGAGAATGATGGGTTTGTTGAAGAGGGTGATGGGGGGGTGTTGAAATGGGTGATGGGGAGAGGGGTTTTAAGGTATGGGGCGAATTAAGTGGCTCTGGGAAGTTGTTGTGAAAGGTGTGGGATTTATGGGAGGGTGTAGGGGGGGTGTGGGGGGTATAGGCGGGGGATAGGTGTGGGGGGGTTTAATGGGAGGGATGGAAAGGTTGGGATGGGGGCGGTTACATTTTGTCGTGAGTGTTATTTATGGGTTATGGGGGGTGCATGGGAGGTATGGAGGGGTGATAGGGGGATGTTAAGGGATTTTTGATATTTCGATATGTTGGGGAATTTTTTATTTTTCAGGGCAGAATTTTTTTAACCATAATTTTCTAATTTTTTTTCTTTCTGGAATTTTTTATTTACTAACAAAACGTCCCCCAAAAACCCATACCCCCCCCCCGGCCCCCCGAAAACCCCCCCGGGGGGGCCCCCAAAAGAAAAAGTGCGGCGGCAAAACCCTCCCATACCCAAGGCCAACCCAAAAGTTAGCCGTTGTTGGTACCTGATTTCAGTTTTTGCCTGCTATCGGAAAAAATGGTGTTTTTGGGGGTGGGGGTGGTGTGGGTGGGGGTTGTGTTGGGGTTTTAGTGTGGTTGGTGAAAAGTTGTGATTGTGTGTGAGTTGGTGAAGTGTTGTGTGGTGTGGGTGTGTGTGTGGTGTTGTGGGGTGTGTGTGTAGGTGTTTTTTTGTGTGTGGTTTTTGTGTGGTTGGTGTTTTGGGGTTGGTTG
>NC_069414.1:20020530-20047050 GCF_026875155.1 Cherax quadricarinatus | reverse complement strand
GTTTTTTTTAATTTTTGGTGTGTGGTGTTGATTGTGTTTTTTTGGTATGTTGTGGTGTGTGTGTGTGTGTGTGTGTGTGTGTTTATTTATATTTATCAAGTACAGTATAATTAAGGTTATCTTTTACACACTAATACAGTTAATGTGGAACAAGATCCTGGTCTATCATTGTTATAAAGAAGACATCTTTACAGCAGCGACTCTTTATGACAGATATATGGAGCAGTAACTTCTATATAATGACCACCTGTTGAAAGGGACCATCTGATAATAGTGACTATTTTAACGACCACTTTGTTTTTTGCGAAGGTGACCACTTCTATATAGAGGCCACCTCTTAATCCCATTCCTTAGGGACTGCCTTCTGTTATATAGCGAACACTTGTTTATGATTAGCAATAACTTGCGTAATGTTGTTATCTGGTTATAACGTCACATTGTTTATTACAGTATTTCGCTTATATTAAAAATCCGTCTAGAGCAACCACGTTAAAAACTACTTATATATATGGGCCACTTATAAAACCCTATAGCTTAAAGTGGCCTTTTAATAATTTACCTTTTATAACAACCCTTCGTGTATAGAGACCATTTCAGGCACCTGCTGTTTATAGCACCAGTCTCTTTATAGCTACCAGGCATATTTTGCGACTGCCTGCATAAAGCGACCACCAATACCTCTAACACAAGTCCAAAATATTAACCAGGTTATTCCCCAAATATAGAGGTTAATATTAACCAGGTTATCCCTCAAATATCCAGGTTAATATTAACCAGGATAATCTGCCAATTTCTAGGTTAATATTAACCAGGTTATCTTACCAATCTCTAGGTAAATAATAATCAGGTTATCCAGCCAATCTCTAAGTTAATATTAACCAGATTATCCCACCAATCTCAATGCTTATATTAACCAGATAATCCCATCAATCTCCAGGTGAATATTAACCAGGTTATCCAACCAATCTCCAAGTTAATATTAACCAGATTATTCTACCAATCTCCAGGTTAATGTTAATAAGATTATCACACCAATCTCCAGGATAATATTAACCAGATTATCCTACCAATCTCCAAGTTAATATTAGCCAGATTATCCCACCAGTCTTCAGGCTAATATTAACCAGGTTATCCCACCAATCTCTAGGTTAATATTAAGCAGGTTATCCTACCAGTGTCCAAGTTAATATTAGCCAGAATACCCAACCAATCTCCAGGTAAATAATACCCAGGTCATCCCGTGGGCTTCAGTTTTCCACTACGATAAATTTGGCGAATTAAAATCCTCGAGGGGAATATTAATAAAAACAGTCAACAATACAGTAGAGGAATGAGTAATATCGAAAGATCTTACCTTTAAGGATCACGAAAGATTAAAAATCCAGTTTTTTTTTAACTGATAAATTTGGCTCGAGACCTTCTGTAAGTATCGTTGAAATTCTTACGAAGAAGAGGGTTAAAATGGTGTGCCACTTAAACACAGTGCCAGTCTGGGGACATGGCACAGCCTATAACCTGAAACCTGCTAAGTATGATTCCAGGATCTTACAGTTGGGAACCTTCCGAGTATGATTCCAGGATCTTACAAGTAGAACCTTCAAGTATGATTCCAAGATCTTACAAGTAGGAATCTTTAAGTGTGTTTCCAGGATCTTACAAGTGGAAACCGTCCAAGTATCTCTCACTCTCTCTCTCTCTCTTTCTCTCTCTCTCTGTCTGTGTCTCTCTCTTTGTCTCTCTCTCACTGTCTCTCTCTCTCTCTCTCTCTCTCTCTCTCTCTCTCTCTCTCTCTCTCTCTCTCTCTCTCTCTCTCTCTCTCTCTCTCTCTTTTTCTCTCTCTTTTTCTCTCTCTCTCTCACTCACTCGCTGTTGCTCCATATTTCCTTAGTAACTCCATAACCCCCTCTTGTTTATGTTTCTGCTGACTCCACTTTCCCAGTCTTGCTAACATGGCCTACTTATTCACAATAAAACCCCTTCCTTTCCTTCGTCCTTCCTTGCCTTCTTCCTTCCTTCCTTCCTTCCTTCCTTACCTTTTCTTTTGCCGTACTTTCCGTTCTTCCTTCCATTCTGCCTTCTGTTTTTTCTTATGTAATTTCCCTTTTCCCTTCTCGCTTTTCCTTTTAATTCTCCCTTCTTGTTAAATTCCTCAGCTCTTTTTTTTTCGTTTTTTTTTTTTATTTTTTCTTTCATCTATTATAGTCTTTATTTTATATATATTTTTCTCGTTATTACTTCTTGTATTATTTGATCTTACAATAGATTTTTTGAAAACATAAGGCAAAGACAGACAGACAGACAGACAGACAGACAGACAGACACACACACACACATACACACACACACACACACACACACACACACACACACACACACACACACACACACACACACACACACACACACACACACACACATACAGTTGAAGAGTCAGATGAGTCAAAGGGATGTTACGAAGTATTTCTTCAGTCATATAGAGTTGTCAGGAAGTGGAATAGTCTGAAAAGTGAGGTAGTGGAGGCAGGAACCATACATAGTTTTAAGACGAGGTATGATAAAGCTCATGGAGCAGGGAGAGGACCTAGTAGCGGTCAGTGAAGAGGCGGGGCCAGGAGCTGAGTCTCGACCTCTGCAACCACAAATAGGTGAGTACACACACACACATACACACACACACACACACAAACACACACACACACACGCACACACGCACACACACACACACACACACACACACACACACACACACACACACACACACACACACACACACACACACACACACACACACACACACACACACAGAACAGTGTTAAAGAACACAGAATGTTGTGCTGGAGAACAAACTGAAGGTATGGTACACCAACGCTGATGAAATGACGAATAAGTGGGAGGAATGGCACGAAAGAGTCAAAGAGGCATCACCAGACATCATAGCTCTCACAAAAACCAAGCTCACGGGAATGATAACAGATGCCATCTTTTCAACGGGATATCAGATCCTGAGGAAAGACAAAGGGAACAGAGGGGGTGGAGGAGTGGCACCGCCGATCAAAAACCAATGGGATTTTGATGAACTGGAGAAAGGAGACAAAGGAGAAGCAGGAGACTGCATAATAGGAACACTTCAATCTGGAGGTCCCAAGGTGGTAATTGCAGTTATGTATAACCCACCACAAAACAAGAGATCAAGGCAAGAGTGTGATGAGAGTAATAGAGCGATGGCTGACACACTAGCTGAAGTGGCCAGAAGGGCTCATGCGAGCAGGGCAAAGCTGCTGATTATGGGTGACTTAATCACAAGGAAATCGAGTGGGAGAACTTGGAGCCACACTGGAGGCCCAAAAACGTGGAGGGCTAAGCTGATGGAAGTGGTACTGGAAAACCTCATGTACCAACACGTAAGGGACACTACCAGAGAGAGAGGAGAGGATGAACCAGCAAGACTGGACCTAGTATTCACATTGAGTAGTGAAGATATTGAGGACATCTTATATGAAAGACCCCTCGGCGCCAGTAACCACATTTTTCTGAGCTTCGAATAGTAGAGTTACAAGTGGATAGGGAAGCAGGAAGGGCAGGACGAATGAAGGCAGACTAAAAGAAAGGGGACTACACAGGCATGAAGAATTTCCTGCATGGGGTTGAGTGGGACAGAGAACTGGCAGGGAATTCAGTAAACGAGAGGATGGAATATGTGACAACAATATGCAAGGAAGCTGAGGAGAGGTTTGTACCCAAGGGTAACAGAAATAATGAAAAAGCCAGGATGAGCTCTTGGACAAAACCAAGTGTGCTAGAGAATGGAAGAAGTATAGAAGGCGAAGGACCCACGAGAATAAGGAAAGCAGTCGTAGAGCCAGAAATGAATATGCACAGGTAAGAAGGGAGACCCAGCGACAATACGAATATGACATAGCAGCGAACGCCAAATCTGACCCGAAGCTGTTGTACAGCCACATCAGGAGGAAAACAACAGCCAGGTAATCAAGCTGCGGAAGGATGGAGGAGAGATCACAAGAAACGACCGCGAAATACGTGAGCAGCTAAACATGAGATTCAAAGAAGTGTTCGCAGAGGAGACGGAAGGGACTCAAGGCGATGGGGCGGGATAACATCTCTCCATGGGTCCTGAGAGAGGGAGCAGAGGGACTATGTGTACCACTAACAATAATCTTCAACACAGCTACTGAAACAGGGCGACTACCTGAGGTATGGAAGACAGTAAATGTAGTGCCAGTTTTTCAAAAAGGAGACACACACGAAGCATTAAACTACAGATCAGTGACAATAACATGTATAGTATGCAAAGTCATGGAGAAGATTATCAGAAGAGTGGTGGAACACCTGGAAAGAAATGAGCCTATAAACAACAGCCAACACAGTTTCAGGGATGGGAAATCCTGTGTCACAAACCTACTGGAGTTTTATGACAGGGTGAGAGCAGTAAAACAAGAGAGAGAGAGAGGGGTGGGTACATTGCGTTTTCTTGTACTGTAAGAAGGCGTTTGACACAGTTCCACACAAGAGATTAGTGCAAAAGTTGGAGGAGCAGGCAGGAATAACAGGGAAGGCAATGCAAGGGATCAGGGAATACCTGTCAGGAAGACATCAGCGAGTCATGGTACGTGGCGAGGTGTCGGAGTGGGCGCCTGTGACAAGCGGGGTTCCACAGGGGTCAGTCCTAGGACCAGTGCTGTTTCTGGTATTTGTGAACGATATAACAGAAGGAATAGACTCAAAAGTGTCCCTGTTTGCAGATGTGAAGCTGATGAGAAGAATTCAATCGGACGAGGACCAAGCACAACTACAAAGGGATCTGGACAGGCTGCAGGCCTGATCCAGCAACTGGCAAAGTCATGAAGACTTGGGAAGGGCAAAGAAGACCGCAGACGGAGTACGGTCAAGAGCCAGAGACTACAAACCTCACGCAAGGAAAATGATTTTGGGGTGAGTATAACACCGGGCACATCTCCTGACGCGCACATCAACCAAATACCCGCTGAAGCATACGGACGCCTAGCACACCTAAGAACAGCATTACGGGAATTCATTGAGGAATCGTTCAGGACCCTGTACACCGTGTACGTTAGGCCTATATTGGAGCATGCACCACCAGTTTGGAGTCCATACCTAGCCAAGGACATAAGGAAGCTAGAGAAAGTACAAAGGTTTGCATCAACACTAGTCCCGGAGCTGAGGGGCATGTCCTACGAGGAGATGCTAAGGGAAATCGACCTGACGACACTGGAGGACAGGGGATATGAAAACGACATATAACATACTGAGAGGAATCGACAAGGTGCACAGAGACAGGATGTTCCTGAGATGAGACACAGCAACAAGGGGTCACAGTTAGAAGTTGAAGACTCAGATGAATTACAGGGGTGTTAGGAAATATTTCTTCAGTCACAGAGTTGTCAGGAAGTGGAATAGTTTGGGAAGCGATGTAGTGGAGGCAGAATCCATACATAGCTTTAAGAAGAGGTATGATAAACCTCATGGAGCAGGAAGAGTGACCTAGTAGCGGCCAGTGAAGAGGCGGGGCCAGGAGTTGTGACTCGATCCCTGTGTGTGTGTACTCACACCTAAGTGAGTACACACACACACACACACACACACACACTGCCAAACTACAAAACGGGGGACTACACAGGTATGAGGAACTTCCTGCAGGAGGTTCAATGGGAAAAAGAAAATTGCTAGGAAATTCAGTAAACAAAATGTTGGACTACGTAACAAATAAATGCAAGGAGGCAGAGGAAAAATTTGTTCCCAAGAGCAACAGAAATAATGGGAAGACCAGAACGAGCCCTTGGTTTACCCAAAAGGTGTATGGAGTAAAAATCAAAATGCACTGAAGAATGGAAAAGGTTCAGAAAACAAAGGAGCCAGGAAAATAAAGAGATCAGTCGAAGAGCCAGAAACGAGTATGCACAGATAAGGAGGGAGGCCCAACGATAGTACGAAAACGACATAATATCAAAAGTCAAGTCCGACACGAAACTGCTCTACAGCCACATCAGGAGGAAGACAACAGTCAAAGACCAGGTGATCAGGCTGAGGAAAGAAGGTGGGGAACTCACAAGAAACGATCAAGAAGTATGTGAGGAGCTCAACATAAGATGTAAGGAAGCATTAACAGTGGAGACAGAAAGGGCTCTGGGAGGTCAGAACAGAAGGGTGCTCCAACAAAGAATATACCAACAAACGTTGGATGAAATACACACAACCGAGGAGGAGGTGAAGAAGCTGCTAAGTGTCCTTGATATCTCAAAGGCGGTGGGACCAGACAACTCTCCTTGGGTTCTTAGAGAGGAAGCAGAGACGCTGAGCGTGCCACTAACCATAAATTTCAACACATCCCTTGAAACTTGGCAGCTACCTGAGGTATGGAAGACGGAAAATGTAGTCTCCATTTTAAAGAAAGGAGAGAGAAACGAGGCACTAAACTGTAGACCAGTGTCACTGACGTGTATAGTATGCAAAGTCATGGAGAAGATTATCAGGAGGAGAGTGGTGGAGCACCTAGAACGGAACAAGCTTATTAACGACAACCAACACGGATTCAGGGAAGACAAATCCTGAGTCACAAACCTACTGGAGTTCTATGACAAGGTAACGGAAGTAAGACACGTGAGAGAGGGGTGTGTAGATTGAATTTTCTTGGACTGCAAGAAGGCCTTCGACACAGTTTCTTACGAGAGATTAGTGCAAAGAGGATCAGGCACGTATAGCGGGAAGGGCACTGCAATGGATCAGAGAATACCTGACAGGGAGGCAACAACGAGTCATGGTACGTGACGAGGTATCGCAGTAGGCGCCCTAAGCGAGCGGAGTTCCACAGGGGTCAGTCCTAGGACCAGTGCTATTTTTGGTATATGTGAATGACATGACGAAAGGGATAGACTCAGAAGTGTCCCTGTCTGCAGATTGATGTGACGTTAATGAGGAGAATTAAATCAGATGAGGACCAGGCAGGATTACAAAGAGACCTAGACAGGTTGAAAGCTGGCTCCTCAAATTTAACCCCGCCTAATGCAAAGTCATGAAGATCGGGGAAGGCCAGATAAGACCGCAGACAGAGTATAGGCTAGGTGGCAAAAGACTGCAAAGCTCACTCAAGGAGAAAGATCTTGGGGAGAGTATAATACCGAGCACATCTGAAGCGCACATCAACCAGATAACTGCTGCAGCATATAGACGCTTGGCAAACCTGAGAATAGCGTTCCGATACCTCAGTAAGAAATCGTTCAAGACTCTGTACACTGTGTAGGTCAAGCATATACTGGAGTATGAAGAACCAGTTTGGAACACACACCTGCTCAAGCACGCCAAGAAATTAGAGAAAGGACTATGGTTTGCAATAAAACTAGTTCTAGAACTAAGGGGAATGTCCTACGAAGAAATGTTAAAGGAAATCGGTCTGACTGGAGGACAGAAGGATTAGGGGAGAAATGATAACGTCATACAAAATACTGCGAGAAATTGGCAAGGTAGACAGAGACAGGATGTTCCAAAGATGGGTCACAGTTGGAAGTTGAAGACTCAGCTGAGTCAAAGGGAAGTTAGGAAGTATCTCTTTAGTCACAGAGTTGTTAGGAAATGGAATAGTCTGGAAAGTAACGTAGTGGAGGCAGGAACCATACATAGTTTTAAGACGAGGTTTGATAAAGCTCATGGAGCAGGGAGAGAGAGGACCTAGAAGCGATCAGTGAAGAGGCGGGGCCAGGAGCTATGACTCGACCCCTGCAACTACAAATAGGGAAGTACACACACACACACACACACACACACACACACACACACACACACACAACACACACACACACACACACACACATGCAATCCATTAGTGTAAACAAGAGACCTCCATTTCTAGTGTACAGCGAAATATAAGCGAATGAGAGAGGGCGAGAGAGAGAGAAAATAACCCAACACTTACACATGTACAAAAGTTTACAAATATAAAAAAACGTAAAATATATATATATTCATAAGCTTAAAAAGTAAAAAAAAAATTGAAACGGCATTTCAAAAAAGTGGGACATTTACTACAGGATTCAGAGTCATTAACAAGCCTTTGTTCCAAACTTTTTTTTACCGAGTAATTGGATCGTTTATTTCAACATCGTCGAACACTATGTTGCTACGAAAAATATTACGACTACCTGCGTAATATATATATATATATATATATATATATATATATATATATATATTTATATATATATATATATATATATATATATATGTGTGTGTGTGTGTGTGTGTGTGTGTGTGTGTGTGTGTGTGTGTGTGTGTGTGTGTGTGTGTGTGTATGTGTGTGTGTGTGTGTGTGTCTAGATATTACAGAATGGTGTGAAAGATACAAATCATCCAGTGAGTGGCAGTTGTGTGAGCGATAACGTCTTGTTAATGAGAAAGATCAGAGAAGAATGTCCAGACTGGTTCAAGCTGACAGGAAGATGACAGTAGATCAACCATGTATTACAACAGTGGTATGCAGAAGAACATCTCAGAACGCGCACAACACGTCGAATCTTGAAGTGGATGGATTACAGCAGCAGAAGACTACACCGGGTTCCATTCCTGTCAACTAATAACAGGCAACTAAGCAAAACGTGGCTACAGGCTCACTAAAACTGGACAGTTGACGATTGGAAAAATATCGCCTGATGTGACGATTCGCGATTTCTACTGTGACAAGCAAATGGTAGTATCAGAATTTGGTATAAATCTTTGGGATGCGGTGGAACAGGAGATTCACAGCAGGAATGTACAGCTGGCAAATCTGCAGCAACTGCGTGAAGCTGTCATGTCAGCAGGGACCAGGACTCTAAGAAATGTTTCCAGTAACTTGTTGAATCCATGCCATGGCTTGTCTGATGGGTGCTTGTCTGGTCAACCATGCTGTTGCTGCACTGATCCAGGCTAGTCTGGTGTTTGCTTGTTCAACCTGACTGTTGTTACTGGCGGCCCTGGGCCAGGCTTGCTTGATGCTTGCCTGGTCAAACTGACACTTAATACTGACGGCCCTGGGTAAGGTTTGTCTTCTATTTTCCTGATCAACCAGGCTAGCCTGGTTGATCTGGGTAAGTACAACGAAGTGAGCACAATTAGTTCAGTATAACCCGGCAACTGCAACGTTCACCAGAATCCTCTACACTACCAAGTACTGGGTACAGTAGAAGCCAGCAATTATAACACAAGACGAGCGGTCCTGAGCAGCCTCAGTGCCCCCTTCTCGAGTACAACCGCTCCAGGGTGTTCATGTACGCTAAAGAGTGCCAGGGGAATGGCGAGTAGTCACCTTCAATCCAAGGGAAGGGAATGTAGCTCTGATGTCTTGGATCAAGAGCCCATCACCAGCGTCAAGGACACCTCCCGCCAAAGGTGTCGGTGCTTCGAAGAGGTTCTGGATGAGGACTAAGATCGTCTTGTCGCTGGCGAGCTTCTTAATTAAAGAAGAATGTTAAGTAACGTGAAATTAACACTTAATTATGACTGGTGAGAAGTGAGGATGTTTGTGGTGTTTGAGAAGTCGTTGCATGGTGATGTTTGTGGTGTTTGAGAAGTCGTTGCATGGTGATGTTTGTGGTGTTTGAGAAGTTGTTGCATGGTGATGTTTGTGGTGTTTGAGAAGTTGTTGCATGGTGATGTTTGTGGTGTTTGAGAAGTCGTTGCATGGTAATGTTTGTGGTGTTTGAGAAGTTGTTGCATGGTAATGTTTGTGGTGTTTGAGAAGTTGTTGCATGGTAATGTTTGTGGTGTTTGAGAAGTCGTTGCATGGTAATGTTTGAGGTGTTTGATAAGTCGTTGCATGGTAATGTTTGTGGTGTTTGAGAAGTTGTTGCATGGTAATGTTTGTGGTGTTTGAGAAGTTGTTGCATGGTAATGTTTGTGGTGTTTGAGAAGTCGTTGCATGGTAATGTTTGTGGTGTTTGATAAGTCGTTGCATGGTAATGTTTGTGGTGTTTGAGAAGTCGTTGAATGGTAATGTTTGTGGTGTTTGATAAGTCATTGCATGGTGATGTTTGTGGTGTTTGAGAAGTTGTTGCATGGTAATGTTTGTGGTGTTTGAGAAGTCGTTGCATGGTAATGTTTGTGGTGTTTGATAAGTCGTTGCATGGTAATGTTTGTGGTGTTTGAGAAGTCGTTGCATTGTGATGTTTGTGGTGTTTGATAAGTCATTGCATGGTGATGTTTGTGGTGTTTGAGAAGTCGTTGCATTGTGATGTTTGTGGTGTTTGATAAGTCATTGCATGGTGATGTTTGTGGTGTTTGAGAAGTCGTTGCATGGTAATGTTTGTGGTGTTTGAGAAGTCGTTGCATGGTAATGTTTGTGGTGTTTGATAAGTCGTTGCATGGTAATGTTTGTGGTGTTTGAGAAGTCGTTGCATTGTGATGTTTGTGGTGTTTGATAAGTCATTGCATGGTGATGTTTGTGGTGTTTGAGAAGTCGTTGCATTGTGATGTTTGTGGTGTTTGATAAGTCATTGCATGGTGATGTTTGTGGTGTTTGAGAAGTCGTTGCATGGTAATGTTTGTGGTGTTTGAGAAGTCGTTGCATGGTAATGTTTGTAGTGTTTGATAAGTCGTTTCATGGTGATGTTTGTGGTGTTTGAGAAGTCGTTGCATGGTGATGTTTGTGGTGTTTGAGAAGTCGTTGCATGGTAATGTTTGTGGTGTTTGAGAAGTCGTTGCATGGTAATGTTTGTGGTGTTTGAGAAGTCGTTGCATGGTAATGTTTGTGGTGTTTGATAAGTCGTTGCATGGTGATGTTTGTGGTGTTTGAGAAGTCGTTGCATGGTAATGTTTGTGGTGTTTGAGAAGTCGTTGCATGGTAATGTTTGTGGTGTTTGAGAAGTCGTTGCATGGTAATGTTTGTGGTTTTTTGATAAGTCGTTGCTGTGATGTTTGTGGTGTTGAAAGTCGTTGCATGGAAAATGTTTGTGGGTTTGAGAAGCCCGTTGCATGGTAATTTTTTGTGGTGTTTGAGAAGTCGTTGCATGGAAATGTTGGGGGTTTTTGAGAAGTCGTTGCATGGTGATGTTTGTGGTGTTTGGGAGGTTGTTTCATGGTGATGTTGGAATACTTCTGCAGGAGACAGCTAGCCACTGACTAATGGTGAATGTGTTTTCTTCTACGAGGTTAACCTCCCTTGGTGATAGTCGACCTCTTGAAAATTTCTTAAATAGTAAAGGAGTGAAAAAATATGTAAGTGAAATCTACGTTGAGAGAGAGAGAGAGAGAGAGAGAGAGAGAGAGAGAGAGAGAGAGAGAGAGAGAGAGAGAGAGAGAGAGAGAGAGAGAGAGAGAGAGAGAATGAATGAACGAAAGAAAAACCAACACTTTTACCTGTGACCGGTTTCGAGTGCTTTACCTTCGCAACCGCTGTTGACAGCCTGGTCAACCAGGCTGTTTGTACTAGCAGCTTGCAGGCCCACAGTTATCACAACTATCCTGATCCATTGCTGGTAGATGGAAGGTGTCCAGCTTCTTCTGGAAAACTTGTACCTTCGTTCCGGCAATATTTCTGATATGTGAAGGTAGTATGTTGAAGAGTCTTGGGTCACGCATGTTGATACAGTTAATCTCTAATATTGTACCCATGGGCGCTCTCCCCGCCTTCACTGGGTAATTTTCACACTTTCCCTGTATTTTCACCCGTAAGTTTTTACAGCAGTGTTAGTTAGGGACCTGCCTCGGGGATTTTTCCCTGTATACTTATGAGGTTCTTCTCGCTTCTCTGTTTCCCGAAGAACAACCAAAAGTTGGGAGACCTTTCCCCGGTTTTTCATGTTTTTTTGATTCTTGCTGGTAGTGTTTTACCGTAATGCATTCTCCCTCTCTCTCCCTCTCTCTCTTCTCTCTCTCTCTTTTTCTCTCTCTCTCTCCCCTCTCTCTCTCTCTCCTCCTCTCCCCCTCTCTCTCTCTCTCTCTTGTTTTCTTTTTTAATTTTATTCCTTTTCCCCTTCTTTCTACTCCCTTCCACTACTTTCCCCCTTTTAACCCCTCTCATCTACAGTAACCCTTATCATAAGCATAATATATATATAAATATATATTTTATATATTAAAAATATTAATATAAATATTTATAATATATATATAATATATTATTATATAACAAAAAATATAATATATATATAAATATATATATATTTAAAAATATATATATTTAAAAATATATATATATATATATTATAAAATTTTAAAATATATATAAATTTATATTTATATATATATATATATATACAATATATATATATAAATATATATATATATATAATATATATATATATATATATATATATATATATATATATATATATATATATATATATATATATATATATATATATATATATAGTATATATATATAATATATATATATATAATATAATATATATATATATATATATATATATATATATATATATATATATTATATAATATATATATATATACACACACACACATAAAGAGTGTGTGTGTATATAGGTGTACTCACCTAGCTGTGGTTGCAGGGTTCGAGGCATCTTCACTAGCAGCTACTGGGTCACTCTTCCCGCTCCATGAGCTTTATCTTACCTCTTCTTAAAGCTATGTATGGATCCTGCCTCCACTACATCGCTTCCCAAACTATTCCACTTCCTGACTACTCTGTGACTGAAGAAATACTTCCTAGCATCCATGTGATTCATCTGAGTCTTCAACTTCCCACTGTGACCCCTAGTTGCTGTGTTCCATCTCTGGAACATCCTGCCTCTGTCCACCTCGTCAATTCCTCTCGGTATTTTATGTGTTGTTATCATGTCCCCCCCATCTCTCCTGTCCTCCAATGTTGTCAGGTCGATTTCCCTTAACCTCTCCTAGTAAGACATACCCCTTAGCTCCAGGACTAGTCGTGTTGCAAGCCTTTGCACTTTCTCTAAGTGTGGGTTTCAAACTGGCGCTGCATATTCCAATATGCGCCTAACGTACACAGTGTACAGGGTCCTGAACGATTCCTTATTAAAATATCGGAATGCGCCCGTATGCTGCAGTAGTTATTTGGTTGATGTGCGCCTCAGGAGATGTGCCTGGTGTTATACTCACCCGAAGATCTTTTTTCCTTGAGTGAGGTTTGTAGTCTCTGGCTCCCTAGACTGTACTCTGTCTGCGGTCTTCTTTGCCCTTCTCCAATCTTCATGGCTTTGCACTTGGTTGGGTTGAACTCCAGGAGCCAGTTGCTGGACCAGGCCTGCAGCATGTCCAGAACCCTTTATCTTCGTCCGATTCAATTCTTCTCATCAGCTTCACATCATCTACAAAGAGGGACACTTCGGAGTCTACTCCTTCCGTCATGTCGTTCACAAATACGAGAAACAGCACCGGTCCTAGGACTGACCCCTGTGGAACTCCACTCTTACACCTCACCACGTATCATGACTCGTACTTGTCTTCTTAACAGATATTCCCTGATACATTGCAGTGCCTTCCCTGTTATCCCTGCTTGGTCCTCCAGTTTTTGCACTAATCTCTTGTGTGGAACTGTGTCAAACGCCTTCTTACAGTCCAAGAAAATGCATTCTACCCACCCCTCTCTTTCTCTTGTCTTACTGCTGTCACCCTGTAATAGAACTCCAGTAGGTTTGTGACACAGGATTTCCTGTCCCTGAAACCGTGTTGGCTGACGTGTGTGTGTGTAGGTGTGTGTGTGTGTGTAGATGTGTGTGTGTGTGTATGTGTATGTGTGTGTGTGTGTGTGTGTGTGTGTGTGTGTTTGTGTGTGTGTGTGTGTGTGTGTGTGTGGTGTGTGTGTGTGTGTGTGTGTGTGGTGTGTGTCTGTGTGTGTGTGTGTGTGTGTGTGTGTGTGTGTGTGTGTGTTGGCCCTTTTCTGTTAATCCCTTATATACACACTGGATTATGATGTAAAGTCGTTGGAATAGTTTCAATACTGGAAGTGAGAGGTGTGTATGTTGTCTCTGAGTGATGTATACCTTGATGTATACCCTGAGTGATGTATACCTTGATGTATGCCCTGAGTGATGTATACCTTGATGTATACCCTGAGTGATGTATACCTTGATGTATACCCTGAGTGATGTATACCTTGATGTATGCCCTGAGTGATGTATACCTTGATGTATACCCTGAGTGATGTATACCTTGATGTATGCCCTGAGTGATGTATACCTTGATGTATACCCTGAGTGATGTATACCTTGATGTATACCCTGAGTGATGTATACCTTGATGTACACCCTGAGTGATGTATATCTTGATGTATGCCCTGAGTGATGTATACCTTGATGTATGCCCTGAGTGATGTATACCTTGATGTATACCCTGAGTGATGTACACCTTGATGTATACCCTGAGTGATGTATACCTTGATGTATGCCCTGAGTGATGTATACCTTGATGTATACCCTGAGTGATGTATACCTTGATGTATGCCCTGAGTGATGTATACCTTAATGTATACCCTGAGTGATGTATACCTTGATGTATACCCTGAGTGATGTATACCTTGATGTATACCCTGAGTGGTGTACACCTTGATGTATGCCCTGAGTGATGTATACCTTGATGTATACCCTGAGTGATGTATACCTTGATGTATGCCCTGAGTGATGTATACCTTGATGTATGCCCTGAGTGATGTATACCTTGATGTATACATTGAGTGATGTATACCTTGATGTATACCCTGAGTGATGTACACCTTGATGTATGCCCTGAGTGATGTATACCTTGATGTATAACCTGAGTGATGTATACCTTGATGTATACCCTGAGTGGTGTACACCTTGATGTATACCCTGAGTGATGTATACCTTGATGTATGCCCTGAGTGATGTATACCCTGAGTGATGTATACCTTGATGTATGCCCTGAGTGATGTATACCTTGATGTATGCCCTGAGTGATGTATACCTTGTTGTATACCCTGAGTGATGTATACCTTGATGTATACCCTGAGTGATGTATACCTTAATGTATACCCTGAGTGATGTACACCTTGATGTATACCCTGAGTGATGTATACCGTGAGTGATATATACCCTAAGTAATGTATACCCTGAATGATGTATACCCTGAGTGATATATACCCTTAGTGAAAAAAGAGTAAAATATACCTTGAATGAATGAAGGAAGAAGTATATTTAACGTGGGTGAAAGAAGAGAAAGTAATGTTAGTTTGTGTGTGAGAGATATGAATACTGGAATGGGTGTGAGAGTGATGTAGACTCCAGTGAGAGTCACGGGAGATAATCTCTCATTACGAGAGGGGGGAGAGAAAGAGAAAGAGTGTGTGTACGTACTCAGCTACTTGTTATTGCAAGGGTCGACTCACAGCTCCAATGTGTGTGTGTGTGTGTGTGTGTGTGTGTGTGTGTACTCACCTATTTGTACTCACCTATTTGTGGTTGCAGGGGTCGAGTCACAGCTCCTGGCCCCGCCTCTTCGCTGATTGCTACTAGGTCCTCTCTCTCCCTGCCCCATGAGCTCTATCATACCTCGCCTTAAAACAATGTATGGTTCCTGCCTCCACTACATCACTTTCTAGGCTATTTCATGGCCTTAATATTCTATGACTGAAGAAATACTTCCTAACATCCATTTGATTCATCTGAGTCTTCAACTTCCAATTGTGACCTCTTGTGTCTGTGTCCCATCTCTGGAACATCCCGTCTTTGTCCACCTCTTCTATTCCGCGCAGTATTTTATATGTCGTTATCATGTCTCCCCTGACCCTCCTGTCCTCCAGTGTCATCAGGCCGATTTCCCTCAACCTTTCTTCATAGGACAATCCCCGTAGCTCTGGGACTAGTCTTGTTGCAAACCTTTGCACTTTCTCTAATTTCTTGACGTGCTTGACTAGGTGTGGATTCCAAACTGGTGCTGCATACTCCAGTATGGGCCTGACGTAGATGGTATAGAGAGTCTTAAACGAATCCTTACTGAGGTATCGGAACGCTATCCGTAGGTTTGCCAAACGCCCGTATGCTGCAGCAGTTATCTGATTGATGTGCGCCTCAGGAGATATGCTCGGTGTTATACTCACCCCCAGATCTTTTTCCTTGAGTGAGGTTTGCAGTCTTTGGCCATCTAAACTATATTGTGTGTGCGGTCTTCTTTGCCCTTCCCCAATCTTCATGACTTTGCATTTGGCAGGGTTAAATTCAAGGAGCCAGTTGCTGGACCAGGCTTGTAGCCTGTCCAGGTCACTTTGTAGTCCTGCCTGATCCTCGTCCGATTTTATTCTTCTCATTAACTTCACATCATCTGCAAACAAGGACACTTCTGAGTCTATCCCTTCCGTTATGTCGTTCACATATACCAAGAACAGCACAGGTCCTAGGACTGACCCCTGTGGAACCCCGCTTGTCACAGGCGCCCACTCTGACACCTCGTCGCGTACCATGACTCGTTGTTGCCTCCCTGTCAGATATTCTCTGATCCATTGCAGTGCCTTTCTTGTGAGGAACTGTGTCGAAGGCCTTCTTGCAGTCCAAAAATACGCAGTCGATCCACCCCTCTCTCTCTTGTCTTACTTCTGTCACCTTGTCATAAAACTCTAGTAGGTTTGTGACACAGGATTTTCCTTCCCTGAAACCGTGCTGGTTGTCAATTATACACTTGTTTCTTTCCAGGTGCCCCACCACTCTCCTCCTGATGATCTTCTCCATGACCTTGCATACTATACACGTTAGTGATACAGGTCTGTAGTTTAGTGCCTCATGTCTGTCTCCCTTTTTAAAAATTGGGACTACATTTGCCATTTTCCATACCTCAGGGAGTTGCCCAGTTTCAAATGATGTGTTGAAGATCTTTGTTAATGGCTCACACAATATCTCTGCTCCCTCTTTAAGGACCCATGGAGAGATGTTGTCTGGTCCCACCGCCTTTGAGGTGTCAAGTTCGCATAGCAGCTTCTTCACCTCCTCCTTGGTTATATGTACCTCATCCAGCACTTGCTGGTGTGCCCCCCTGTTCTGATTTGTTGGAGTCCTACTGGTTTCCACTGTAAATACCTCTTTAAATCTTGTGTTGAGCTCCTGACATACCTCTCGGTCGTTTCTTGTGAATTCCCCATCACCATTCCTCAGTCTGATTACCTGGTCCTTGACTGTTGTTTTCCTCCTGATGTGGCTGTACAACAGCTTCGGGTCAGTCTGTGTGTGTGTGTGTGTGTGTGTGTGTGTGGGGTGTGTGTGTGTGTGTGTGTGTGTGTGTGTGTGTGTGTGTGTGTATGTGTGTGTGTGTGTGTGTGTGTGTGTGTGTGTGTGTGTGTTGTGTGTGTGTGTGTGTTGTGTGTGTGTTTGTGTGTGTGTGTGTGTCAGTGCAGTCAGTCAGTCTTTGTTTTCGTCTCTGTCAGTCAGTCTGTCAGTCTGTGTCAGTCTGTCTTTCAGTTTGTGTCAGTCTGTCTTTCAGTTTGTGTCAGTCTGTCTTTCAGTTTGTGTCAGTCAGTCTGTGTCAGTCAGTCTGTCAGTCTGTGTCAGTCTGTCTATCAGTTTGTGTCAGTCTGGGAGGTGTTCAGAGGTAAACCTTGGTGGTTGTTTTGCTCTGGTCAGCTGGTAAGCTGCAACACTGGTGTCCAGTCACGCACCTTCCCCCTCTTCATCCCCTTCCTCAACACCCCTCCCATTCCTCAACACCCCTCCCATTCCTCAACACCCCTCCCATTCCTCAACACCCCTCCCATTCCTCAGCACCCCTCCCATTCCTCAACACCCCTCCCATTCCTCAACATCCCTCCCATTCCTCAACACCCCTCCCATTCCTCAGCACCCCTCCCATTCCTCAACACCCCCTCCCATTCCTCAACACCCCTCCCATTCCTCAACACCCCCTCCATTTCCCCAACACCCCTCCCATTCCTCAACACCCCTCCCATTCCTCAACACCCCTCCCATTCCTCAACACACCCTCCCATTCCTCAACACCCCTCCCATTCCTCAACACCCCTCCCATTCCTCAACACCCCTCCCATTCCTCAACACCCCTCCCATTCCTCAACACCCCTCCCATTCCTCAACACCCTTCCCCTATCTGAACACCCCTCCCGTTCCTCGACACCCCTGCCCTTCCTCAACACCACTCCCCTTAATCAACGCCCCTCCCCTTCCTCAAAATCCCTCCCCTTCCTCAACACCACTGCCCTTCCCCAACACCACCCCCTTCCTCAACACCCCTCCCCTCCCTCCCCACCACTCCCCCCCAATCAACACCCCCCCCCTTCCTCAAAACCCTTCCCCTTCCTCAGCACCACTGCCCTTCCTCAACACCACTTCCCTTAATCAACACCCCTCCATTTCCTCAACAAAACTCCCCTCCTCAACACCCCTCCCGTTCCTCAACACCACTTCCCTTCGTCAACACCCCTACCCTTCCTCAACACCACTTCCCTTCGTCAACACCCCTACCCTTCCTCAACACCACTTCCCTTCGTCAACACTCCTACCCTTCCTCAACACCACTTCCCTCGTCAACACCCCTACCCTTCCTCAACACCACTTCCCTTCGTCAACACCCCTACCCTTCCTCAACACCACTTCCCTTTCTCAACACCCCTCCCGTTCCTTAACACTACTTCCCTTCGTCAACATTTCTCCCCTTCCTCAACATCACTCCCCTTAATCAACACCCCTCCCCTTCCTCAAAACCCCTACCCTTCGTCAACACCACTCCCCTTTCTCACACCCCTCCGCTTCCTTAACACCCCTCCCCTTCCTCAACACCACTCCTCATAATCAACTCCCCTCCCCATCCTCAACATCCCTCCCCTCCTCAACACCCCTCCCTTTCCTCAACACCACTCCCCTTAATCAACATCCCTCCCGTTCCTCAACACCTCTACCCTTCCTCAATACCCCTCCCCTTGCTCAATACCTCTCCCCTTCCTCAACGTCAATCCTCTTCCTCAACACCCCTCTTCTTCCTCAACACCCCTCTTCTTCCTCAACACCCCTCTTCTTCCTCAACACCCCTCCCTTCCTCAATACCCCTCCCTTCCTCAACACCACTACCCTTCCTCAGCTCCACTCCCATTCCTCAACACCCCTCCCCTTCCTCAACACCCCTTCCCTTCTTCAACACCCTTCCCCTTCCTCAACACCCCTTCCCTTCTTCAACACCCTTCCCCTTCCTCAGCTCCATTCTCCTTCCTCAACATCACTCCCCTTCCTCAACACCACTTCCCTTCGTCAACACCCCTACCCTTCGTCAACACCCCTCCCGTTCTTCATTACCCCTCCCCTTCCTTAACACCCCCCTTCCTCAACACCACTCCCATTCCTCAACACCACTCCCCTTCCTCAACACCCCTCCCCTTCCTAAACTCCCACACCCACCTCAATACCCATCCCCCTCTTTAACACCCTTCTCTTTCCCCATCAACCACTCTCTCTCTCTCTCCCTCTCTCTCTCTCTCTCTCCTCTCTCTCTCTCTCTCTCTCTCTTCTCTCTCTCTCTCTCTCTCTCTCTCTCTCTCTCTCTCTCTCCTCTCTCTCTCTCTCTCTCTCTCTCTCTCTCTCTCTCTCTCTCTCTCTCTCTCTCTCTCTCTCTCTCTCTCTCTCTCTCTCTCTCATCTCTCTCTCTCTCTCTCTCTCTCTCTCTCTCTCACCCACTTTCTATCGTAAGCTTGAACTATTTTCTTTGCCCCAAGTTATTTTTTTTACTGAGCATTTCTTTGTCTTTGTTCTAGCCCATTCTGTGTCCCCCAGTAAGTTATCCAGGCGCCGTTTTCCCTGTGTTACACCTACATTATTCATTGAAGCACTTCCCGTTTTCATTTTCTGTTCGTCTCTTTTACAACACATTGTAATTTTTATGGATAAGAAACTGACAAATGGACATTGAGGTATTCCCTGTTGCATTTTGGGCACGCGCCCCAGTTCTGAAGAGCTGGATGAGACTTTCGCATTATAATCAGTGCCAAACATGTAACAATATGCACCAGACATTTGTCTCTCACATCTCATGTACTGTATACGCCATCTGTATATCAACAATGTATCTCTTAAAGCTTTTTTTACCATATTATGTAATAAAATATACCTATTGGTAAAAGAAATAAAAAGATGGGGTGGTAGGGGAAGTGGAATATTCAAACGGCTTCAGGAAGAAATCCAAATATTCTTCCTTGAAGCCTTTTTATTCACTTCCCCGAGGCTGTGGGTCCCACAAATTACACCAGAGGTGGACCCCATCCTATTTATATATATATATATATATATATATATATATATATATATATATATATATATATATATTATATAATATATATATATATATATATATATATATATAAAATGTAGGGAGGTACCACCTCTAGAACTGTCCTGGGGACCCTCATCCTCAGAGAAAAGAATAAACTTGCTTCAGGGAAAACTGAAGGTTCTTCCCGAAGCTGTTTGAGAATTTTCTCCTACCACCCCCTATATTTGATATATATATTTATTTAAAGACAAAATACAGTGACAAAACATTCTCAAAAATACAATAGAAAGTAAAACAACATAGATAACAACTCAGAGCTACTTCTCGAATACTTCGTTCAGCTCCCCGGCGGTGGGCCGCGTGATTAGAATGCTGCAGGCATTTCCTCTCTGGATCGCGACACTGAGTCTCTAAAAGAGGAAGCTCGTCGCCCTGTGATCCTTGGTTTGAATGACGAGCTTTTCACCCAGCTCTTTGAGGAACTTTAGAGCACACTTGCCCCATGCTCAAAGGGTCTCCGACCCTACTGGGATGAAGTTATACCAAGGGGGAAGGTCTTCATATTTGCAGATCTTCTGGGTCTCCCTGTGGCTGGCAGCTCCAGCCCGTTCAGCTACGTAGTATGACAAGTAGGTGTCTGCCAATGTGGCGGCACAGGTGTAGTCCCAGGCAATCTGCTTTCCATCCTTCCAGGGTAGCATAGTGGCTCGATCAGGACGCTTTTGACTTCCGTCAGGCCTCTGCACTTGGGGTTCCCGTTGAGCTGGGCAACGAGCTGTGACGAGGCTTCTCTTTATGATGTCATTGACCTCCTCATATCTGGCATACTTCTCTTCTGTTGTGTGCCATACGAGACCATGAAGTCCGAATTGATCAGCTATTGCCCTGCCACAAATACACCTATGTTCACTTATGCAACATATGGGAATCTTTACTGAGGAAACTTTTCACCACACAGTGGCTTCATCAGTCCAATATTGGACTGATGAAGCCACTGTGTGGCGAAACGTTTCCTCAATAAAGATTCCCATATGTTGCATAAGTGTCTCAATCTTCAACTTGTCTGTTTTCAAAACCATTCATGACACACCTATGTTCGGTGAGGATGGGGGCGGCTAGGCGAAGAGCAACACCAATCCGAATGGCCTGTGGGTCGAGTCGAGTGCCCAGGGAGGAACTGGGAACAGCTGGAAGGAAATCTCCTGAGTGTGGTGCCTTCACCGCCAGGAGACGAGCTTTGTTCTTTCCCGAAGTGTTAGTGAACATTGTGTTGGCGATTTTTTCCATGATCGGTTTGTCCCAGTGGGACTGTTTGTGCTCTTTGGGAGAAACTGGTCTACTAGAGGAGTCTGCAAGTGTGTTCCACGGCATGGCTGCCTCAGTAAACCTTGGGACTTGAGCTCCTACCACGTCTCTCAAGCGTTCGGGGACAATCTTCTTGACTAATGCACTGGAAGCCAAACACGAAGACAGAAAAGCAGGGAAAGCAACATGCGTTGCTTTGCGCACCCCTATATCTCCCAGTCGCACTGGGAGGGTTGCCTGATCCCATTGCTGATCATATAGTGACAGGATCAGGGTTAATCTTAAAGATTGATCTCAGGTGTGCGTCATATTCGTCGAGTGTTGGGTTGTCAAAAGAAGGTGCACACATCAGGAAGTGAGTCTTGGCATAGTAAGACACCTCGTGAGGAGATACAGAGCATCATGGGCATCAAGATCGCTTATTCTCTCCTCCATTCTCATCAGGTCATTCAATTTTTCCTTGAGTACAGTGTCGATGGCCTGGTGACCCAGCGGTGCTCCCAAGAGGGTACTGTTGGACGGAGTGGTAGTAGAGACTTCTGGGAGGATTTTTCACACGGCATAATTTCCTGGTTCGCTGTGCTGATGATATATATGTATATATATATATATATGTATATATATATATATATATATATATATATATATATATATATATATATATATATATATATATATATATATATATATATATTATATATATCATCAGCAAGGGGCTAGTAACCCCTTTTCCTGTACAAATTACTAAATTTGAAAAGATAAACTTTCGGTTTTCTTTTTGGCCACCTGCCTTGGTGGGATACGGCCGGTTTTTGAAAGAAGATATATATATATATATATATATATATATATATATATATATATATATATATATATAATATATATATATATATATATATATATATATATATATTTGGTTACTACGTACACTGGTACATAGTGACTCCTGGTTACCACAAACTTTGGTATACAGTGACTTCTGGTTATTATGTACACTGGTACTTAGTGACCCCTGGTTACAACGTACACTGGTATATAGTGACTCTTGGTTCCTACATACACTGGTACATATTGATTCCTGGTTACTACATACACTGGTACCTATTGACTCTTGGCTCCTACATACACTGGTACATAGCGACTACCGACCACAGTCTCGTAACGGACTTTAATCCTGATTGGCTGCCGTGTTTTCAAACTCTCGAAGCTGATTGGATCTCGCACTAACACAGCTTTAAAGTTGATTGGCTCTTGTGGCGTTTTTTGAATTCTAAACGCTGATTGGTTCTCCCGCTATCGCGACTTTAACGTTGATTGGCTCCCGCACTTTTAAACTCTTGACGCTGATTGGCGGCTCCGATGTTAATTACGTTGACGCATACATAATAACTCTCCTTCGTTCGTCTTAACGAACAAATTATTTGCGTCAGAGACCAACGATTATTTTCGAAAATTTGCGAAAAAAAATTGAATTTGAAAATTAAAAAAAAAAAGTCCATTATCAAGTTTACTAACGGATTTTTTGAATTTCAATTATCGACCGTTGGTAAATGCGTTTAATTTCAAACTGTTATATTAATAATTTTTATACAAGAGGAAAGATATTCAAGAATACTTTGCTATTATTATTATTATTATTATTATTATTATTATTATTATTATTATTATTAATATTATTTACATTTTATTTTTATTATTAATTATTATTGCTATTAACATTTATATTACTATTATTTTTTATTTTTATATATTATTAATATTAGTGCTAAGCGCTAAATCTGTATGGTTCCTTATACAGCCTCAAGATATTGTTAGAATTCCTCTTGGTATTGTTCTTAAAATTAGTCTTGGTAGTTCTCTTTGGAGTCCTGCTAGGAGTCTTGCTAGGAGTCCTGCTAGGAGTCCTGCTAGGAGTCCTGCTAGGAGTCTTGCTAGGAGTCCTGCTAGGAGTCTTGCTAGGCGTCTTGCTAGGCGTCTTGCTAGGAGTCCTGCTAGGAGTCTTGCTACGAGTCTTGCTAGGAGTCCTGCTAGGAGTCTTGCTAGGAGTCCTGCTAGGAGTCTTGCTAGGAGCCCTGCTAGGAGTCTTGCTAGGAGTCCTGCTAGGAGTCTTGCTAGGAGTCCTGCTAGGAGTCTTGCTAGGAGTCCTCCTAGGAGTCCTGCTAGGAGTCCTCCTAGGAGTCCTGCCAGGAGTCCTGCTAGGAGTCTTGCTAGGAGTCCTCCTAGGAGTCCTGCTAGGAGTACTAGGAGTCCTGCTAGGAGTCCTGCTAGGAGTCCTCCTAGGAGTCCTCCTAGGAGTTCTGCTAGGAGTCCTCCTAGGAGTCTTGCTAGGAGTCCTCCAAGGAGTCCTGCTAGGAGTCCTCCAAGGAGTCCTGCTAGAAGTCCTCCTAGGAGCCCTGCTAGGAGTCCTCCTAGGAGCCCTGCTAGGAGTCCTCCTAGGAGCCCTGCTAGGAGTCCTCCTAGGAGCCCTGCTAGAAGTCCTCCTAGGAGCCCTGCTAGGAGTCCTCCTAGGAGCCCTGCTAGGAGTCCTCCTAGGAGCCCTGCTAGGAGTCCTCCTAGGAGCCCTGCTAGGAGTCCTCCTAGGAGCCCTGCTAGGAGTCCTCCTAGGAGCCCTGCTAGGAGTCCTCCTAGGAGTCCTGCTAGGAGTCCTCTTAGGATTACAGTTATCAATAATAATCAAGGGAAAATGATAACCCAATTAGGATCATTCAGAAATTTTTGTTGTTATATTTCTAGTTATCATTCCAGTTACTCCAGTTTTCCATTCCAGTCTTCGTTACTTTCCGATTCCAGTTATTCCCATTTTCGCTTCCAGTTATTCCCATTTTCGATACCGCTTTCCTATTCCCGTTTATCATTTCAGTTTTCCAATTCCAGCGTTCTAATTCCAGTTATAAATCCAGCTCACTGTTCCATTTATACCTCTGGATAATTGGGATTCCAGTACTTTTTGAAGACCTGAAATGACCCTAATTTTTTCAAGTCTCCCTTGAAGATCTGATATTATTATTATTATTATTAGTGCTATTATTATTATTATTATTATTAGTGCTATTATTATTATTATTAGTGCTATTATTATTATTATTATTAGTGCTATTATTATTATTATTATTATTATTATTATTATTATTATTATTATTATTATTATTATTATTATTATTATTACCATTGTTACTAATACTACAGTGATACCTCGCATATCCGGCCTGCTATTATCCGAACCTCGCCAATATCCGAACAGGTCCGGGAAACGGGCAAGATTCTAAAATTATTACGAAACATCCGAACAGCTGTTCGGATACGGCAGAAGAATAACTTGTCTCGCACTTTAGTGTACCGGTTGGCCACTAGGAGCCTCGCTCTTCGCCTTCCTTGAAGCATTATTACAGCTGTGTTTTATCCTGGCTGTCTTATATATGGCACCAAAGAATCAGTGTTGCACCCGGAACATTCCAAAAGTAACGACTGCGATGACTCAGTGACTCCAAGACCAAAAACTTCAGCATTAAGGGCAGGTGTCCGAGCACTCTTGGAGTATTTGGAGCATCCACTGTTCACAGCCCATTTGAAAAGTTATGGTTCTGTGGTCCGCGAAATATGGCAGCTTTCATTCGAGCCCAGAGTGTCTGGTCCCACCGCCTGACGAAGTGGACTCGTTATGTAGACGGACAACGCCGTTGACGATGGTGATATGACGGGGTATGGATGGTGATATGATGGGGTACGGATGGCAATATGACGGGGTGTGGATGGCGAAATGACGGGATACGGATGGTAATATGACGGGGTATGGATAGTGATATGACGGAGTATGGATGGTGATATGACGGGGTATGGATAGTGATATGACGGGGTATGGATGTTGATATGACGGGGTATGGATGGTAATATAACGGGGTATGGATGGTGATATGACGGGGTACGGATGGTGATATGACGGGGTATGGACGGAGATATGACGGGGTATGGATGGTGATATGATGGGTACGGATGATGATATGACGGGGTATGGATGGTGATATGAAGGGGTATGGATGGAGATATGACGGGGTATGGATGGTGATATGACGGGGTATGGATGGTGATATGACGGGGTATGGATAGTGATATGACGGGGTATGGACGGAGATATGACGGGGTATGGATAGTGATATGAAGGGGTATGGATGGTAATATGACGGGGTATGGATAGTGATATGACGGAGTATGGATGGTGATATGACGGGGTATGGATAGTGATATGACGGGGTATGGATGTTGATATGACGGGGTATGGATGGTAATATAACGGGGTATGGATGGTGATATGACGGGGTACGGATGGTGATATGACGGGGTATGGACGGAGATATGACGGGGTATGGATGGTGATATGATGGGTACGGATGATGATATGACGGGGTATGGATGGTGATATGAAGGGGTATGGATGGAGATATGACGGGGTATGGATGGTGATATGACGGGGTATGGATGGAGATATGACGGGGTATGGATGGCGATATGATGGGGTACGGATGGTGATATGACGGGGTATGGATGGTGATATGACGGGGTATGGATGGTGATATGATGGGGTATGGATGGCAATAAGACGGGGTATGGATGGCGATATGACGGGGTATGGATGGCGATATGACGGGGTATGGATTGTGATATGACGGGGTATGGATGGCAATATGACGGGGTATGGATGGCAATATGTGTGGGTATGAATGGCAATATGACGGGGTATGGATGGCGATATGACGGGATATGGATGGCGATATGACGGGGTATGGATGGTGATATGACGGGGTATGGATGGCAATATGACGGGGTATGGATGGCAATAGGACGGGGTATGGATGGCAATATGACGGGGTATGGATGGCAATATGACGGGGTATGGATGGCGATATGACGGGGTATGAATGGCGATATGACGGGGTATGGATGGCAATATGACGGGGTATGGATGGCAATATGACGGGGTATGGATGGCGATATGACGGGGTA
>NC_069414.1:19990530-20015530 GCF_026875155.1 Cherax quadricarinatus | reverse complement strand
AGTGTTAGAGTGCGTTCCTGAGGTGTGCAGTTACCTGAGTGTTAGAGTGCAGTTACCTGAGTGTTAGAGTGCAGTTACCTGAGTGTTAGAGTGCAGTTACCTGAGTGTTAGAGTGCAGTTACCTGAGTGTTAGAGTGCAGTTACCTGAGTGTTAGAGTGCAGTTACCTGAGTGTTAGAGTGCAGTTACCTGAGTGTTAGAGTGCAGTTACTCGTAGTGTTAGAGTGCAGTTACCTGAGTGTTAGAGTGCAGTTACCTGAGTGTTAGAGTGCAGTTACCTGAGTGTTGTGTCGTCATATTGAAACACAGTAACAGCAAAGACTGATTATTGTATAGTTCTTTACTGCTGATTCTTTATCGCTTCTTCTTATATTTACTGACTTTCCCTTCTCTCTCTCTCTCTCTCTCTCTCTCTCTCTCTCTCTCTCTCTCTCTCTCTCTCTCTCTCTCTCTCTCTCTCTCTCTCTCTCTCTCTCTCTCTCTCTCTCGCTCTCTCTCTCTCTCCCTCTCTTCATCACTACTGACATCATGCGCTATTCGCTACGCCTCTCCTGCATCTCAATTTCCACCTCAAGCGGGCTCCTGGAATCTCATCTGGCTAAGTGAGAGCTGAGGGACAACTCTGCAAGTCGTCTCCTAGAATGTGCTCAAGCGAGAGCTGAGGGCCACCTCTGTAAGTGCGACACAGGTGTGGTGCACACACGCATACATACATACACACATACACACACACACACACACACACACACACACACACAGTGCAGTTACCTGAGTGTTAAAGTGCACTCTAACACTCAAGTAACTGCACTCTAACACTCAGGTAACTGCACTCTAACACTCAGGTAACTGCACTCTAACACTCAGGTAACTGCACTCTAACACTCAGGTAACTGCACTCTAACACTCAGGTAACTGCACTCTAACACTCAGGTAACTGCACTCTAACACTCAGGTAACTGCACTTTAACACTCAGATAACGACATACAAAATACTGAGAGGAATTGACAAGGTGGACAAAGACAGGATGTTCCAGAGATTGGACACAGTAACAAGGGGACACAGTTGGAAGCTGAAGACACAGATGAATCACAGGGATGTTAGGAAGTATTTCTTCAGCCACAGAGTAGTCAGTAAGTGGAATAGTTTGGGAAGCGATGTAGTGGAGGCAGGATCCATACATAGCTTTAAGCAGAGGTATGATAAAGCTCACGGCTCAGGGAGAGTGACCTAGTAGCGATCAGTGAAGAGGCGGGGCCAGGAGCTCGGACTCGACCCCCGCAACCTCAACTAGGTGAGTACACACACACACACACACACACACACACACACACACACTGCAACCGCAATTAGGTGAGTACAGTTAGGTGAGTACACACATACATATACATATACACAGACACCCAGCATTAAACTACAGACCAGTGTCACTAACATGTTTAGTGTGTAAAGTCATGGAGAAGATTATCAGGAGAAGAGTGGTGCAGCACCTAGAAATCAATAAGCTTATCAACGACAACCAGAACGGTGTCAGGGAAGGGAAATCCTGTGTCACAAACCTACTGGAGTTCTACGACAAGGTGAAGGCAGTAAGGCAAGAGAGAGAGAGAGGGGTGGGTAGACTGCATTTTCTAGGACTGTAAGAAGGCTTTCGACACGGTTCCTCACAAGAGATTCATGCAAAAGCTAGAGGATCAGGCAGGTATAACAGGAAAGGCAAATCAATGGATTAGAGATTACCTGATAGGACGGTAACGAGTCATGGTACGTGACGAAGTATCATAGTGGGCGACTGTGACTAGTGGGGTTCCACAGGGGTCAGTCCTAGGACCGTTGCTGATTCTGGTATATGTTAATGACATAACGGAAGGGATAGATTCGGAAATGTTCCTGTTTGTAGACGATGTGAAGCTAATGAGGAAAATTCAGTCGGATGAGGATCAGGCAGGACTACAAAAGGACCTGGACAGGTTGCAAGCCTGGTCCAGCAACTGGCTCCTAAAGCTTAAACGCAACAAGTGCAAACTCATGAGGACTGGGAAGGGCAAAGAAGACCGCAGACAGAGTATAGGATATGGGGCCAAAGACTGCAAACCTCGCTCAAGGAAAAGGATCTTGGGGTGAGTATAATACCGAGCACATCTCTCGAGGCGCACATCATCCAAATAACTGCTGCAACATACGGGCGCCTGGCAAACGTAAGAATAACATTCCGACATCTCAGTAAGGAATCGTTCAGGACTCAAATACCGTGTACGTTAGGCCTATATTGGAATATGTAGCACCAGTTTGGGACCCACACCTGATCCACCATGTCAAGAAATTAGAGAAAGTGCAATGACTTACACCAAGACTAGTCCCGGAGCTGAGGTTTTTGTCCTACGAGGAGAGGTTACGGGAAATCGACCTGACGACACTGGAAGACAGGAGAGTTACGGGGGATATGATAACGACATATAAAATACTGAGAGAAATTTACAAGGTGGATAGGGACAGAATGTTTCAGAGATGAGAAACAGCAACAAAGGGCCACATCTGGCAGTTGAAGACTCAGATGAGTTACAGAGATGTTAGGAAGTATTTCTTCAGTCACAGAGTTATTAGGCAGTGAAACAATCTGAAGGGTGATGTAGTGGTGGCAGGATCCATACATAGTTTTAAGACGAGGTATGATAAAGCTCTCTTAGCAGGGAGAGAGTGACCTAGTAGCGACCAGAGAAGAGGCGGGCCCGGGAGCTATGAATCGACGCCTGCAACCATAATTAGGTGAGTACACACACACTCACCTACGTAATCATTTAGTGAAAAATAACACTATTACAAAACAATCATGGGGGAGGGGTAAAGGGTTTTATCTTCCTGATGATTGGCTGATTGCTGTCCTAATCTACAACGTTGATCGGTCGAGGCTCCGGCCACTCCTGACACTCCGCTGGTGGACGGAGCATTTCATCTCGGCTTTCATTGGCCGATAACGAAGTCGTTCTCGACGCTGACTGGCTAATGGAGCGTGTATTTGCCTGATGGTGCGTTCCATCAGTCGTTGATTGGTTGAAAGCGTGTCGTATCAAGGCCCCTCAGTGCTTGATGAGACCAGCTTAACCCGCAGCTCATTGGTGGAGGGCGTATCGTATCTCGACGTTTATTGGCTGAGCTGCAGGGCGTATCCCCACGCTGATGTGCTGACTCGGTACTGTGTTGACGTGACCTGCACTCAGCACTGTATTCACTCAGCACGGTATTTACTCAGTAGAGTATTCATTCAACACAGTATACATTCAGTACAGTATTCACTCAACACAGTATTCACTCAACACAGTATTCACTCAGTACAGTATTCACTCAGCACAGTATTCACTCAGTACTGTATTCACTCAACACAGCATTCACTCAGCAAAGTATTCACTCAAAACAGTATTCACTCAACACAGTATTCACTCAGTACAGTATTCACTCATTACAGTATTCACTCAGCACAGTGTTCACTCAGTACAGTATTCACTCAGTACAGTATTCATTCAGAGCAGTATTCACTCAACACAGTATTCACTCAGTACAGCATTCACTCAGCACAGTATTCACTCAGTACAGTATTCACTCAGTACAGTATTCACTCAGCACAATATTCACTAAACGCAGTATTCACTCAGCACAGTATTCATTCAGCACAGTATTTACTCAGAACAGTATTCACTCAGAACGGTATTCACTCAGTACAGTATTCACTCATCACCGTATTCACTCAGCACAGTATTTACTGAGTACAGTGTTCACTCAGTACAGTCTTCACTCAACACAGTATTCACTCAGCACAGTATTCACTCAACACAGTATTCACTCAGCACAGTATTTGCTCAGTACAGTGTTCACTCAGCACAGTATTCACTCAGCACAGTATTTGCTCAGTACAGTGTTCACTCAGCACAGTATTCACTCAGCACAGTATTCACTCAACACAGTGTTCACTCAGTACAGTATTCACTCAGTACAGTATTCACTCAGCACAGTATTCACTCAGTACAGTATTCACTCAGCACAGTATTCACTCAGCACAGTATTCACTCAGAACAGTATTCACTAAGAACGGTATTCACTCAGAACGGTATTCACTCAGTGTATATCTCCATAAGCTTCAATATGTTTCTGTTTAAACAGAGAAAATAGATATATTGACCAATCAATTTTTAATGTATTCTGAGGTTCGTATTTGTCACTGTATATATACACTGCAACAGTGTATATATTGTGTATGTATATGTATTGTATTTTAAATATATATATATATATATATATATAATTATATATATATATATATATATAAATATATATATATATATTAAAATAATATTTTATATATATATTTTATATATATATTTTAATATATATATATATAATATAATATGTATATAATATATATTATATATATATAAAATTATATATTATATATATAGTATTATATATATATATATATATGTATATATTTTTTTTTTTTTTATTATCACCCCGGGCCCGATTCCCACCAAGGCAGGGTGGCCCCGAAAAAAAAAAACTTTCACCATCATTCACTCCATCACTGTCTTGCCAGAAGGGTGCTTTACACTACAGTTTTTAAACTGAAAACTTTAACACCCCTCCTTCAGAGTGCAGGCACTGTATTCCCATCTCCAGGACTCAAGTCCGGCCTGCCGGTTTTCCCTGAATCCCTTCATAAATGTTACTTTGCTCACACTCCAACAGCACGTCCCAAATAAATTTAAAAAAACCATTTTCCATTCACTCCTATCAAACACGCTCACGCATGCCTGCTGGAAGTCCAAGCCCCTCGCACAAAAAAACCTCCTTTACCCCTCCCCCCAACCCTTCCCAGGCCGACCCCTACCCCGCCTTCCTTCCACTAACAGACTGATACACTCTTGAAGTCATTCTGTTTCGCTCCATTCTCTTACATGTCCGAACCACCTCAAAACCCTTCCTCAGCCCTCTGGACAACAGTTTTGGTAATCCCCCACCTCCTCCTAAACTTCCAAACTACGAATTCTCTGCATTATATTCACACCACACATTGCCCTCAGACATGGGCATCTCCACTGCCCCAGCCTTCTCCTCGCTGCAACATTCATCACCCACGCTTCACACCCATATAAGAGCGTTGGTAAAACTATACTCTCATACATTCCCCTCTTTGCCTCCAAGGCAAAGTTCTTTGTCTCCACAGACTCCTAAGTGCACCACTCACTCTTTTTCCCTCATCAATTCTATGATTCACCTCATCTTTCATAGACCCATCCGCTACACGTCCACTCCCAAATATCTGAATACGTTCACCTCCTCCATACTCTCTCCCTCCAATCTGATATTCAATCTTTCATCACCTAATCTTTTTGTTTTCCTCATAACCTTACTCTTTCCTGTATTCACCTTTAATTTTTTCTTTTGCACACCCTACCAAATTCATCCACCAATCTCTGCAACTTCTCTTTAGAATCTCCCAAGAGCACAGTGTCATCACAAAGAGCAGCTGTGGGCAACTCCCACTTTGTGTGTGATTCTTTATCTTTAACTCCACGCCTCTTGCCAAGACCCTCGCATTTACTTCTCTTACAACCCCATCTATAAATATATTAAACAACCACGGTGACATCACACATCCTTGTCTAAGGCCTACTTTTACTGGGGAAAAAAATTTTCCCCCTTTCCTACATACTCTAACTTGGGCCTCACTATCCTCGTAAAAACTCTTTACTGCTTTCATAACCTACCTCCTACACCATACACTTGCAACATCTGCCACATTGCCCCCTATCCCCCCCTGTCATAGCCTTTTCCAAATCCATAAATGCCACAAAGACCTCTTTAGCCTTATCTAAATACTGTTCACTTATATGTTTCACTGTAAACACCTGGTCCAAAACACCCCCTACCTTTCCTAAAAGCCTCCTTGTTCATCTGCTATCCTATTCTCCGTCTTACTCTTAATTCTTTCAATTATAACTCTACCATACACTTTACCAGGTACACTCAACAGACTTATCCCCCTATAATTTTTGCACTCTCTTTTATCCCCTTTGCCTTTATACAAAGGAACTATGCATGCTCTCTGCCAATCCCTATATATATATATATATAATATATATATATATATATATATATATATATATATATATATATATATATATATATATATACATATATATACATAAATATATATATATATAATATATATATATATATATATATATATATATATATATATATATATATACACTCAATGAATATAGTAGTGTATATACACACTGAATGCAGCAGTGTATATATACACAGTGAATGCAGCAGTGTATCTACACACAGTGTATATACAAAAAGATTGCAGCAGTGTATATGCAAAATGAATGCAGCAATGTATATACACTGCGGAGTATATACAATGATAGTGTACACTAATCCCTTGATTGAGGATTAAAGAGTTCTTGACAGGTGATTTAGAGGTGAAATGCAGCCTTATTGACCTTCGCTCAGTCGATAATTTTAACACGTTCAGTCGATAGGTTTTAAACTCGCCATGTGAATCCACCAACATCGGACCTACAGAGTATTATGCATCGGGATATGTATATACATCTGCCAATGTATATCTTTCAGTGTGTATATATAACCAGAGTTTACCTTCATCTCTGTTTGATAAATGGTTATATTCTTTATACTACTCCACAGGTAAATTACGGCCATAATGACCCTTAATGACCGCCCTTAATGACCCGCTTTCCCTCCCCCCAGGTGGATACTGGTGGGGAGGGGGAGGTGTCTTTATGCCAGTGAAGAGTTCTTGATCCATGGAAATGGAGTTACTCTTACAACATGAGAGAGAGAAAGATTTGCAGAACTCTCTGTTCATTGTGGTATGACGCTTAGCAGTTGGGTATATTGTCGAAATGTTTCGCCTGCCGAAACGTTTCTGAAGGTTTCTTCAGTCGATCGAATACAGAGGTGACTGATGTCAGCAGAAGCAAGGACACTGATAATGTTTCAAGTCATTGGATACCCAATAAAGATACCACTGAATACTCAGTGAAGATACCCAGATGTTGCACATGCGTCTGATTCTTCATCTTGTGAGTACTGTATACCAGTCACAGGTGGTCAACCCTGAAGGAGTGTTTTGAGGTGGTCAGTCCCACGGCCCTGACAAGTGCTGAGGTCCACAGTCTTGAGGTGAGCTGGTACTGGAGCCGGAAGTGAGGTGAGGAATTTGAGGATGGCAGGGTATGCTAGTGGTGTTCCACCACTAGTTATGAGTGAGGAGGGATGGGTTTGAGACGGACATGCCTAGCACGAGTCAGTAGGCATGCTACAGTGCACCTCAGTTCTTTATGGAGGAATCACGTCATATTTATCTTTCCACTGCTGCTGTCTACAGTATTTTTCACTTCTGTATTCGACTGAAGAAATCTGCAGAGCTGAAGAAACGTTTGGGAAGTAAAGACACACCTGCTGTACACGTCTTGTTTATCAAGAAATGATACAAAAATATGTTAGGTAAAAGAACACAAGTGCAGCTAATGTGACATTTTATTTCGACAACGTTTCGCTCTCCAGAAGCTTTGTCAAGTATTAACGTTGCCACAATAAAATGCATTAGTTGTACTTGTGTCCTTTTACCTAACATATTGTCGGTAATTCTACCAACATTATTACGATACAAGAATATAAATATTTTTAAGAATCATCAACGAATGAGAAGACGTCCCATTTGTCAAATGAATGAGGAGAAACAGCGTCTAAAAGATGCTAGAAACTTTATCTAACAATGATGGAGCGACTCAAGAAATCATAAACCATGGGGTTAGAACCCACGGTAAAACTTCAGGCTAGTGTGTGAGCCACTGGGGTAACGAGGAAGTAGTGTGCACCACCACCACCCCTGGCTATGCAAAATGTAAACACTGAAGACGGGATATCTTGAAATAAACTCACAACTAATTACACACAGCAAGAACACTTAAAGACTTACCTAATAGAAGAAGGTGAACAGATAATAACAGAACATCGCCCAGGCTAAGCATGTTCTTGTCAAACTCCACCCGTTTTTCACTTACACATTTATCCAACCTATTTTTAACGTCGAGTACCAGAGAGAAGGAACACACATGGAATCTGAATGACTATCCCATAGAGACGTAAGGAAAGATTTCTCTAATCTCAGGATGGTTTAAAAAAAATTGGTACGATCTATTGGAGGAAGTGATTGAGGCGGACTCTGTAAGTAGCTTCAACTCTACCCACATCAGGATCAAAGAGCCTGCCAATCTATAAAACTTGGGAGGGGAGAGAGAGAGAGTCGAGCAGCGCAACCATAGCAGTGTCAGGCTCTCATGCTATATTGAAAAACTTTAAAATAGCCTTCAAATTATGAATGGCCAGATGATGATTTTCTTTGGGGGGGGGAGGGGGGGAGAGAGGTCAAAGTGGGCTGGAGCAAAACTGAAATACGCAGCTGTGGTACGGTGTCCCCATTATGGGAAACATGTTTAATAAAGACTTCAAAAATACGCAATGCACATGGACAATGGTACAAATACGCAGTGAAAAACCTTTACTCAGACAACTTTTCACTCTGAGTAGAACTTTTTAAGTCAAAATGTTGACCGATAAAGACTGCACACTTTGTGTGTGTGTGTGTGTATATATATATATTACCAGTTCCGGCAGCAGGGTTCTTGATGCTCGTAGTGTCCAGTTTACAATTTACAATTTTGCAAACTGTCTTGTTCTTGGAGACCACACACCGTGTTCAGTCATCTCATTCCACATGTCAACCACTAACGTCTCTTCTGCACTGATTCTTTCCTGTGTGTCGTCTTCTCTTCCTCCTTGGCTGCTGGTGTTAAAAACCATTGTCCATTTCTTTCTATCCTTCGGTGGTCTTGTATGTTATCACTTCACCTCTCCTGTCTTGAGAATAGTTACCACGTCACCTCACCTGTCTTGAGTGCAGTTACCACATCACCCCACCTGTCTTGAGTGCAATTACCACGTCACCTCACCTGTCTTGAGTGCAGTTATCACATCACTTCACCTGTATTGAGTGTAGTTACGTCACCTCACCTGTCTTGAGTGCAGTTACCACGTCACCTCACCTGTCTTGAGTGCAGTTACCACGTCACCCCACCTGTCTTGAGTGCAATTACCACGTCACCTCACCTGTCTTGAGTGCAGTTACCACATCACTTCACCTGTATTGAGTGTAGTTACGTCACCTCACCTGTCTTGAGTGCAGTTACGTCACCTCACCTGTCTTAAGTGCAGTTATCACGTCACCTCATCTGTCTTGCGTGCAGTTATCACGTCACCTCTCCTGTCTTGAGTGTAGTTACCACGTCACCTCACCTGTCTTGAGTGCAGTTACCACGTCACCTCAACTGCCTTGAGTGCAGTTACCACGTCACCTCACCTGTCTTGAGTGCAGTTACCACGTCACTTCACCTGTCTTGAGTGCAGTTATCACGTCATCTCACCTGTCTTGAGTGCAGTTATCACGTCACCTGTCCTGTCTTGAGTGTAGTTACCACGTCACTTCAACTGTCTTGAGTGCAGTTACCACGTCACCTCACCTGTCTTGAGTGCAGTTACCACGTCACCTCAACTGTCTTGAGTGCAGTTATCACGTTACCTCACCTGTCTTGAGTGCAGTTACCACGTCACCTCACCTGTCTTGAGTGCAGTTACCACGTCACCTCACCTGTCTTGAGTGCAGTTACCACGTCACTTCAACTGTCTTGAGTGCAGTTACCACGTCACCTCACCTGTCTTGAGTGCAGTTACCACGTCACCTCAACTGTCTTGAGTGCAGTTATCACGTTACCTCACCTGTCTTGAGTGCAGTTACCACGTTACCTCACCTGTCTTGAGTGCAGTTACCACGTCACCTCACCTGTCTTGAGTGCAGTTACCACGTCACTTCAACTGTCTTGAGTGCAGTTACCACGTCACCTCACCTGTCTTGAGTGCAGTTACCACGTCACCTCAACTGTCTTGAGTGCAGTTACCACGTTACCTCACCTGTCTTGAGTGCAGTTACCACGTCACCTCACCTATCTTGAGTGCAGTTACCACGTCACCTCAACTGTCTTGAGTGCAGTTACCACGTTACCTCACCTGTCTTAAGTGCAGTTACCACGTCACCTCACCTGTCTTGAGTGCAGTTACCACGTCACCTCAACTGTCTTGAGTGCAGTTACCACGTTACCTCACCTGTCTTAAGTGCAGTTACCACGCCACCTCACCATTTGCTTTCCTTGAACGAGATTATTCTTGACATTACCGACAAGTTAATGAATGTAAGACATCTACATCACTCAGGCTGCTTCGATGAATAAATTGTTCGCTTGTGCTGAGGGCCATCATCAGTTCAATACATAAATTGAGGCACAACACGAAGTAGAGAAGTAGTCTGAGGAAATTAGTCTCCCAGGCTTGCTGGAAGATAAACAGTCTCTCAGCCTTCACACCAAACTTGATTACCTCTTCATTAGTCAACCTTTTCCAGGGTAGCTCACCATCTATATTTGACTGGTGAAGGCTGCTACGCAAACGAGATGTTTCATTAACAGCGCTACCTGGTGTTGCATGCCTCTCTTACTCGTAAGTACTCAAAGTGTCTTAGAGAGAGAGCGAAAGAGAGAGAGAGAGAGAGAGAGAGAGAGAGAGAGAGAGAGAGAGAGAGAGAGAGAGAGAGAGAGAGAGAGAGAGAGAGAGAGAAGCAGATAAACAGACATATAGAGACAAGCACACCCAGAGGCAGACTGATAGACAGAGAGAAAGAGAGAGAGAGAGCGAGAGAGAGAGAGAGAGAGAGAGAGAGAGAGAGAGAGAGAGAGAGAGAGAGTCGGTCAGACAGACAGACAGACACACACACACACACACGCACACACACACACACACACACACACACACACACACACACACACACACACACACACACACACACACACACACACGCACACACACACACACACACACACACACACACACACACACACACACACACACACACACACACACGCACACACACACACACACACGCACACACACACACACACACACACACACACACACACACACACACACACACACACACGCACACACACACACACACACACACACACACACACACACACACACACACACACACACACACACACACAGCTGGACTGATGGGAAACATGATAAAGGATTATCATCCCTGGAAACAGAGTTTTAGTTGTCCCTTTTTTGTTAAATTTTTTGGCTGGACGAACACAGTGACGCTGTCAGGTACTTTATTCTGACGCTTTTTTTTGTACGCCGTAAAATATATCCATGTTTGACGTTATATATGGCGTAAAGTATACCCTTGATTGACGTTATATACGGTGTAAAGTATACTTTTATTTGACGTTATATACGACGTAAATTATACCTGTGTTTACCTTTAAATATGACGTAAAGTAGACCCTTGTTTGACTATATATAAGTAATAAAGTATATCCGTGTTTGATGTTTTATATGACGTATAGTATACTTGTGCTTGACTTTATATGTGACGTAAAGTATACCTGTGTTTGACTTTATCTATGACGTAAAGTACATCTGTATTTGACGTTATATTCGACGTAAAGAATTACTTTGCTTGACCTTATAAATAGTGTAAATTATACCCATGTGTGACGTTATACATGTCGTATGTTACGCCCTTGTTTGACTTGTGTATACTGGGAGAGCGGCATCAGTAGCGTCAGCAGCGTCAGCAGCATCAGCGGCGTCAGCAGCGTCAGCGGCGTCAGCTGCCATGATCTGCTGATTTTTTAGTAGTATTGTTTCATATGGAGTATGTCAGTACCATTGTCCTGTAGTACTCACCACGCAGCTTCCACTGTGAACTCTTCCTTGTGTGATTCAAGTTATCTTCTCTTGTATACTTGTCAATGATGCCGGGCCGAACATAAGTGTTTCCTAATATCTCTGTGGTTTTAATTTCATTCTTCCATTCATTTTTGCTTAGCATTTAAAAGAGTGTTGTCATGGTTCTTGTTATAGTGTATCTGGTACGTTGTAATGACGGGTCCTCTGGTTCTTGTGTCTGGTACGTTGTAATGACTAGACTGGTTCTTGTGTCTGGTACGTTGTAATGACGGGACCTCTGGTTCTTGTGTCTGGTATGTTGTAATGACGGGACCTCTGGTTCTTGTGTCTGGTACGTTGTAATGACGGGTCCTCTGGTTCTTGTGTCTGGTACGTTGTAATGACTAGACTGGTTCTTGTGTCTGGTACGTTGTAATGACGGGACCTCTGGTTCTTGTGTCTGGTACGTTGTAATGACGGGACCTCTGGTTCTTGTGTCTGGTACGTTGTAATGACGGGTCCTCTGGTTCTTGTGTCTGGTACGTTGTAATGACGGGTCCTCTGGTTCTTGTGTCTGGTACGCTGTAATGACGGTCCTCTGGTTCTTGTGTCTGGTACGTTGTAATGACGGGTCCTCTGGTTCTTGTGTCTGGTACGTTGTAATGACGGGTCCTCTGGTTCTTGTGTCTGGTACGTTGTAATAACGGGTCCTCTGGTTCTTGTGTCTGGTACGTTGTAATGACGGGTCCTCTGGTTCTTGTGTCTGGTACGTTGTAATGACGGGTCCTCTGATTCTTGTGTCTGGTACGTTGTAATGACGGGCCCTCTGGTTCTTGTGTCTTGTACGTTGTAATGACGGGTCCTCTGGTTCTTGAGTCTGGTACGTTGTAATGACGGGTCCTCTGGTTCTTGTGTCTGGTACGTTGTAATGACGGGTCCTCTGGTTCTTGTGTCTGGCACGTTGTAATGACGGGTCCTCTGGTTCTTGTGTCTGGTACGTTGTAATGACTAGACTGGTTCTTGTGTCTGGTACGTTGTAATGACGGGACCTCTGGTTCTTGTGTCTGGTACGTTGTAATGACGGGTCCTCTGGTTCTTGTGTCTGGTACGTTGTAATGACGGGTCCTCTGGTTCTTGTGTCTGGTACGTTGTAATGACTAGACTGGTTCTTGTGTCTGGTACGTTGTAATGACGGGACCTCTGGTTCTTGTGTCTGGTACGTTGTAATGACGGGTCCTCTGGTTCTTGTGTCTGGTACGTTGTAATGACGGGTCCTCTGGTTCTTGTGTCTGGTACGTTGTAATGACGGGTCCTCTGGTTCTTGTGTCTGGTACGTTGTAATGACGGGTCCTCTGGTTCTTGTGTCTGGTACGTTGTAATGACGGGTCCTCTGGTTCTTGTGTCTGGCACGTTGTAATGACGGGTCCTCTGGTTCTTGTGTCTGGTACGTTGTAATGACTAGACTGGTTCTTGTCTCTGGTACGTTGTAATGACGGGACCTCTGGTTCTTGTGTCTGGTACGTTGTAATGACGGGTCCTCTGGTTCTTGTGTCTGGTACGTTGTAATGACGGGTCCTCTGGTTCTTGTGTCTGGTACGTTGTAATGACGGGTCCTCTGGTTCTTGTGTCTGGTACGTTGTAATGACGGGTCCTCTGGTTCTTGTGTCTGGTACGTTGTAATGACGGGTCCTCTGGTTCTTGAGTCTGGTACGTTGTAATGACGGGTCCTCTGGTTCTTGTGTCTGGTACGTTGTAATGACGGGTCCTCTGGTTCTTGTGTCTGGTACGTTGTAATGACGGGTCCTCTGGTTCTTGTGTCTGGCACGTTGTAATGACGGGTCCTCTGGTTCTTGTGTCTGGTACGTTGTAATGACGGGACCTCTGGTTCTTGTGTCTGGTACGTTGTAATGACGGGTCCTCTGGTTCTTGTGTCTGGTACGTTGTAATGACTAGACTGGTTCTTGTGTCTGGTACGTTGTAATGACGGGACCTCTGGTTCTTGTGTCTGGTATGTTGTAATGACGGGACCTCTGGTTCTTGTGTCTGGTACGTTGTAATGACGGGTCCTCTGGTTCTTGTGTCTGGTACGTTGTAATGACTAGACTGGTTCTTGTGTCTGGTACGTTGTAATGACGGGACCTCTGGTTCTTGTGTCTGGTACGTTGTAATGACGGGACCTCTGGTTCTTGTGTCTGGTACGTTGTAATGACGGGTCCTCTGGTTCTTGTGTCTGGTACGTTGTAATGACGGGTCCTCTGGTTCTTGTGTCTGGTACGTTGTAATGACGGGTCCTCTGGTTCTTGTGTCTGGTACGTTGTAATGACGGGTCCTCTGGTTCTTGTGTCTGGTACGTTGTAATGACGGGTCCTCTGGTTCTTGTGTCTGGTACGTTGTAATGACGGGTCCTCTGGTTCTTGTGTCTGGTACATTGTAATGACGGGTCCTCTGGTTCTTGTGTCTGGTACGTTGTAATGACGGGTCCTCTGGTTCTTGTGTCTGGTACGTTGTAATGACGGGTCCTCTGGTTCTTGTGTCTGGTACGTTGTAATGACGGGTCCTCTGGTTCTTGAGTCTGGTACGTTGTAATGACGGGTCCTCTGGTTCTTGTGTCTGGTACGTTGTAATGACGGGTCCTCTGGTTCTTGTGTCTGGTACGTTGTAATGACGGGTCCTCTGGTTCTTGTGTCTGGCACGTTGTAATGACGGGTCCTCTGGTTGTTGTGTCTGGTACGTTGTAATGACTAGACTGGTTCTTGTGTCTGGTACGTTGTAATGACGGGACCTCTGGTTCTTGTGTCTGGTACGTTGTAATGACGGGTCCTCTGGTTCTTGTGTCTGGTACGTTGTAATGACGGGTCCTCTGGTTCTTGTGTCTGGTACGTTGTAATGACTAGACTGGTTCTTGTGTCTGGTACGTTGTAATGACGGGTCCTCTGGTTCTTGTGTCTGGTACGTTGTAATGACGGGTCCTCTGGTTCTTGTGTCTGGTACGTTGTAATGACTAGACTGGTTCTTGTGTCTGGTACGTTGTAATGACGGGACCTCTGGTTCTTGTGTCTGGTACGTTGTAATGACGGGTCCTCTGGTTCTTGTGTCTGGTACGTTGTAATGACGGGTCCTCTGGTTCTTGTGTCTGGTACGTTGTAATGACGGGTCCTCTGGTTCTTGTGTCTGGTACGTTGTAATGACGGGTCCTCTGGTTCTTGTGTCTGGTACGTTGTAATGACGGGTCCTCTGGTTCTTGTGTCTGGCACGTTGTAATGACGGGTCCTCTGGTTCTTGTGTCTGGTACGTTTGTAATGACTAGACTGGTTCTTGTGTCTGGTACGTTGTAATGACGGGACCTCTGGTTCTTTGTGTCTGGTACGTTGTAATGACGGGTCCTCTGGTTCTTGTGTCTGGTACGTTGTAATGACGGGTCCTCTGGTTCTTGTGTCTGGTACGTTGTAATGACGGGTCCTCTGGTTCTTGTGTCTGGTACGTTGTAATGACGGGTCCTCTGGTTCTTGTGTCTGGTACGTTGTAATGACGGGTCCTCTGGTTCTTGTGTCTGGTACGTTGTAATGACTGGTCCTCTGGTTCTTGTGTCTGGTACGTTGTAATGACGGGTCGTCTGGTTCTTGTGTCTGGTACGTTGTAATGACGAGACTGGTTCTTGTGTCTGGTACGTTGTAATGACGAGACTGGTTCTTGTGTCTGGTACGTTGTAATGACGGGTCCTCTGGTTCTTGTGTCTGGTACGTTGTAATGACGGGTCCTCTGGTTCTTGTGTCTGGTACGTTGTAATGACGGGTCCTCTGGTTCTTGTGTCTGGTACGTTGTAATGACGGGTCCTCTGGTTCTTGTGTCTGGTACGTTGTAATGACGAGACTGGTTCTTGTGTCTGGTACGTTGTAATGACGAGACTGGTTCTTGTGTCTGGTACGTTGTAATGACGGGTCCTCTGGTTCTTGTGTCTGGTACGTTGTAATGACGGGTCCTCTGGTTCTTGTGTCTGGCACGTTGTAATGACGGGTCCTCTGGTTCTTGTGTCTGGTACGTTGTAATGACGGGTCCTCTGGTTCTTGTGTCTGGTACGTTGTAATGACGGGCCCTCTGGTTCTTGTGTCTGGTACGTTGTAATGACGGGTCCTCTGGTTCTTGAGTCTGGTACTTTGTAATGACGGGTCCTCTGGTTCTTGTGTCTGGTACGTTGTAATGACGGGTCCTCTGGTTCTTGTGTCTGGTACGTTGTAATGACGGGTCCTCTGGTTCTTGTGTCTGGTACGTTGTAATGACTGGTCCTCTGGTTCTTGTGTCTGGTACGTTGTAATGACGGGTCCTCTGGTTCTTGTGTCTGGTACGTTGTAATGACGAGACTGGTTCTTGTGTCTGGTACGTTGTAATGACGAGACTGGTTCTTGTGTCTGGTACGTTGTAATGACGGGTCCTCTGGTTCTTGTGTCTGGTACGTTGTAATGACGGGACCTCTGGTTCTTGTGTCTGGTACGTTGTAATGACGGGTCCTCTGGTTCTTGTCTCTGGTACGTTGTAATGACGGGACCTCTGGTTCTTGTGTCTGGTACGTTGTAATGACGGGTCCTCTGGTTCTTGTGTCTATACGGTACAGATTTGTTGTTCTCTCACTTTGTTCCTCTATCTTTGTTCTTACCTGAATGCTTGCAGGAGTCGGTTCACAGCTCCTGGCTCCACCTCTTAACTGTGTGTGTGTGTGTATGTGATGGAGAAAGAGAGAGAGAGAGAGAGAGAGAGAGAGAGAGAGAGAGAGAGAGAGAGAGAGAGAGAGAGAGAGAGAGAGAGAGAGAGAGAGAGAGAGAGAGAGAGAGAGAGAGTTACCGAATATGTGTGTATGTGTACTCATTTGTGGATGCAGTGGTCTGGTCTTAGCTCCTGGCCCCGCCTTTCTGCTGGCCGTTACTGGTTTCACTCTCTTCTTGCTGCTTTAGCACTATCTTACCTATTCTTCAAGCTGTGTATGGATCCTGCCTCTACCACTTCACTGTCTAGGTCGTTCCACTTCCAGACCACTTTGCGGCTGGAGAAGTGTTTCTTAACGTGACTTTAATTCATCTGTGTTTCTAAGTACAGCTGACCCACCTCTCTTAACAGGTTCACCCTGTGAAGCCTATCAATTCTGCCTAGTATTTTGTATGTCGTAACCATGTCACCGCTTGTCCTTCTGTCCTCTAGTGTTGCAGGTTTAGTTCCTGTAGCCTCTCCTCACAGCTCAAAGCCCTCAGCAATGGGTCTAGTTTCATTGCGACCCCCCTTTATTTTTTTTCCATCTTCTTTACAATGCTCTATCAGATGTAGGTTTCATACTGGCGCTGCATACTCCAAGATGAACCTGATATACTCTTCATAAGGTTGTAAATATCTCCTTGTTGATGTTCCTGAAAGTTACTCTTAAATTTACCATCTTCGCGTTTGCTGCAGCGGTTATTCGGTTGATGTGTGACTTAGGTGAGATGTTCGGAACTATGCTCACCCTGAGGGGCTTCTCTTTCGGGAACGTTTGCAACCTTTGTTCCTTGAGTCTACACTGTTTCTGGTCGTCTTTGCGGTTTCCCAATTTTCATAACTTTGCATTTCCTGGGGTTAAATTCTAATAGCACCTTATCAGACTTGCTCCTGTTTGTACCGGTCGAAGTACTGACTCTTTAGCAACCCCAGTCGTCACACTCGCCCATTCCCACAACACCTCCTGGACAACAGCTAGTTGCTACCTTCCTGATAAGTATTCCATGATCCTCTTTGCTGCTTTTCCTGTTATTCCTGCCTGCTCCTCTAGCTTTTCTTCCAATCTCTTCTTACGTACTGTATCGAACGCCTTTTCTTTTGCAGTCAAGAAATATACTGTCTACCTATCCTTTTTTTCTGTCCTTTGTTGCCTTGTAGAATTTAAGCAGATTAATGAGACAGGCTTTATCATCGTGAAACCCGTGCTGGTTGTTGCTTGGGAACCAGGTCCTTTCCAGATGCTCCACTACTTATCTGCTGATAATCTCCATAACGTTACACGCTATGCATGTTAGTAACATTGACCTGTAGTGTAATACTGCCTGTCTCTCTCTCTACTTTATTAAATTTCGGGACTTCGTTCTCTGTTCTCGACGACTCTAACAGCTTCTTTGTTCCAATCGATTCGATGAAGATCCCAGTTAGTGGTTCAAGATTCTCTTTCTCTCTCTCTCTCTCAGAACCCACAGAGATGTTGTCTGGTGTCAGTGCATTTTACTGTAGGTATCTAAGACACTCAAAAGCTTCTGCACCTCTTTTCCGTTGGTGCACTCTTCCTTCTTGATCCTCAAGTAATGTTCCTGCTTCCACTGAGAATACTTCCTTAAGTCCATTATTCGGCTCCTCACAGACTTCCTGGTCATTCCTAATGAGCTCTCCTCCTTCCTTCCTTCATTCTTATTACCCGCTCCTTCACACATGTCTTCTTTGTGACGAGTCTGCGTTATAACTATGGCTGAAATTTGGCTTTCTAGGTTACGTCATTCTTAAATTGTCGTGCAGCACCCTCGTGTGTGTGTGTGTGTGTGTGTGTGTGTGTGTGTGTGTGTGTGTGTGTGTGTGTGTGTGTGTGCGTGTGTGTGTGTGTGTGTGTGTGTGTGTGTGTGTGTGTGTGTGTGTGTGTGTGTGTGCGTGTGTGTGTGTGTGTGTGTGTGCGTGTGTGTATGTGCGTGTGTGTTCACCTATTAGGGACTGCGGGGGTCGAGTCATAGCTCATGGCCCTGCCTCTTCGTGTGTGTGTGCGTGTTTGTATGTGTGCGTGCGTGCATGTGTGTGTGTGAGTACAGCCACCTAATAGAAGGTTACAAGAGTCGTAATAATAGTTATGGAATGTTGAGTTTGTGTTGTTAGTGTGAAGACGGAGGGACAGAAGGAAGGGAGGGATAGAGGGAAGAGAAGGATTGAAGGAAGGGAGGGATAGAATGGAGGGAGGGACAGAAGGAAGAGAGGGATAGAAAGAATGGAGGGATAGAAGGAAGGGAGGGATAAAAGAAAGGGAGGGATAGGAGGGAGGGGTAGAACGGAAGGATAGAAGGGAGGGATAGTTGGGAAGGATACAAGGGAGAGATACAAGGGAGGGATAGAAGAGAAGGATAAAAGGGGGGACAAAAAGGGAAGGGATAGAAGGGAGAGACAGAAGGGAGGGGAGAGTAAAGAGACAGGTGGTAGTGAGGGGAAAGATATGGGAGGGGAAAGAAGTAGAGGGGAAGGGGAGAAAGGAAGGGTAGAGAGGAGTGGGGAAGGAAAGAGAATGATGGGGGATAGAGGAAAGGAGGGAAATATGGAGATAAAATAACCGTGGAGATAAGAGGGAAAGAGACAAGAAAGATGGAATAAGAAAAAGATAGTATGGAAAGAATAGGAGATAATGATAATTACATTGGCTATGAGGAAGAAACGAAGATAAATAATTAGAAGAAAGGAAGAGGAAGGGAGAGGAACACAAAAGAATGAAGGAGGAGGAGGAAGAGGAGGAGGATGATGAGGAGGATGAGGAGGAGGAGGAGGAGGAGGAGGAGGAGAAGATGGAGGAGAAGGAAGAGGAGAAGAAGGAGGAAGAAGAAGAGGAGGGGGCGATAGAAGAATAAAAGAAAGGAAGAGGAACACAAACGAATGGAGGGAGGGAGGGAGGGACTGAGGGAGGGAGGGAGGGAGGGAGGGAGAAGGGGAGGGAGAAACACACAATACACAAATCAAATAATTCCCGGTAATAATTTCGCGATAATTCGCGGGTATTTTTGCGCGATTACCGCCGCGAGGACCATAAGTTGGCGACCAGTCGCTGAAAAGTTTAATGCTTCCAGCGCGACCATAAGACCGGGAATTAACGCAGTGTGATTTGTGTCAGGGAATTGTGATTTGTGCGGGGGGAATTTGTGTGTGGGAATTGTGTGATTTGTATGAGGGAATTTGTGCGTGTGGGAATTGTGTGATTTGTGTGAAGGGAATTTGTATGTGGGAATTGTGATTGGTATGAGGTAATTTGTGTGTGGGAATTGTGTGATTTCTGTGAGGGAATTTGTGTGTGGGAATTGTGTGATTTGCATGAGGGGATTTGTGTGTGGTAATTGTGTGATTTGTGTGAGGGAATTTGTGTGTGGGAATTGTGATTTGTATGAGGAAATTTGTGTGTGGGAATTGTGTGATTTGTGTGAGGGAATTTGTGTGTGGGAATTGTGTGATTTGTATGAGGGGTTTTGTGTGTGGTAATTGTGTGACTTGTGTGGGGGAATTTGTGTGTGAGAATTGTGATTTGTATGAGGGAATTCGTGTGTGGGAATTGTGTGATTTGTATGAGGGAATTTGTGTGTATTAATTGTGTGATTTGTATGAGGGAATTTCTGTATGGGAAGTTGTGTGATTTGTGTGTGGGAATTTGTGGGAATTTATGTGATTTGTGTGTAGGACTGTGTGATTTGTGTGTGGGAATTTGTGTGATCTGTGTGGGAATTTGTGTGTTTGTGTGCGGAAATTTGTGATTTGTGTGTGGGAATTTGTGTGATTTGTGTGTGAAAATCAGTGTGTAGGAATTTGTAATTTGTGTGTGGAAACTCTGATTCATTTGGAAATTGTGTCATATGTGGAAATTGTGAGAGTTGTGTGTAAGAATTTGCGTATTTTGTATATGGGAATTTGTGCGAGTTGTGATAGATTTGCGTGGGAAAACTGTGTGATGTGTGTGGGAATTGTGTGATTTGGTTGAGGGGATTGTGATTTATGTTGTTAGGTAAGACACATATGCAACAGTTAGACAACTTTATTCCGAAACGTTTCGCCTACACAGTAGGCTTCTTCAGTCGAATACAGAAAGTAGGCAGGAACAGTAGAGATGTGAAGACGATGTAATCAGTCCATCACCCTTGAAGTCGTAGAATTTGAGGTTGTCAGTCCCTCAGCCTGGACTTCTCCAAGCTGAGGGACTGACAACCTCAAATTCTACGACTTCAAGGGTGATGGACTGATTACATCGTCTTCACATCTCTACTGTTCCTGCCTACTTTCTGTATTCGACTGAAGAAGCCTACTGTGTAGGCGAAACGTTTCGGAATAAAGTTGTCTAACTGTTGCCTATGTGTCTTACCTAACAACCTGTCGGTATTGTATACCATTTTGATGTTCACTGTGATTTACGTGTTGAAATTTTGTTACTTGTGAGATTTGTATACTTGTTATGAATTGTATGTTTAGTGTGAGGGGTAAATTGTCAGGGAATTGTGATTTGTGCTTGAGAATTGTGTTTTGAGTGAGGGGTTTCCAGGATTGGTGTGGGGGAATTGCGTGAACTTTGTGAGACTAAATTACGTGATTTATGGAGGGGGAACTGTGTGATTCATGTGGGGGAAGTGTGTGATTTGTGTGTAAAAGTTTCTGTGATTTGTTGTAGGAATAGTGTAATATAACTGAGGTAGTGTGTGATTTGTGTGAAAAAAATTGCGTGATCAGTGGAAGTTGCGTGAGCGCAATATTTTTTGTGGGGAGAGTGTTTTTTTAGTGTAGAATTGTGTGATTGGTATGATTGGGGAGGGATTTGTGTGGGAGAATTGTTATTTATGAAGGGGTTCAGGGAAACCGGCAGGCCGGACTTGAGTCCTGGAGATGGGAAGTACAGTGCCTGCACTCTGAAGGAGGGGTGTTAATGTTGCAGTTTAAAAACTGTAGTGTAAAGTACCACTCTGGCAAGACAGTGATGGAGTGAATGATGATGAAAGTTTTTCTTTTTTTGGGCCACCCTGCCTTGGTGGGAATCGGCCGATGTGTTAATAAAAATCAATTGTTATTTGTGTAAGGGGAATTCGTTATTTGTGTGAGCGGATTGAGTGACTAGAGATTTGCAAGTGATTAATTTCATGGTATTGATTGACAGTTTGAGAAAGATGTGACGCCCCGTCCTTTCTCCCCCTGCCTCTCTCTCTCTCTCTCTCTCTCTCTCTCTCTCTCTCTCTCTCTCTCTCTCTCTCTCTCTCTCTCTCTCTCTCTCTAATATATATATACACTCAGTGGCCACTTTATTAGGTACACCCTTCTGGTACTGGGTAGGGCCTAACTTTTGCTCCCAGAACAACCTGAATTCTTGGTGGCATGGATTCAACAAGGTGCTGAAAACATTCCTTAGAGATCCTGGTCCATATTGACATTACAGCATCACACAGCAGTTACTGCAGGTTTGCCGGCTGCACAGTGATGCTGTTAAATCTCCCGTTCCATCACATCCCAAAGGTTTACGCCAAATTCTGACCCTATCATCCGCATGTCGCTGCAGAAATCGTGATTCTTCAGACTAAGCGACGTTTTCATAATCTTCAGGTCGTGAGCCTGTGACCAGTGTTGCCTCAGCTTCTTGCTCTTAACTGACAGGAGTGGAACACCTTGTGGCTTTCTGCTGCTGCGGCCCATCCACTTAAAGATACAATGTGTTGTGGGTTCAGAGATGTTCTTCGGCATAGCAGTGTTGTAAGGCGATATTGAGTTATTGTCGCCTTCCTGTCAACTTGAACCAGTCTGGACATTCTCCTCTGATCTCTCTCATTATCAAGGCGTTCTCGTCCACAAAACTACCACTCATTGGATGTTTTGTGTTTTTCACACCATTCTCTGTAATATCTAGAGACCGTTGTGCGTGAAAGTCCCAGAAGATCAGCAGTTCCTGAGACACACAGACCAGCCCGTCTGTCTGGCACCAACAATCATTCCACAAAGTCACTTAGATCACATTTCTTCCCCATTCTGATGTTTGATCTGAATAACAACCGAACCTCTTGACCATTGAGGTGCTGCCACCTGATTGGCCCATTTCATATTTGCATTAACGAGCAGGTGTACAGGTGTATATAATATAGTGGCCATTATGCGCGCTCATGTGTGTGTGCACGCCGCGCGCGCGCGCGTGTGTATATATATACATTACATACATACATATATATATTATATATATATATATATATATATATATATATATATATTTTATATATATATATATATATATATATAATATATATATATATATATAATTATTGTATGTACTTTCTTTTTTCACCTTCCCTCTGTCTTTTCTTTTCATATTTTTTCCTACCTATTTCATTTTCAAATCCTCAACTATTCTCTCTCCTTCCCCACTGTTCCCCAGCTGGGTGTGTTCCGGATCTTGAGAGACCCCCTCCTCCCCCCACGACACCCTCCCCACGACACCGTCCCCACGACACCGTCCCCACGACACCGTCCCACGACACCCTCCCCATGACACCCTCCCACACACCCTCCTCTAAACACCTTCCCACCCCAATCCTCTTCCAAATTAAAGACCAGGTTTCGAAAGCCTGGCGAAAAATTATATCTTGAAAACAATAGTAGAAACGCCAGGCGTATGTCAGAGCTGCAATTGAGCGACGCTTAACGCCCCCCTCTCATGCTCCTCGTTTTTTGAGGGGAGGGGAAAAGGGGGAAGGAAAGGGGAAGGGGAAGGGGTAAGGGGAAAGGAGGGAAGGGGGTAACGTTTGACTGCCTTTGGACGCTATTGTTACTGTACTTTCTGTCGAGTTAATGTGCGCGAAGATAAGAGGCCTTCCCTAGCACCTGCCAGGCTTGTGTCTGCAACAACCCTTCCAGTGTTGTAGCTGGGACTCCAGCAATCGTTCTGCCATGTTGGAGCCCCTCACCGGCATGTTGGAGGCTCCTCACCGCCATGTTGGAGCCCCTCACCGGCATGTTGGAGGCTCCTCACCGCCATGTTAGAGCCCCTCACCGGCATGTTGGATGCCCCCCTCACCGCCATGTTGGAGGCTCCTCACCGCCATGTTGGAGCCCCTCACCGGCATGTTGGATGCCCCCCTCACCGCCATGTTGGGGCCTCCCACCGTCATCTTGGGGCCATCACCGCCATGTTGGGGCCTCCCACCGTCATCTTGGGGCCATCACCGCCATGTTGGGGGCCCCTCTTGCTACTCATGCAAATACGATACCAAGAATAACGGTAAAAGAAGCTATTCTTATCTAAAGTTGGAACAAAACGGGAGGGGGAGGGAAGAAGGGGGGAGGAGGGAGGGGGTGGGGAAAGAGGTCCGAGGGTGGGGAGTGGGAGGGATTTTGGTGAGAAGAAGTTTGCAAGGGGTTACCCCCAATCCTACATCTTGCCCTTCCCCCTCCCCACCCAACCCCCACTCATCCCCTCCTCAGCCACTATTTTTCCCTACTCCCCATCCTCTCCAATCAGTCCCCTTCTACTCTCTTCAACCCTCCGTCCTTCCCACTTCCCCAACCATTTCCTCGTTCATTCTTTCTTCCCAACTCAGCATTCCACCTCCCCCACTCACACTCCTCCCCAACTCCCACTTCCCTCCCCAACTCCCTCCCTCACTTAACACCACAGTTTCTCACTCCCACCTTCCCTACTCACCCCCACTCCCTACTCACCCCACCTCCAATACTCAGCCCTACCTCTCCCACTTAACACCCCCACTTCCCCCAATCAAACATTGACCAATTCCCCCACACCACACCCCCACTTCTCCACACAACACCTCACTTCCCCACACAACACCCCCACTCTACATTCAACATCCGCACTTCCCCCAATCAATACCCCCATTTCACCCACACAAGACCGCTACTCCCCCACACAACTCCCCCACTTCTCCCACTCAACATCTCCACTTTCCCCAGTCAACACCCCACTTCTCCCACTCAACATCCCCACTTTCCCCAATCAGCACCCTTACTCCTCCCATACAACACCCCCACTCCCCTACACAACACCCCCACTTCTCCCACACAACACCCTTACTTCTCCCACTCAACACCCCACTTCTCCCATACAAGACCCCAACTCACCCACACGACACCCCCACTTCCCCCACACAACACCCTTACTTCTCCCACTCAACACCACCACTTCTCCCATACAACAACCCCACTCCACCACACAGCACCCCAACTTCCCCCACTCAACATCTGCTGCTGCAGGTCTTGTGAAAATAACACTGTTATCCTTAGTATCAAAATAGACAGTACAACGCAGTATGAGGCAGTATGAGGCAGTATGAGGCAGTATGAAGCAGTATGAGGCAGTACGAGGCAGTATGAGGCAATATGAGGCAGTACGAGGCAGTACAAG
>NC_069414.1:19965530-19988030 GCF_026875155.1 Cherax quadricarinatus | reverse complement strand
CTCTCTCTCTCTCACTCTCTCTCTCCATCTATTTTTCTCCCAGCTGGCTGGGAGAGGGGGGGGTTACCAGATTTGTTTTATTATATTTTTGTGTTGTGTATATTCTAGCGATGTTTGGTTTGTGTTGTGTTTTAATTTAACTTTATTGGTCGAGTGAGTCTCTTCTGAGGCGCCCCGGAAATGAACCAGATTTTAGTTGATTGGTAATAGTTACAGTCTGCTAATTTTCTGTATAATATTTCCATCACACATTGCCCTCACACACATCTGTTCCTCCAGCTTTCCCTTCATCCCTCGATGCAACCTTTAAAACCCATGCTTCACACCCATACAACAGTCTTCGTACCACTATATTCTCATACATTTCCCGTTTTCCTCCATATGGATAAGGTTCTTCGTCTCCATATTCCTTAATGCACCACCTACCTTTTTCCTCGTCACTCCTCTTGTTCACCTCATCTAAACCATACCACAGGTGGGGTTAGAACCCGTGATCAGAGAGTCACAAAACTCCAGACCGTCGCGTTAGCCACTGGACCAGCTAGCCACAATAAGATTCACTCAACTAGGTATATTTATACACCATAGGAAGGTTGCAATCGTGTCATTACAATTTCGTGAGTCGAATTCACCTCATCTATCATATAACCGTATACCGACCAAGTCCACTCATAAATATATGAACACATTTACTTCCTCCATACTCCCTCTCTCCAATCTGATATCCAATCTTCCACTGCCTAGTTTTTTGATACTCTGATCAGCTTTCTCTCTCTCCTATCCTCACCTTTAGTTTCCTTCACCACGCCCTCTCAAATTCCTCCACCAACCTCTGCAACTGCTCTTCAGAATCTCCCAAAAGAACAGCATCATCGGCAAAGAGCACCTGTGACAGCTCCCACTTTGTGTTACATTCTTCATCTTTTAATCCCCACACCTCTCCCCAACACCCCAGCATTCACTTCTCTTTACGACCCCCATCTATAAATACGTTAAACAAACGTGGTGACATTACACATTCCTGTCTAAGGTCTACTTTTACTGGAAAATAATCCCCCTCTCTCCTACATACCTTAACCTGAGCCTCACACTCCGGACGACAGCTCTGCTGCCTTCAGTAACCTACCACCTGTTCCATACACTTGCAACATCTGCCACACTGTTCCATACACTTGCAACATCTGCCACACTGTTCCATACACTTGCAACATCTGCCACACTGTTCCATACACTTGCAACATCTGCCACACTGTTCCATACACTTGCAACATCTGCCACACTGTTCCATACACTTGCAACATCTGCCACACTGTTCCATACACTTGCAACATCTGCCACACTGTTCCATACACTTGCAACATCTGCCACACTGTTCCATACACTTGCAACATCTGCCACACTGTTCCATACACTTGCAACATCTGCCACACTGTTTCTTACACTTGCAACATCTGCCACACTGTTCCATACACTTGCAACATCTGCCACACTGTTCCTTACACTTGCAACATCTGCCACACTGTTCCATACACTTGCAACATCTGCCACACTGTTCCTTACACTTGCAACATCTGCCACACTGTTCCATACACTTGCAACATCTGCCACACTGTTCCATACACTTGCAACATCTGCCACACTGTTCCATACACTTGCAACATCTGCCACACTGTTCCATACACTTGCAACATCTGCCACACTGTTCCATACACTTGCAACATCTGCCACACTGTTCCATACACTTGCAACATCTGCCACACTGTTCCATACACTTGCAACATCTGCCACACTGTTCCATACACTTGCAACATCTGCCACACTGTTCCATACACTTGCAACATCTGCCACACTGTTCCATACACTTGCAACATCTGCCACACTGTTCCTTACACTTGCAACATCTGCCACACTGTTCCATACACTTGCAACATCTGCCACACTGTTCCTTACACTTGCAACATCTGCCACACTGTTCCATACACTTGCAACATCTGCCACACTGTTCCATACACTTGCAACATCTGCACACACTGTTCCATACACTTGCAACATCTGCCACACTGTTCCTTACACTTGCAACATCTGCCACACTGTTCCATACACTTGCAACATCTGCCACACTGTTCCATACACTTGCAACATCTGCCACACTGTTCCTTACACTTGCAACATCTGCCACACTGTTCCATACACTTGCAACATCTGCCACACTGTTCCATACACTTGCAACATCTGCCACACTGTTCCATACACTTGCAACATCTGCCACACTGTTCCTTACACTTGCAACATCTGCCACACTGTTCCATACACTTGCAACATCTGCCACACTGTTCCTTACACTTGCAACATCTGCCACACTGTTCCTTACACTTGCAACATCTGCCACACTGTTCCTTACACTTGCAACATCTGCCACACTGTTCCATACACTTGCAACATCTGCCACACTGTTCCTTACACTTGCAACATCTGCCACACTGTTCCATACACTTGCAACATCTGCCACACTGTTCCTTACACTTGCAACATCTGCCACACTGTTCCTTACACTTGCAACATCTGCCACCCTGCTCTCCTGTCTACCCTATCATATGCTTTTTCTATTATTTTTTATTAAAAATTAATAGTTTTTATTTCGTAACTAGACGAATTTTTGTTGTTTATTATGTTAGGCAAAATAACAAACATTTCAATAATAATAATAAAATAATAATAATAATAATAATAATAATAATAATAATAATAATAATAATAATAATAATAATAATAATGATGATGATGATAATAATAATAATAATAATAATAATAATAATAATAATAATAATAATAATAATAATAATAATATAAAACTATACAATAAATAATAGTCGATATTAATAACAAATATTTTCGTAAATAACAGTAATTGTAAATATAATTTTTTATATATAAAAATAGTAAAGGACAGACAAGGTTATCTGCCTGATGAACTTATTCCACCTCTAAATCGACAGGATGGGACCACCTCTACTAGTAGTCAAGAGAAGGCGGACCTCTTTGCTGAACACTTTGCTACCAAAATGCAAGTTCCTGATCCAGCAAGGGACCCTCCTTGGCTAGCTGCAAGAACTGTGTCAAAACTGTCAGGGGTGACAATAAGGCAGGAGGAGGTGCATTTCCTTCTTAAATCGCTTGACCAAGAAAAGGCTGTGGGCCCAGACAAGTTGAGCCCGAGATTGCTGAGATGTGCAGACCAGCTAGCAGCACCTCTAACTCGCATCTTTCAGCACTGCCTAGTACAGTGTAAATGGCCCTCTCTGTGGAAAGAGGCAAATGTAGTCCCTGTTCACAAAAAGAAGAGCAGAGCAGAAATCAGCAACTACAGACCAGTGTCACTCCTGTCAATCACTGATAAGATCCTTGAGACAATAATCTCAAGACAAATGAGAGTTTTTTGACTACCACTCACTACTTTGTGATCGTCAATATGGCTTCAGGAAAGGTTACTCTGCTGCTGATCTGTTGTTAAACCTCTCCACTAAGTGGCACCAGTCACTGGATGAATCCAAAGTCAGCTGTGTGGTAGCTCTGGACATTGCTGGCGCTTTCGACCGGGTGTGGCACCAGGGCCTCTTAGCAAAACTTCAAGCACTGGGAATTGCAGGCTCTACGCTATGTCTCCTCAGTGATTACCTTCATGGTAGATCTCTAAGTGTAGTTCTCAATGGAACGGAATCAGCAAGACATCCTATTGGGGCAAGTGTTCCACAAGGAAGCGTGCTGGGTCCATTGTTATGGAATGTCTACTTCAACGACCTTCTTCATCTCATCCCAGAATCACATGCATATGCAGACGACTGTACACTGACATTCACTTATCCAAGAGAAGAAATGCCAGCTGCTCTAAGCTATATCAATCACCAGCTGAGAGCTATATCAGCTTGGGGAAATAGATGGCAAGTAACATTTGCACCTGAGAAAACGCAAATGATGATCGTCTCTAGGCACCATGATGGAAATGCTGGTGCAGTAGAAAGGATGAATGGGAGGGTGTTGGCACCTGGAGAAGAAGTTGATATCCTTGGGGTGAAATTTGACTTCAAACTAACCATGAAGAACCATGTTGTAAATCTTGCAAACAAGGCAGCCAGGAAGCTTACAGCACTTCGCCGTATCTCGCATCTGCTTGACAGTAGGGGTTGCAAGATCCTGTAAGAGGCACAAGTACGCCCACACCTTGAGTATGCTCCACTTTCTTGGTTTGCCTGCCCCCCCTCTCATCTGCGACTGCTTGACAGAGTAGAGAAGAGAGCAAGACGTCTCATCTCTCGCCTGGACCCATCCTGGATAGATCTGTCATTTCAGCAGAGCCTTCAACATAGGAGGGATGTCGGTGGCCTTACTGTTATGTACAAGGCCAATATTGTCAAAATACCACACTTGGATCCACTTCGTGACAGCGTGAAACAAACTTTTATGCCACAAGACGGGCAGAAAGCAGCAACTTCACTCTGGCTGTACCCTTCTCCAGAACATCACTCCATCTGAGATCATATATACCCAGGAAGACTCGAGTATGGAACACATTCGTACAGCATAATGATGTCAACGAGATAAAGTCAATTGATCAAATGAAAATGCTGGCCCACAGATGGCTCCAACTTCATCCTGTTCCCTACTTGTATGTCTCATAACAATAAAAATGCTTTCAAATGAGCTGATGTAGGTAACAGCTCTTAGCTTGCCAATAAAGTTAGGAATCCTTAACCTGTAAATAGCTTGTCAATAAAGCTAGGGATCCTTAACCTTGTCAAACCCTGTGTAAAAAAAAAAAAAAAAAAAAAACTGTAACAATAACGATATATTAAATACAATAACAACTGTAATTCCGATTCTATATTAATAATAGTAACTGTAATACTGACATATATTACAGTGGTTATTGTAATTAATACATACAATATATTAACTACAGTAGACACTGTAATATCGACGATATTTTAACTACAATAACTAATGTGGTATTGACCTTGTATTAACTATAGTAACCACTGTAATATCGAAGATATATTAACTGCAGTAGCCACTGTAATTACGAAATATTATCTACGATAATTACTGTAACACTGACGTATTAACTACAATACCCACTGTAATATTTACAATATATTAGAACAATAGCCACTATAATATTGACAAATATACTGAGTACCAACCTGATGGGATCAAGTCTGAGTCCCATGCCACTATATGACCCAGACGGGTTTAGTGCCTACCCATTGTTTTAATATGCAATAATATATATATTATCGTTCCTATTAATATGGAAATATTTGAATAACAAAACATTATTGACTAAATAAAATGGCAAAAAGCAGACGTTAAAATTATTATTATTATTATTATGTATTATTATTATTATTATTATTATTATTATTATTATTATTATTATTATTATTGTTATTATTATCATTATTATTATTATTATTATTATTATTATTATTATTATTATTATTATTATTATTATTATCATTATTATTATTAAATGGACAATGGCATTATTATTATTATTATTATTATTATTATTATTATTATTATTATTATTATTATTATTATTATTATTATTATTAAACGGACAATAGCATTATTATTATTATTATTATTATTATTATTATTATTATTATTATTATTATTATTATTATTAAACGGACAATAGCATTATTATTATTATTATTATTATTATTATTATTATTATTATTATCATTATTATTATTAAACGGACAATAGCATTATTATTACTATTATTATTATTATTATTATTATTATTATTATTATTATTATTTCATTTAGTATTATTATTGTTAAATCCTTAAGCAACTGGGATCATACAGTGCCCGAGAAATGGGAGATAATCATGTCTGATCGGAGGAAAGAGCAGCTCCGATTCCCTGGATCAAGAGCCGTTCAGCATCATCAGATCTCTCCCGTTGAAGGGGGGCTTAACGGTGACTAAAAAACAGATAAATGATATATACAGTAAATAGAATCGGGTAAACTGATGGATAACTAGATAAATACATAGCTGACCTGGTAAATACGTGGACAGCCAGGTAAATAGAGGGATAATTAAGTAACGCCCAGAGGCCACTTTATTAAGTACACCTGTACACCTGCTCGTTAATATACCTAATGGGCCAATCAGGTGGCAGCACCTCAATGGTCAAGAGGTTCAGTTGTTATTCAGATCAAACATCAGAATGGGGAAGAAATGTGATCTAAGTGACTTTGTGGAATGATTGTTGGTGCCAGACAGACGGGCTGGTCTGTGTGTCTCAGGAACTGCTGATCTTCTGGGACTTTCACGCACAACAGTCTCTAGATATTACAGAGAATGGTGTGAAAAACACAAAATATCTGGGGAGCGACAGTTCTGTTTGCGACAACACTTTGATAATGAGAGAGGTCAGAGGAGAATAGCCAGACTGGTTCCAGCTGACAGGAAGGCGAGTGTTCCAATTGTGGTATGAACAAGAGCGTCACTGAATGCACAATACGTCGAATCTTGAAGTGAATGGGTTACAGCAGTAGAAAACGAAAGCAGGGTCAACTCTTGTCAGCTAAGAACAGGACACTGAAGCAACAGTGGTCACAGACTCACAAACTGGACAGATGAAGATTGGAGAAACGTCGCCTGGTCTGACGAATCCCGATTTCTGCTGCGACATGCAGATGGTCGTGTCAGAATTTGGCGTAAACCTTTGGAATGTGATGGAATGGGAGATTCCCAGCATCAGTGTCCAGCTGACAATCCGGCAGCAACTGCTACATGATGCTATTATGTCAACATGGACCAGAATTTCTAAGAAATGCTTCCAGCACTTTGCTGAATCCACGACACCAAGAATTCAGGCTGTTCTGGTGGCAAAGGTACTAGAAGGGTGTACCTAACAGACTGACCACCGAGTCGATAAGTACATCAATAGACAAATGAAGAGTAGAAGAAACAGACAAATACATGGAGAGACACAGAGGCTAGACTGATAGGGGAAACAATACGTTGATAGAGATCAAGAGAAGGATACAAAATAAATAGAAAATATTACAGAAATTAATTTTTTTTAATTTTCTCTCTTATCCAGGAAAAAAAATCTACACAACGTTTCTAAAAGAACGACTCTTTCCTAAAGGAACTACTCTTATTTCCTAAAGGAACGATTTTCAAGTCCTAAAGGAATAACTCTTATCCTAAATGAACGACACTCTTTCCCTGAGGAAACAATTTTCATTTTTATAGAATTTAGTTCCCTTCAAGTGAGGCATCATGGGAAAGGGCCCTTGATCCATGGAATTGGAGCTAGCCTCTTCCATTTCCCAGGCACTATATAACCCCTACGAGTTTAACTCTTCATATCAAATTTACAACAACAACAATAATAATAATAATAATAATAATAATAATAATAATAATAATAATAATAATAATACCCATATATTCACCCATCTTAGGAATATTTTTTATTAAATCTAATTTATCCGAAAATATTTTAGAAAAATATTTATATTGTAAACAACTTGTATATTTTTAGATACTATAAACACTGTATTGCAAGACCATATAAACAATGTTTTTTCAAAACATTTCGGTATAATGTAAACAGATGGTTTAATACACTGTTAACAGATATTTTTCGTTACGCTAAATATTTTCCGATACTGTAAACAGATGTTTTAATTTGCAATGTAAACTGATGTATTTCAGTCTAATGTAAACAGATTTGTTTCGGTACACTGTAAACAGATGCATTTCAGTATAGTGTAAACAAATGTATTTCAATACACTTTCAACAGTGTATTTCAATACACTTTCAACAGTGTATTTCAATACACTGTCAACAGTGTATTTCAATACACTTTCAACAGTGTATTTCAATACACTGTCAACAGTGTATTTCAATACACTTTCAACAGTGTATTTCAATACACTGTCAACAGTGTATTTCAATACACTTTCAACAGTGTATTTCAATACACTTTCAACAGTGTATTTCAATACACTTTCAACACAGTTTGATCCTCACACACAACACTCACTGTGACTGATGTCAGGTGTTTTTTCCCCCTGTGGTATTTAATCTAGGGGTATTAAAACACAGTATTAAAAAACCAGCGCTAAACCCGTGAGAGTCAGCCTTAAACCCCAACACAGGACACCTGACAACCCCTTCAATTAAGGGGGAGGGGAGGGAGGTCGCTTTGATGCTGGTGACTGGCTCTTGATCCGAGGAACTGGATCTATCTTGCCCTTGGGTCGAATCTGCAATTCGTTTTTCTTCCCTCTCTCCCCAAGCAATATATGCCAATGCGGGTTTAGCGCTCCTCCTTGAAAACAGTGAAGATATTCACATACATGAAATAACACTTTTAATTACGTTATTATTATTAATTTTATAATTACTATTATTGGTAATTATTATTTTATTATTATTATTATTATTATTATTATTATTATTATTATTATTATTATTATTATTTAATAAACACTAAAACCTGAGGCTCAAATTGGGAGATCAGCTTCAATTCCTTGGATCAAAAACCTTCACCAGCATCAAGGAACCTCCTTAAAAGGATGATTTCAGTGGATCTTAGTGGATCCTGGTCACATTATCCGCCTTAGAACCCTCGAGGAGGTGGATCAGTGGATCTGGATCACACTGTCTACATTAAAACTTCTTAAAAAGAGGTGGATCAATGGAACGGGATTAATTTATCCACCATGAAATTCTCAAGAGGTGGATCAATGGATCTGGATCACATAATCACCCTCAAACTCCAAAAGATGTTGATCAATGGATCTGGATTAAATTATCCACATTAATACCCTCAGAGGTGGATCAGCGGATTTGGATCACATAATCACCCTCAAATTCCAAAAGAGGTGGATTAATGGATCCGGATTAAATTATCCACCTTTAAGCCCTCAGGAGGTGGATCAATGGGACTTACCATTAGCGTGGACGAGCGGCAGCAGGTCCCAGACCAGCAGCAGCAGCAGCATGAGGTATCCTTGTGAGTTCCTGGACCATGGGGGATACTTCCTGTCTTCCTTGATCTGTTTCATCTTGCTGGCTGTCTTCACTTCCTCACGCCACAACAACACCACCAGTGCCCAGCATTCCAGTCATTCCCGCCATCATTCCAGATTTTGGGGTGAGTGCTCTAACCTCCGCCTCGGAAAGGTTGTTTCAAGATTATTTATAGCAAGGCCAGCCAATAGAACCGGCTCTACGAGTGTCTCTATCTCACTTTCTCTCTCACTTCTCTCTCAGTCCCACGTAGTACATGGGTAAGCGGCCGATTTCACAAAGCTTTGGATTACGGTTGAGATAAGCTACAAGCTTGGCCATCCTGGCCATTGTCACTCAAGCTGGGAGCTTCGGCAAGCTTAATTCAACATGTGTATGTCCTCGCGGTAACATTCACACCCACCCAGGTGTTTTAAAACAAGAATTTGAAAAAACATTCACTAAAGCGGTGTGTGTTTTACGAGATAAATCCCACACTGTCTGGATTTAGTACCATTCACAGGCAGTAACAGCCTCCTGAGTCGAGGACGCGTCCGTTGACGTGCGTCGTGTATCCCAACGTGGGTGGTGAGCTTCTAGGCCAGGTGGTGTGGACAGCTGGTGGTGCCACGTTGGTGGTGATGCTGGCCTGGATGCCCACGATACTCCCACTTTCACTCTTACAGTCATACTGGAATTACACCTGAACATCTTCCTTCACTTATTGTTCCCAAGTCGTACCATCATTCCAGCTCCTGGGATATCGCCGCTTATCCTCCATCTTGGCTTTTGCTGATTGATCTGTTCTTGCATATTCGACGATGTTGAGTTGGTATATTGCATGGAATTTGCGTGGAAAATGATGTTTGATAGAGGGAAAGGGTGCGTGTGTCGTGCGGGTGGCAGCGGGGTGTTGGAAGGGAGGCGCGCGTGGGTGCCGGCAACGCTGCCAGACCTTCCAGCAGACCAGTCTCAGACCTTCCTGGACCACCGCACCAGTAGCACGGGTGCTACTCCCATCACTCCCTCACATTATAATATCCAGTCTTTGGTTTTTTGGTCTTATAGTTACGTAATCATTGCTCTTTATGCTTAATATTTACGCTTCATGTGTGAGCTTAATTGTTCCTTATTGAGATGATCATGAGATGCTGTGTGAACGTTCATCATGACTTAGTTTACATACGTACCTTGTACACTGCCGGTGTTTACATGTACACTATAAATTGTCTGCATGTTGGCCACTAACATACACATACGGATTATATATTTACACTGTGTACACTGCATGCAGATACTTTTTACATATTTACAGTGTACATTACGTATGTACATTGTTTATCTATGTACAATCTTTACCTATGTACATAGGAAAACATTGTACACTGATTTTATTATTATGTATGATCCTCAGTGTGTGTTGTGTATTGAGACCAGAAGTCAGCTACATATCTACCTAAGACGTCGTCATCGATGTAGAGCGATGTAGCGTAACACTTGCCACTTCTCTTATTGATTCTTCCTGATAAGAAGTCAAGTTATGTAAGAGGTCTCTAGCGACCACTTAAGCACCGTTGTCTGACCTTCCAGCTTCTCTCAGCTACGTCTGGACACACACTTCCACACTCGTATGTGGTGATCATTCTCATTCAAAATTTATATTTTGGAGATTTCAGATTTTATCCAGGACAACATGACGTCTCAGGAAAGGTGTCTTGGCGCCGGTGAAGAGCTCTCGTTCCAAGGAACCGGATTCGGATAAAACCTAAATGTCTTCCATTTTTCCAAATACTATATGACCCTTACAGTTTTAGCCCTTCCCTTTCATTAAAATAAAGAAATCATAAATAGTATCGAGTTTAAATCCAATGTTTAGTTCATTATTTTTTTTTATTTTGTGGTGAGTTGAAGATGCTCTGAAAACTTATTAATTTAGCTAACAGGTATTACAATTATTTTTTTTTGCATAGGATATTTATTACAACTTTACACTTGTCCACAATGAAGTGCACTTGGCACTTCAGTGTGGACAATTTTGACCTCCCCAGCTCATCCTGAAGCTCACTTGTTTTGCAGTTATTGCTAGGCTCACTCACTCCTGCCCTACAGTTATTGCTAGGCTCACTCGCTTACTCCTGCCCTACAGTTATTGCTAGGCTCACTCGCTTACTCCTGCCCTACAGTTATTGCTAGGCTCACTCGCTTACTCCTGTCCTACAGTTATTGCTAGGCTCACTCGCTTACTCCTGCCCTACAGTTATTGCTAGGCTCACTCGCTTACTCCTGCCCTACAGTTATTGCTAGGCTCACTCGCTTACTCCTGTCCTACAGTTATTGCTAGGCTCACTCACTTACTCCTGTCCTACAATTATTGCTAGGCTCACTCACTTACTCCTGCCCTACAGTTATTGCTAGGCTCACTCGCTTACTCCTGTCCTACAGTTATTGCTAGGCTCACTCACTTACTCCTGTCCTACAGTTATTGCTAGGCTCACTCACTTACTCCTGTCCAACAGTTATTGCTAGGCTCACTCGCTTACTCCTGCCCTACAGTTATTGTAGGCTCACTCACTTACTCCTGCCCTACAGTTATTGCTAGGCTCACTCGCTTATCCCTGCTCTACAGTTATTGTAGACTCACTCGCTTACTCCTGTCCTACAGTTATTGCTAGGCTCACTCGCTTACTCCTGCCCTACAGTTATTGCTAGGCTCACTCGCTTATCCCTGTTCTACAGTTATTGTAGGCTCACTGGCTTACTCCTCTCCTACAGTTATTGCTAGGCTCACTCGCTTATCCCTGTCCTACAGTTATTGTAGACTCACTCGCTTACTCCTGCCCTACAGTTATTGCTAGGCTCACTCGCTTACTCCTGTCCTGCAATTATTGCTAGGCTCACTCGCTTACTCCTGTCCTACAGTTATTGCTAGGCTCACTCGCTTACTCCTGTCCAACAGTTATTGCTAAGCTCACTCACTTACTCCTGCCCTACAGTTATTGCTAGGCTCACTCGCTTACCCCTGTTCTACAGTCATTGTAGGCTCACTCGCTTATTCCTGCCCTACAGTTATTCCTAGGCTCACTCGCTTACTCCTGTCCAACAGTTATTGCTAAGCTCACTCACTTACTCCTGCCCTAGAGTTATTGCTGGGCTCACTCGCTTATCCCTGTCCTACATTCATTGTAGGCTCACTCGCTTACTCCTGCCCTACAGTTATTGCTAGGCTCACTCGCTTACTCCTGTCCAACAGTTATTGCTAGGCTCACTCGCTTACTCCTGTTCAACAGTTATTGCTAGGCTCACTCGCTTACTCCTGCCCTACAGTTATTGCTAGGCTCACTCGCTCACTCCTGCCCTACAGTCATTGCTAGGCTCACTCGCTTACTCCTGTTCAACAGTTATTGCTAGGCTCACTCGCTTACTCCTGCCCTACAGTTATTGCTAGGCTCACTCGCTTATCCCTGTCCTACAGTTATTGCTAGGCTCACTCGCTCACTCCTGCCCTACAGTCATTGCTAGGCTCACTCGCTTAATCCTGCCCTACAGTTATTGCTAGGCTCACTCGCTTACTCCTGCCCTACAGTTATTGCTAGGCTCACTCGCTCACTCCTGCCCTACAGACATTGCTAGGCTCACTCGCTTACTCCTGTTCAACAGTTATTGCTAGGCTCACTCGGTTACTCCTGCCCTACAGTCATTGCTAGGCTCACTCGCTTACTCCTGTCCAACAGTTATTGCTAGGCTCACTCGCTTACTCCTGCTCAACAGTTATTGCTAGTCTCACTCGCTTACTCCTGTCCAACAGTTATTGCTAGGCTCACTCGCTTACTCCTGCCCTACAGTTATTGCTAGGCTCACTCGCTTATCCCTGTCCTACAGTTATTGCTAGGCTCACTCGCTTATCCCTGTCCTGCAGTTATTGTAGGCTCACTCGCTTACTCCTGCCCTACAGTTATTGCTAGGCTCACTCGCTTATCCCTGTCCTACAGTTATTTCTAGGCTCACTCGCTTATCCCTGTCCTGCAGTTATTGTAGGCTCACTCGCTTACTCCTGCCCTACAATTATTGCTAGGCTCACTCGCTTATCCCTGTCCTGCAGTTATTGTAGGTTCACTCGCTTTCTCCTGTCCTACAGTTATTACTAGGCTCCCTCGCTTATCCCTGTTCTACAGTTATTGTAGACTCACTCGCTTTCTCCTGTCCTACAGTTATTGCTAGGCTCACTCGCTTACTCCTGTCCAACAGTTATTGCTAGGCTCACTCGCTTATCCCTGTCCTACAGTTATTGCTAGGCTCACTCGCTTATCCCTGTCCTGCAGTTATTGTAGGCTCACTCGCTTTCTCCTGTCCTACAGTTATTGCTAGGCTCACTCGCTTACTCCTGCCCTACAGTTATTGCTAGGCTCACTCGCTTATCCCTGTTCTACAGTTATTGTAGGCTCACTCGCTTATCCCTGTCCTGCAGTTATTGCTAGGCTCACTCGCTTATCCCTGTCCTAGAGTTATTGTAGGCTCACTCGCTTATCCCTGTCCTACAGTTATTGATAGGCTCACTCGCTTATCCCTGTCCTACAGTTATTGTAGGCTCACTCGCTTACTCTTGTCCTACAGTTATTGCTAGGCTCACTCGCTTATCCCTGTCTTACAGTTATTGTAGGCTCACTCGCTTACTATTGTCCTACAGTTATTGCTAGGCTCACTCGCTTATCTCTGTCCTACAGTTGTTGTAGGCTCACTCGGTTACTCCTGCCCTTCAGTTATTGCTAGGCTCATTCCCTGATCTCTGCCCAACAGTTATTTCTAGGCTCACTCGCTTACTCCTGACCTACAATTATTGTAGTTTCACTAGCGAACTTGTGTCGCTATTTATTCCCCTCATCTTCGTCGTGTATAAAGACTGAACAACCATCCACCACTACCACTCGTGGACACGACATGTACTGCGTCTTCATGTTTCCAGTACCGTGTCTTAGTACTTCGTCACTCTCGTCTTTGGAAATCTCAGGCCTCACTTAAGTCCCTACCTACCATGTCGTGTTCTTTATAGCGGAACGCCACCTCGCGTACCTTTACGGAAAAGATAAGAACGATCACCTGTGAAATCGTGTTGTGATTCATTGGTCTAATTACGTCCTTCAAGTTGATTTCGAATTGCATCCGCAATTATTGATTCCGATAATTTGTATTGCATCGACCATCTTCCCCCTCTCCAGCACAATATCCGTTTACTGTGATTTATTAAAGAGACCAAGCTAATGGTTAATTTAGTTTCTCTTAACATTCCTCAAGAATACTTGTAAACACCTGGTCAGGGCGCCCTGACTTGTGCAACAACAATGTCGCTAATGACTGCCATCTTGCAATTTTTATCAAGTGTATTATAATTATTAGTTTCTGCAGTTCATTTGGGTCTTGAGCAGAAAGTGCCAGGAAGGATATTAAAAGGGGATTTTTAATCTAATATAACTGACTTGAAAGGTATCGGATTAGTCTTGGATTTTCTTCCACCTTGTATTTTATTCTCTCTTCTTTGTCCCTTATCCCTATTTCGATATCTCTATTGGGATGACACATCAGCTAATGACTATCTCATCTGCTGATGTGTCTGTGTTTGCTTCTTCCTACCCAGAAAATGTTTAAGTTTCTTTTTATATATTTAGGATCATTTTTGTGTGATGTCAACATAGCGTGAGGCATATATGAAGCTTCAGCGGCTTGTACAACACAGGATATGTCACGTTGGCAACATACTCGTTACTACCACTCGAGGCTCCCTCGTTGATAATCTCCAGTCAAGCATCAGTAGTTTAAGTTTACTCCGAAAAACTGCATCTCTTAGAGAGTGAGAAGCTTAGTCTATGTCCAACCTCCACCAGACCACGAGGACCAGGCTCCCTCAATCCACTGTGTCAGAAACAACTCTCGCTCAGATTATTATTAGTAAAAAACTCTCACTTTAAAAATTTACCATTGACGTGGCAGTGAGTGACGCCTACTAACTTGAACCGAGACAGGTTGAGATTCTTAGTGTAGTCAACACTGTCCATTGTACAGAAAGACTGACTAGCAGGAGTTAGTATATACGTTTAAGGCACCACTATTCTTTAATAAGTGTGTATGTGTACACACACACACACACACATATATATATATATATATATATATTTATATATATTATATATATATATATATATATATATATATATATATATATATATATATATATATATATATATATATATATATATATATATATATATATATATATATATATATATAATCGCAGAGGGGGCACCAGAGTCAGATGTATCAGATGAAAGACAACATTCACTTATAAGTTTGGCCATACCATTACTAGCGTGTCCGGGAGTATCGTAGCTCACGGACCGGTATCGTAGGCCAGGCAGCCTTCACAGACTCCCTCATATCGTCTTCCATCACAAAAGCCATCTTGAAGGGACGCTCAGAGTCTCAAACACAACTTGTACGCTCTCCAACATCCCCAGTTTAATAAAAGTTGTCGTACACCGGGGGAAAAGTTGTTATACCCATTACGGCACACGTCGTACTGGAGTGCAGGTGCCTCTTCAACCTCACTCGTATGTATAAAACATTCGCTGAAGGTATTTCGAAATTTAATCTATTTTTGACAGTTTTTTCCCTCATTTTTTTTTTGTTTTCTGACTTGCATTGTTTTGAATGAGAGGTTTGAGTTTGTACAAGACTTGGGATATTTACATTTTGAAGGGACTGGGATGGAAGCCACGTTTGTTAACGGTAAGAGCATTAGTTGAATATTCGTGAAAAGTAACATATAACAAAGGTTATCATTATATTTTCGATTGAAATGTAATTATTTATCAACATACTACGTAAGTAGGGAAGCTCTTTGGATACGCTTGATTACTGAGCGCGACTTTCGGAGGAAAGGTTAGTCTTGCTTGAAATCTTGAAAAATCGAAGTTTTTTTTTTCTAAATTATCTCTAATAACGTTGAATGGGACTTCTTCTCTAGATCACTGGCAGGGACCTCAGGCTCTCTAGATCATGGGAGGAAGATACGTGTCACTAGATGTTTTGTGAAGAGTTTCTGGAAGAAACGCCAAACTTTCTAGAGGATAGCTGTAAGGAACATCAGTATCTCTGGAAGAACACTAAAAGGTATTCTAAGGTCCCTAAGTCACCACAATAATTCAGTATCTCTTCCTAAGGGAAATTAACAGAAAGCCAAATTCTATGGCCCTACTGGAAATAAGAAATCAACTTCCTTCCTGGGGTGTATTACGGATGACTGGATGTTTACCAAGTGCCACCAGAGTCTGGAACTCCGTTGAAAGTAGAACTGCTGAGTTGTTTCCAGAGTCTGGAAGCTCGTGTTGGTAGAAGCAGTTTCTGGAAGGTTATTATGAGGACGTAATAAAGTTTAGGGGAGAGCTTACTGATTCTCATTGGAAGACTATAACACCTCTGGAACGCTACTGGAAGAATAAAAATTAATAGTTCTGGAGTCAGCGGAGAGAAAAGGCATAACTATTGAAGTCTGAAGAAAACACTTTTGCAAACCACCCGGTTACTGGACGAGCTTCCAGGATTTGATTCTCCTCTGGGAGATAGGAAAATCCTCTTCTCTGGGACGGCTGAGAGAGAGGAAGAGGGAAAACTCTTAAAAGTTGATGAGACGAAGATAGAAAATGGCATCTTGGAACATATTGTGGATCACTGAAAGGATCACGAGGCTCTGAAGAATCACTGTAGAATGCCTTGAAAACTTTCTTGACACGTGTAGAAGAGAGGAAGGAAGGGAGCTCGCTTGGAATACCATGTACAAAAGAGGAAGGAAGGGAACTCGCTTGGGATATCATGTACAAGAGAGGAAGGAAGGGAGTTCGCTTGGAACATCATGTGAGAAATATAACTGAGGTTTCCTTTCCTGGAATTGAAGAAAATCACGAGAGTATCACGAGAGAGACTTGGGCTCTGCTAGACGTAAGTAATTGCTTTCCAGGAGTTATTATGCTCAAAGGGAAGCGCTAAACCTGCTTGAATCATAAAGTGTCTGAGAAAGGGAAGGCAAAAAAATTTGATCTAAGGTAGACAGAGATAGCTTCAATTCTCGAGATCAAGAGCCCTTCACTATCATTGCCGCCCTTTCCTCTTAAAGCAGCGGCGCTCTAAGAGAGCAACTGAGAAGAGAATGAGAGACACAAGGTCTGGAAGAACGCTGAGGAAACAATGGTATTCAGGGTAAACAGACTGGCTGGAAGATTACCAGAGCTCTTGAAACCTCGCGTAAAAATTAATTTAACACATTTGTTGAAAAAGAAAGCTAATACATCATGAAATATATTAGAAAACAAAAAAATACAGAATAATACATCGTGAACCACAACAGAAAACTAAGAAAGAATCAAAGATCATGCAACATAACAGAAAACCAAAAGAAAAAAATTACCAAGGATCATGAATTATATGCACCACAACAACAGACTAACAGACGTGAATGTGTCCTGAGAGACAAACAAAAGTAAAACAAATTCCTGCTGGCCAGTCAAAAACTTGACGTTTGGTTAACTTTGGTAAATGTCACACTGCCATTAACAGTGGTATAAAGAACAGTGTTATTAAAAAAGACTGGTATTAACACTGACATTAACAACAGTGGTACTAAAATAACTGGTATTAATAACAGTGGTATTAACACCGGTATTAACAACAGAGAGGTATTATAAAAAACTGGTATTAACAAAACTCTTATTAAGAACACTGGTATTAACAAAAGTGGTAATAAAAACAATGGTATTAACAACAGTCATTAAAAATACTGATATTAATACTGGTATTAACTACAGTTTTTAAAAACACTGATGTTAATACTGGTATTAACAACACTGGTATTACCTGGTTCTGGTAGACCAACATTACCAGGATGAGGTCCGCTGCAGTTAAAGACAACATAGAGTGATGCTGAGACAACATAGTGTAGTGCTGAGACAACACAGTGTAGTGCTGAGACAACATAGTGTAGCGCTGAGACAGCGTAGTGCAGTGCTGACACAACATAGTGTAGTGCTGAGACAGCATAGTGTAGTGCTGAGACATAGTGCAGTGCTGAGACAGCATAGTGTAGAGATGAGACGACATAATGTGGTGCTGAGACAACATAGTGTGGTGTTGAGGCAGCATAGTGCAGTGCTGAGACAACATAGTGTAGTGCTAAGACAACATAGTGTAGAGCTCAGACAACATAGCGTGGTGCTGAGAAACATAGTGTGGTGCTGAGTCAACATAGTGTAGTGCTAAGACAGCATATTGTAGTGCTGTGACAACATAGTGAAGTTCTGAGACATACTGTGGTGCTGAGAAAACATAGTATAGTGGTGAGTCAACATAGTGGTGCTGAGTCAACATAGTGGCGCTGAGTCAACATAGTGGTGCTGAGTCAACATAGTGGTGCTGAGTCAACATAGTGGTGATGAGTCAACGTAGTGGTGCTGAGTCAACATAGTGGTGCTGAGACAGCATAGTGGTGCTGAGTCAACATAGTGATGCTGAGTCAACATACCGGTGCTGAGTCAACATAGTGGTGCTGAGTCAACATAGTGGTGCTGAGTCAACATAGTGGTGCTGAGACAACATAGTGGTGCTGAGTCAACATAGTGGTGCTGAGTCAACATAGTGGTGCTGAGTCAACATAGTGGTGCTGAGTCGACGTAGTGGTGCAGAGTCAACATAGTGGTGCTGAGTCAACATAGTGGTGCTGAGTCAACGTAGTGGTGCTGAGTCAACATAGTGGTTCTGAGTCAACATAGTGGTTCTGAGTCAACATAGTGGTGCTGAGTCAACATAGTGGTGCTGAGTCAACATAGTGGTGCTGAGTCAACATAGTGGTGCTGAGTCAACATAGAGGTGCTGAGTAAACATAGCGGTGCTTAGTCAACATAGTGGTGCTGGATCAACATAGCGGTGCTGAGTCAACATAGCGGTGCTGAGTCAACATAGTGGTGCTGAGTCAACATAGTGGTGCTGAGTCAACATAATGGTGCTGAGTCAACATAGTGGTGTTGAGTCAACATAGTGGTGCTGAGTCAACATATTGGTGCTGAGTCAACATATTGGTGCTGAATCAACATAGCGGTGCTGAGTCAACATAGTGGTGCTGAGTCAACGTAGTGGTGCTGAGTCAACATATTGGTACTGAATCAATATAGCGGTGCTGAGTCAACATAGTGGTGCTGAGTCAACATAGTGGTGCTGAGGTAATATAGCGGTGCTGAGTCAACATAGTGGTGCTGAGTCAACATAGTGGTGCTGAATCAACGTAGTGGTGCTGAGTCAACATAGCGGTGCCGAATCAACATAGTAGTGCTGAGTCAACATAGCGGTGCTGAGTAACATAGTGGTGCTGAGTCAACATAGTGGTGCTGAGTCAACATAGTGGTGCTGAGTCAACATAGTGGTGCTCAGTCAACATATTGGTGCTGAATCAACATAGCGGTGCTGAGTCAACATAGTGGTGCTGAGTAAACATAGCGGTGCTGAGTCAACATAGTGGTGCCGAGTCAACATAGTGGTGCTGAGTCAACATAGTGGTGCTGAGTTAACATAGTGGTGCTGAGTCAACACAGTGGTGCTGAATCAACATAGTGGTGCTGAGTCAACATAGTGGTGCTGAGTCAACATAGTGGTGCTGAGTCAACATAGTGGTGCTGAGTCAACATAGTGATGCTGAATCAACATAGCGGTGCTGAGTCAACATAGTGGTGCTGAGTCAACATAGTGGTTTTGAGTCAACATAGTGGTGCTGAGTCAACATAGTGGTGCTGAGTCAACGTAGTGGTGCTGAGTCAACATAGTTGTGCTGAGTCAACATAGTGGTGCTGAGTCAACATAGTGGTGCTGAGTCAACATAGTGGTGCTGAGTTAACATAGTGGTGCTGAGTCAACATAGTGGTGCTGAGTCAAAATATTGGTGCGGAGTCAACATAGTGGTGCTGAGTCAACATAGTGGTGCGGAATCAACATAGTGGTGCTGAGTCAACATAGTGGTGCTGAGTCAACATAGTGGTGCTGAGTCAACATAGTGGTGCTGAGTCAACATAGTGTTGCTGAATCAACATAGCGATGCTGAGTCAACATAGTGGTGCTGATTAAACATAGCGGTGCTGAGTCAACATAGTGGTGCTGAGTCAACATAGTGGTTCTGAGTCAACATAGTGGTGCTGAGTCAACATAGTGGTGCTGAGTCAACATAGTGGTGCTGAGTCAACATAGTGGTGCTGAATCAACATAGTGGTGCTGGATCAACATAGTGGTGCTGAGTCAACATAGTGGTGCTGAGTCAACATAGTGGTGCTGAGTGAACATACTGGTGCTGAATCAACATAGCGGTGCTGAGTCAACATAGTGGTGCTGAGTCAACATAGTGGTTCTGAGTCAACATAGTTGTGCTGAGTCAACATATTGGCACTGAGTCTACATAGTGGTGCTGAGTCAACAGTTATGCTGAGTCAACATAGTGGTGCTGAGTCAACATAGTGGTGCTGAGTCAACATAGTGGTGCTGAGTCAACATAGTGGTGCTGAGTCAACATAGTAGTGCTGAGTCAACATAGTGGTGCTGAGTCAACATAGTGGTGCTGAGTCAACATAGTGGTGCTGAGTCAACATAGTGGTGCTGAGTCAACATAGTGGTGCTGAGTTAAGATAGTGGTGCTGAGTCAACATAGTGGTGCTGAGTCAACATAGTGGCGCTGAGTTAACATAGTGGTGCTGAGTCAACATAGTGGTGCTGAGTTAACATAGTGGTGTTGAGTTAACATAGTGGTGCTGAGTCAACATAGTGGTGCTGAGTCAACATAGTGGTGCTGAGTCAACATAGTGGTGCTGAGTCAACATAGTGGCGCTGAGTTAACATAGTGGTGCTGAGTCAACATAGTGGTGCAGAGTTAACATAGTGGTGCTGAGTTAACATAGTGGTGCTGAGTCAACATAGTGGTGCTGAGTCAACATAGTGGTGCTGAGTCAACATAGTGGTGCTGAGTCAACATAGTGGTGCTGAGTTAACATAGTGGTGCTGAGTTAACATAGTGGTGCTGAGTCAACATAGTGGTGCTGAGTTAAAATAGTGGTGCTGAGTCAACATAGTGGTGCTGAGTCAACATAGTGGTGCTGAGTTAACATAGTGGTGCTGAGTCAACATAGTGGTGCTGAGTTAACATAGTGGTGCTGAGTTAACATAGTGGTGCTGAGTTAACATAGTGGTGCTGAGTTAACATAGTGGTGCTGAGTTAACATAGTGGTGCTGAGTTAACATAGTGGTGCTGAGTCAACATAGTGGTGCTGAGTCAACATAGTGGTGCTGAGTTAACATAGTGGTGCTGAGTTAACATAGTGGTGCTGAGTTAACATAGTGGTGCTGAGTTAACATAGTTGTGCTGAGTTAACATAGTGGTGCTGAGTCAACATAGTGGTGCTGAGTCAACATAGTGGTGCTGAGTTAACATAGTGGTGCTGAGTCAACATAGTGGTGCTGAGTCAACATAGTGGTGCTGAGTCAACATAGTGGTGCTGAGTTAACATAGTGGTGCTGAGTCAACATAGTGGTGCTGAGTTAACATAGTGGTGCTGAGTCAGGCTCTTGATCCCAAGTTATCGTCAGAAACTCATAAAAAATTATGCGGTTCTTAAAAGTTTTTGTGCCGCATTAAATATGTTAAGAATCTTAGGGATGAGTTTAAAATCACTTGTTTTCAATTGTGGGGGGAGGGAGAGAGAGGGAATTTTCTGTCATATAGGTGAGGGGGGATTTTCTGTCATACATAAAAGGGAGGGGGAATTTTCTGTCATATAAAAGAGGGAGGGGGAATTTTCTGTCATATAAAAGAGGGAGGGGGAAATTTCTGTAATATAGGAGAGGGAGGGGGAGGTTTTTGTAATACAGAAGGAGGGGAAAATTTTTCTGTAATATAGGAGAGAGGGGGGGGGGGGAATTTCCCATAATATAACAGAGGGAGTGGAAATTTCGTATATGCAAGAGGGAGGGGGTATTTTGTATGACATAGAAGGGGGAGGGGGTGTCTTGTATAATAGAGAAGGGGAGAGGCTGTCTTGCATAACACTGAAAGGGGAGGGGCTGTCTTGTATAACATGGAAGGGGAGGCGGTGTCATGTATAACATAGAAGGGGGAGGGGCTGCCTTTATTACATTTAAGGGAAGGGGCTGTCTTTATTACATGGAAGGGGATAAGGGGAGGGGCTGTCTTTATTACATGGAAGGGGATGGGCTGTATTGTATAACACAGAAGGGGGAGGGGTTGCCTTGTATAACATGGAAGGGGGAGGGGCTGTCATCTATTACATAGAAGGGGGAGGGGGTGTCTTCTATTACATAGAAGGGGGAGGGGTTGTCTTCTATTACATAGAAGGGGGAGGCCGTGTCTTGTATAACAAAGAAGGGG
>NC_069414.1:19943030-19955530 GCF_026875155.1 Cherax quadricarinatus | reverse complement strand
TAACAGCAACACCATCACCAGTAACAGCAATACCACCACCAGTAACAGCAACACTACCACCAGTAACAGCAACACCACCACCAGTAACAGCAACACCATCACCAGTAACAGCAACACCACACCAGTAACAGCAACACCATCACCAGTAACAGCAACACCATCACCAGTAACAGCAACTCCACCACAGTAACAGCAACACCATCACCAGTAACAGCAACACCACCACCAGTAACAGCAACACCACCACCAGTAACAGCAACACCACCACCAGTAACAGCAACACCACCACCAGTAACAGCAACACCATCACCAGTAACAGCAACACCACCACAAGTAACAGCAACACCACTACCAGTAACAGCAACACCATCACCAGTAACAGCAACACCATCACCAGTAACAGCAACACCACCACCAGTAACAGCAACACCACCACCAACAGCAACAGCAACACCACCATCAGCAGTAACAGCAATACCACCAGTAACATGACCACCTGAAACAGCAACACCAGCAACAGCAACAACAGTAACAGCACCACCAGTAACAGCACCACCACTGAGTCACCAGTAACAGCATCACCGATAACAGCACCACCAGTAACAGCACCACCAGTAACAGCACCACCAGTAACAGCACCACCAGTAACAGCAACACCAGCAACTATCATCACCACTGAGTCACCAGTAACAGCATCACCGATAACAGCACCACCACCACCACCAGCAACAGCACCACCAGTAACAGCACCACCAGCAACAGCACCACCAGTAACAGCAACACCAGCAACTATCAGCACCATCAGTAACAGCACCACCACTGAGTCACCAGTAACAGCATCACCGATAACAGCACCACCAGTAACAGCACCACCAGTAACAGCACCACCAGTAACAGCACCACCAGTAACAGCACCACCACTGAGTCACCAGTAACAGCATCACCGATAACAGCACCACCAGTAACAGCACCACCAGTAACAGCACCACCAGTAACAGCACCACCAGTAACAGCACCACCAGTAACAGCAACACCAGCAACTATCAGCACCATCAGTAACAGCACCACTAGTAACAGCACCACCACTGAGTCACCAGTAACAGCATCACCGATAACAGCACCACCGGTAACAGCACCACCAGTAACAGAACCACCAGTAACAGTACCACCGGTAACAGCACCACCAGTAATAGCACCACCAGTAACAGCACCACCAGTAACAGCACCACCAGTAACAGCAACACCAGCAACTATCAGCACCATCACTAACAGCACCACCAGTAACAGCACCTCCAGTAACAGCACCACAAGTAAGAGCACCACCACTGAGTCACCAGTAACAGCAACATCACCAACTTTCAGCACCATCAGTAACAGCACCACCAGTAACAGCACCACCAGTAACAGCACCACCAGTAACAGCAACACCAGCAACTATCAGCACCATCACTAACAGCACCACCAGTAACAGCACCTCCAGTAACAGCACCACAAGTAAGAGCACCACCACTGAGTCACCAGTAACAGCAACATCAGCAACTTTCAGCACCATCAGTAACAGCACCACCAGTAACAGCACCACCACTGAGTCACCAGTAACAGCACCACCGGTAACAGCACCACCAGTAACAGCACTACCAGTAACAGCCACACCAGTAACACCACCACCAGCAACAGCACCACCACCAACAGCACCACCAGTAACAGCACCACCGGTAACAGCACCACCAGTAACAGCACCACCGGTAACAGCACCACCAGTAACAGCACCACCAGTAACAGCACCACCAGTAACAGCCACACCAGTAACAGCACCACCAGTAACAGCACCACCGGTAGCAGCACCACCAATAACAGCACCACCAGTAACAGCCACACCAGTAACAGCACCACCAATAACAACACGACCAGTAGCAGAACCAACGGTAGCAGCACCATCAGTAGCAGCATCACCTGTAACAGCACCACCAGTAACAGCACCACCAGAAACAACACCAACAGCTACAGCACCACCAGTAACAACACCATCAGTAACAGCACCACCAGTAACAGCACCACCAGAAACAACACCAACAGCTACAGCACCACCAGTAACAACACCATCAGTAACTGCACCACCAGCAACAACACCAGAAACAACAGCAACAGCTACAGCACCACCAGTAACAACACCATCAGTAACAGCACCACCAGTAACAGCACCACCAGAAACAACACCAACAGCTACAGCACCACCAGTAAACAATACTATCAGTAACAACACCACCAGTAACAACACCACTAGTAACAGCACTACTAGAAACAACAACACCAGCAACAGCACCACCGGTAACACCACCACCAGCAACAGCACCACCACCAACAGCACCACCAGTAACAGCACCACCGGTAACAGCACCATCAGTAACAGCACCACCAGTAGCAACACCACCAGTAACAACACCACCAGTAACAGCACCACCGGTAGCAGCACCATCAGTAACAGCATCACCAGTAACAGCACCACCAGTAACAGCACCACCAGTAACAGCACCACAAGAAACAACACCAACAGCTACAGCACCACCAATAACAACACCATCAGTAACAGCACCACCAGTAACAATACCACCAGTAACAACACCACCAGTAACCGCGCCATCGTTAGCAGCGCCACCAGTAACAGCACCACCACTGAGTCACCAGTAACAGCAACACCTCTGAGTCACCAGTAACAGCAACACCACTGAGTCACCAGTAACAGCAACACCGCTGAGTCACCAGTAACAGCAACACCACTGAGTCACCAGTAACAGCACCACCACTGAGTCACCAGTAACAGCAACACCGCTGAGTCACCAGTAACAGCAACACCACTGAGTCACCAGTAACAGCAACACCACTGAGTCACCAGTAACAGCAACACCGCTGAGTCACCAGTAACAGCAACACTACTGAGTCACCAGTAACAGCAACACCACTGAGTCACCAGTAACAGCACCACCACTGAGTCACCAGTAACAGCAACACCACTGAGTCACCAGTAACAGCAACACCGCTGAGTCACAAGTAACAGCAACACCGCTGAGTCACCAGTAACAGCAACACCACTGAGTCACCAGTAACAGCAACACCGCTGAGTCACCAGTAACAGCAACACCACTGAGTCACCAGTAACAGCAACACCACAGCAACAAGCAGCCGTGAAGCAGTAATAGTCAATGTGGTTTCTTTAGTCAACTCAAAACCGAAGTGTTGACGACCATACTTGACAGGAAAAGTAAAGAAACAGAATAGGAAGAGTGTAATGCATGGGTCAGAGAAGACGTGATGATAGAAAGAAGAGAGGGAAGAGGAAGAGGGGAAAAGAAGGGAAATAAACGTAAGAGTGAAGCTGGAGAATAGACAGAAGAGTCATTATTATTGAAAGTAGAATGAGAAAGTAGAAACAGAAAAAGAGGACGGTAAAAGAATAATTTAGAAGAGAAATTATCATTTATCAAGGTTACCGCCTGTGTTTACGTTTATCAGTGTCACCGTCTGTGTTTACATTCATCAAGATCACCTGTGTTTATGTTTATCAAGGTTACTTGTTTTTATATTTAAGGTCACCCGTGTTTACATTTATCAGGGTCACCTGTGTTTACATTTATCAAGGTCATCTGTGTTTATATTCAAGGTCGCCCGTATTCACATTTATCAAGGTCATCTATGTTTACATTTATCAAGGTGACCTGTGTTTAGGTTTATCAAGGTTACCTGTGTTTAAATTTAAGGTTACCGGAGTTCACATTTATCAAGGTCACCTGTGTTCACATTTATTAAGGTCACATAAGTTTACAGTCATCAAGGTCATCCACTTGAGTTTACATTTACTCTCTGTTACCTTTCATGGAGGTGCAGTGGTGATGGTGAAGGGCTCTTGATCCATGGAACTGGAGGCTACCCTCACCTTCGGATGAAACCTGATGACCCCCTACGGGTTATGCGCTTCCCCGCGAATGTTCTCTATTGGTGCTCGCCAGATTACCACTACGGCAGAACTGTCATTTTTTCATCAATACGAACGATGGTGCCACCATGCTCTCTCTCTCTCTCTCTCTCTCTCTCTCTCTCTCTCTCTCTCTCTCTCTCTCTCTCTCTCTCTCTCTCTCTCTCTCTCTCTCTCTCTCTCTCTCTCTCTCTCTTCTCCTTACTCTCTCTCTTAAATTCAGGGAGAGGGGGAAACTGACGTAAACAGCCTCAGGGGACACGGAGTTTTATTGATGTACTTCAGAACGCCTGACTTTTATGGTAAAAAACGGGTATTTATCAAGGGAATATGTGGAACTGATAACGACTGCCTTCGTTAGCGGTCCACCAGGCTCCTTATACCTGGGCTCCTTATACCTAGTAGCGTTGTTATACAAGCAGGCGTCTATCCTCCCCTGTGTATTCATGAACGTGTCTAAAACATATTCTGGGAAGTAACTGTCAACTGAGTGTCTTGTCTATACCTGGAGAGGGTTTCGGGGGTCAACGCCCCCGCGGCCCGGTCTAAGACCAGGCCTTATGGTGGATCAACAACGCTGTTACTATGGGCTGCACGCAACCCGACGTACGAACCACAGCCCGGCTGGTCAGGTACTAACTTTAGGTGCCTCTCCAGCGCCTTCTTGAAGACAGCTAGGGGTCTACTGGCAATCCCCTTTATGTTTGCTGGGAGGCAGTTGAACAGTCTTGGGCCTCTGACACTTACTGTGTTGTTTCTTATTGTGCTAGTGGCGCCCCTGATTTTCATTGGGGGAATGTTCTAGGGAGTACAGCGTGAGGAACTTCAAGCGTTCCCAGTAATTGAGGTGTTTTATCCCAGTAATGTGTGCCGTGAAGGCTCTCTGTACATTTTTTAGGTCAGCAATTTCACCTGCCTTGAAAGGTGCTGTTAATGTGGAGCAATATTCCAGCCGAGATAGAACAAGCGATCTGAAGTGTCATCATGGGCTTGGCATCCCTAGTCTGGAAGGTTTTCATTATCCATCTTGTCATTTTTCTAGCAGATGCGATTGATACAATGTTATGGTCTTTGAAGGTGAGATCCTCTGACATGATTACTCCTAGGATTTTAACATTAGTTGTTCGCTCTATTGTGTGGTTGGAATTTGTTTTATACTCCGATATAGTTTTAATTTCCTCACGTTTTCCATATCGGAGTAATTGAAATATCTCATCACTGAACTTTATATTATTTTTAGCGGCCCATTTAAAGATTTGGTTGATGTCTGCCTGGAGACTTGCAGTATCTGTAATGGAGGACACTGTCACGCAGATTCGGGTGTCATCTACAAAGGCAGACACGGTGCTGTGGCTTATATCCTTGTCTATGTCAGATATGAGGATGAGGAACAGGATGGGAGCGAGCACTGTGCCTTGTGGAACAGGATGGGAGCGAGTACTGTGCCTTGTGGAACAGGATGGGAGCGAGTACTGTGCCTTGTGGAACAGGATGGGAGCGAGTACTGTGCCTTGTGGAACAGGATGGGAGCGAGTACTGTGCCTTGTGGAACAGGATGGGAGCGAGTACTGTGCCTTGTGGAACAGGATGGGAGCGAGTACTGTGCCTTGTGGAACAGGATGGAAGCGAGTACTGTGCCTTGTGGAACAGGATGGGAGCGAGTACTGTGCCTTGTGGAACAGGATGGGAGCGAGTACTGTGCCTTGTGGAACAGGATGGGAGCGAGTACTGTGCCTTGTGGAACAGGATGGGAGCGAGTACTGTGCCTTGTGGAACAGGATGGGAGCGAGTACTGTGCCTTGTGGAACAGGATGGGAGCGAGTACTGTGCCTTGTGGAACACAACTGTCACCGTAACCGCCTCAAATTTTACTGTTTATTACTGCTCTTTGTGGTCCATCATCTGTTTTGAAAAATGTTTATAATCTATTTACACACGTGTTTACCATCTATCATGACACTTGTTTACCATCTATTATGACACTTGTTTACCATCTATCATGATACTTGTTTACCATCTATCATGACACTTGTTTACCATCTATTATGACACTTTGTAATAAAGTTGGTAGAATTACCGACAATATGTAAAGTAAAAGGACACAAGTGCAACTAATGTGACATTTATTGTGGCAACGTTTCGCTCTCCAGGAGCTTTATCAAGCTCCTGGAGAGCGAAACGTTGCCACAATAAATGTCACATTAGTTGCACTTGTGTCCTTTTACTTTACATATTATGACACTTGTTTACCATCTATCATGACACTTGTTTACCACCTATTATGACACTTGTTTACCATCTATTATGACACTTGTTTACCATCTATCATAACACTTGTTTACCACCTATTATGACACTTGTTTACCATCTATTATAACACTTGTTTACCATCTATTATGACACTTGTTTACCATCTATCATGACACTTGTTTACCATCTATTATGACACTTGTTTACCATCTATCATAACACTTGTTTACCACCTATTATGACACTTGTTTACCATCTATTATGACACTTGTTCACCATCTATCATGTTTGCCATTTATCATGACACTTGTTTACCATCTATCATGACACTTGTTTACCATCTATCATGACACTTGTTTACCATCTATTATGACACTTGTTTACCATCTGTCATGACACTTATTTACCATCTATTATGACACTTGTTTACCATCTATTATGACACTTGTTTACCATCTATCATGACACTTGTTTACCATCTATCATGATACTTGTTTACCATCTATCATGATACTTGTTTACCATCTATCATGACACTTGTTTACCATCTATCATAATACTTGTTTACCATCTATCATGACACTTGTTTACCATCTATCATGATACTTGTTTACCATCTATCATGACACTTGTTTATCGTCTATCATGACACTTGTTTACCATCTATCATGATACTTGTTTACCATCTATTATGACACTTGTTTACCATCTATCATGACACTTGATTACCATCTATCATGACCCTTGTATCATGATACTTTTTTACCATATATCATGATACTTGTTTACCATCTATCATGATACTTGTTTGCCATGTATTATGACACTTGTTTACCATCTGTTATGACACTTGTTTACCATCTATCATGACACTTGTTTACCATCTATTATGACACTTGTTTACCATCTATTATGACACTTGTTTACCATCTATCATGTTTGCCATCTATCATGACACTTGTTTACCATCTATTATGGCACTTGTTTACCATCTATCATGACACTTGTTTACCATCTATCATGATGCTAGTTTACCATCTATTATGACACTTGTTTACCATCTATCATGACACATGTTTACCATCTATCATGATACTTGTTTACCATCTATTATGACACTTGTTTACCATCTATCATGACACTTGTTTACCATCTATCATGATACTTGTTTACCATCTATTATGGCACTTGTTTACCATCTATTATGACACTTGTTTACCATCTATTATGACACTTGTTTACCATCTATCATGATGCTTGTTTACCATCTATTATGACACTTGTTTACCATCTATCATGACACTTGTTTACCATCTATTATGACACTTGTTTACCATCTATTATGACACCTGTTTACCATCTATCATGATACTTGTTTACCATCTATTATGATACTTGTTTACCATCTATCATGACACTTGTTTACCATCTATCATGATACTTGTTTACCATCTATTATGGCACTTGTTTACCATCTCTTATGACACCTGTTTACCATCTATCATGACACTTGTTTACCATCTATTATGACACTTGTTTACCATCTATCATGACACTTGTTTACCACCTATTATGACACTTGTTTACCATCTATTATGACACTTGTTTACCATCTATCATGACACTTGTTTACCACCTATTATGACACTTGTTTACCATCTATTATGACACTTGTTTACCATCTATCATGTTTGCCATCTATCATGACACTTGTTTACCATCTATTATGACACTTGTTTACCGTCTATCATGACACTTGTTTACCATCTATTATGACACTTGTTTACCATCTATCATGACACTTGTTTACCATCTATCATGATACTTGTTTACCATCTATCATGATACTTGTTTACCATCTATCATGATACTTGTTTACCATCTATCATGACACTTGTTTACCATCTATCATAATACTTGTTTACCATCTATCATGACACTTGTTTACCATCTATCATGATACTTGTTTACCATCTATCATGACACTTGTTTATCGTCTATCATGACACTTGTTTACCATCTATCATGATACTTGTTTACCATCTATCATGACACTTGTTTACCATCTATTATGACACTTGTTTACCATCTATCATGATACTTGTTTACCATCTATCATGACACTTGTTTATCGTCTATCATGACACTTGTTTACCATCTATCATGATACTTGTTTACCATCTATCATGATACTTGTTTACCATCTATTATGACACTTGTTTACCATCTATCATGACACTTGTTTACCATCTATCATGACACTTGTATCATGATACTTTTTTACCATATATCATGATACTTGTTTACCATCTATCATGATACTTGTTTACCATCTATCATGATACTTGTTTACCATCTATCATGATACTTGTTTGCCATGTATCATGACACTTGTTTACCATCTATCATGACACTTGTTTACCATCTATTATGACACTTGTTTACCATCTATTATGACACTTGTTTACCATCTATCATGTTTACCATCTATCATGACACTTGTTTACCATCTATTATGACACTTGTTTACCATCTATCTTGACACTTGTTTACCATCTATCATGATACTTGTTTACCATCTATTATGACACTTGTTTACCATCTATCATGACACTTGTTTATCATCTATCATGATACTTGTTTACCATCTATCATGATACTTGTTTACCATCTATTATGACACTTGTTTACCATCTATCATGACACTTGTTTACCATCTATCATGACACTTGGTTACCATCTATCATGACACTTGTTTACCATATATTATGACACTTGTTTACCATATATTATGACACTTGTTTACCATCTATCATGACACTTGTTTACCATCTATCATGACACTTGTTTATCATCTATCATGACACTTATTTACCATCTATCATGACACTTGTTTACCATATATTATGACACTTGTTTACCATCTATCATGACACTTGTTTACCATCTATCATGACACTTGTTTACTATCTATCATGACACTTATTTACCATCTATCATGACACTTGTTTACCATATATTATGACACTTGTTTACCATCTATCATGACTCTTGTTTACCATCTATCATGACACTTGTTTACTATCTATCATGACACTTGTTTACCATCTATCATGACACTTGTTTACCATCTATCATAATACTTGTTTACCATCTATCATGACACTTATTTACCATCTATCATGACACTTGTTTACCATATATTATGATACTTGTTTACCATATATTATGACACTTATTTACCATCTATCATGACTCTTGTTTACCATCTATCATGACACTTGTTTACTATCTGTCATGACACTTGTTTACCATCTATCATGACACTTGTTTACCATCTATCATAATACTTGTTTACCATCTATCATGACTCTTGTTTACCATCTATCATGACACTTGTTTACTATCTATCATGACACTTGTTTACCATCTATCATGACACTTGTTTACCATCTATCATGACACTTGTTTACTATCTATCCTGACACTTGTTTACTATCTATCATGACACTTGTTTACCATCTATCATGACACTTGTTTACTATCTATCATGACACTTGTTTACCATATATTATGACACTTGTTTACCATCTATCATGTCACTTGTTTACCATCTATCATGACACTTGTTTACCATCTATTATGACACTTGTTTACCATCTATCATGACATGTGTTTATCATACATCATGACATTTGTTTTCCATCTATCATGACACTTGTTTACCATCTATTGTGAATCGTGGGTGGATGCTCTTGATCAGAGGAATTCGATTTTCTCTTCCTATTCCTTAGATTGTGCATAACCCCTGAGGGTTTACCTCTCCTCTCCCCTCGTGGATATAATCATGCGTGTTTCGGTACCTACGTGGTCCAAAAGGTATCTCCTGTACCCGAGAGAGGCATCCAGTGTACTCGAGAGAGGCATCCAGTGTACCCGAGAGAGGCATCCAGTGTACTCGAGAGAGGCATCCAGTGTACCCGAGAGAGGCATCCAGTGTACTCGAGAGAGGCATCCAGTGTACCCGAGAGAGGCATCCAGTGTACTCGAGAGAGGCATCCAGTGTACCCGAGAGAGGCATCCAGTGTACTCGAGAGAGGCATCCAGTGTACCCGAGAGAGGCATCCAGTGTACTCGAGAGAGGCACCCAGTGTACTCGAGAGAGGTATTCCTTGTATGCTAGAAAGAGGTATCCCCTGTACCCAAGAAAGAGGTATCCCTTGTACGCTAGAAAGAGGTATCCCCTATTCCCGAGAAAGAGGTGACCCCATTACCAGAGAAAGGTATCCCTTGTATCCCATAGCCCCAGTTCTAGGAAATTCATATCCTCTATCTGTATATAAAAAAAAATAAGCGAATTAGCCCAAAGCCTATCCAAGTCCTTCCCTAAGTAAGACTTACCTGCATCGAAAGTTTCAAGACGACCACAAGAGGCATTCTCCAGATGCCTCACAGACACCAAAAACACAACTGTCTTCTTAAAGTCGGCAGAACTGTAGCTATATAATTTTATATACATACACACACACACACACACACACACACACACACACACACAACACACACACACACACACACACACACACACACACACACACACACGCACACACACACACACACACACACACACACACACACACACACACACACACACACACACGCACACACACACACACACACACACACACACACACACACACACACACACACACACACATATATATATATATATATATATATTTATTTTTTTTTTATTATCACACCGGCCGATTCCCACCAAGGCAGGGTGGCCCGAAAAAGAAAAACTTTCACCATCATTCACTCCATCACTGTCTTGCCAGAAGGGTGCTTTACACTACAGTTTTTAAAACTGCAACATTAACATATATATATATATATATATATATATATATATATATATATATATATGTGTACATATATATATATATATATATATATATATATATATATATATATATATATATATATATATATATATATATATATATATATATATATATATATATATTTATTTATTTATTTATTTATTTATTATTATTATGACACTGGCCGATTCCCACCAAGGCAGGGTGGCCCGAAAAAGAAAAACTTTCACCATCATTCACTCCATCACTGTCTTGCCAGAAGGGTGCTTTACACTACAGTTTTTAAACTGCAACATTAACACCCCTCCTTCAGAGTGCAGGCACTGTACTTACCATCTCCAGGACTCAAGTCCGGCCTGCCGGTTTCCCTGAATCCCTTCATAAATGTTACTTTGCTCACACTCCAACAGCACGTCAAGTATTAAAAACCATTTGTCTCCATTCACTCCTATCAAACACGCTCACGCATGCCTGCTGGAAGTCCGAGCCCCTTGCACACAAATCCTCCTTTACCCCCTCCCTCCAACATTTTCTAGGCCGACCCCTACCTCGCCTTCCTTCCACTACAGACTGATACACTCTTGAAGTCATTCTGTTTCGCTCTATTCTCTCTACATGTCCGAACCACCTCAACAACCCTTCCTCAGCCCTCTGGACAACAGTTTTGGTAATCCCACACCTCCTCCTAACTTCCAAACTACGAATTCTCTGCATTATATTCACACCACACATTGCCCTCAGACATGACATCTCCACTGCCTCCAGCCTTCTCCTCGCTGCAACATTCATCACCCATGCTTCACACCCATATAAGAGCGTTGGTAAAACTATACTCTCATACATTCCCCTCTTTGCCTCCAAGGACAAAGTTCTTTGTCTCCACAGACTCGTAAGTGCACCACTCACCCTTTTCCCCTCATCAATTCTATGATTCACCTCATCTTTTTCATAGACCCATCCGCTGACACGTCCACTCCCAAATATCTGAATACATTCACCTCCTCCATACTCTCTCCCTCCAATCTGATATCCAATCTATTATCACCTAATCTTTTTGTTATCCTCATAACATTACTCTTTCCTGTATTCACTTTTAATTTTCTTCTTTTGCATACCCTACCAAATTCATCCACCAATCTCTGCAACTTCTCTTCAGAATCTCCCAAGAGCACAGTGTCATCAGCAAAGAGCAACTGTGACAACTCCCACTTTATGTGTAATTCTTTATCTTTTAACTCCACGCCTCTTGCCAAGACCCTCGCATTTACTTCTCTTACAACCCCATCTATAAATATATTAAACAACCACGGTGACATCACACATCCTCGTCTAAGGCCTACTTTTACTGGGAAATAATCTCCCTCTTTCCTACATACTCTAACTTGAGCCTCACT
>NC_069414.1:19880530-19938030 GCF_026875155.1 Cherax quadricarinatus | reverse complement strand
CAATGTCCCTGGAACCCCTACCATGTCCCTGGAGCACCTACTGGGTCCCGGAAGCACCTACTAGGTCCCTGAAGCACCTATCAGATCCCTGAAGCACCTACCAGATCCCTGGAGCACCTACCAGGCCCCTGGAGCACCTACCAGGCCCTGAAGCACCTACTAGGTCCCTAAAGCACCTACCAGGTCCCTGAAGCACCTACCAGGTCCCTGGAGCACCTACCAGGTCCCTGAAGCACCTACCAGGTCCCTGGAGCACCTACCAGGTCTCTGGAGCACCTACCAGGTCCCTGGAGCACCTACCAGGTCCCTGGAGCACTTACCAGGTCCCTGGAGCACCTACCAGGTCCCTGGAGCACCTACCAGGTCCCTGGAGCACCTACCAGTTTCCTGAAGCATCTACCAGATCCCTGGAGCACCTACCAGGTCCCTGGAGAACCTACCAGGTCCCTGGAGCACTTACCAGGTCCCTGGAGCACCTACCAGGTCCCTGGAGCACCTACCAGATCCCTGGAGAACCTACCAGGTCCCTGGAGCACCTACCAGTTTCCTGAAGCATCTACCAGGTCCCTGGAGCACCTACCAGGTCCCGGGAGCACCTACCAGGTCCCTGGAGCACCTACCAGGTCCCTGGAGCACCTACCAGGTCCCTGGAGCACCTACCAGGTCCCTGGAGCACCTACCAGGTCCCTGGAGCACCTACCAGGTCCCTGGAGCATCTACCAGGTCCCTGGAGCACCTACCAGGTCCCTGGAGCACCTACCAGTTTCCTGAAGCATCTACCAGGTCCCTGGAGCACCTACCAGGTCCCTGGAGCACCTACCAGGTCCCTGGAGCACCTACCAGGTCCCTGGAACACCTACCAGTTTCCTGAAGCATCTACCAGGTCCCTGGAGCACCTACCAGGTCCCTGGAGCACCTACCAGGTCCCTGGACCACCTACCAGGTCCCTGGAGCACCTACAGGTCCCTGGAGCACCTACCAGGTCCCTGGAGCACCTACCAGGTCCCTGGAGCCCTACCAGTTTTCCTGAAGCATCTACCAGGTCCCTGGAGCACCTACCAGGTCCCTGGAGCACCTACCAGGTCCCTGGAGGACCTACCAGGTCCTTGGAGCACCTACCAGGTCCCTGGAGCACCTACCAGGTCCCTGGAGCACCTACCAGGTCCCTGGAGCACCTACCAGGTCCCTGGAGCACATGCCAGGTCCCTGGAGCACCTACCAGGTCCCTGGAGCACCTACCAGTTTCCTGAAGCATCTACCAGGTCCCTGGAGCACTTCCCAGGTCCCTGGAGCACCTACCAGGTCCCTGGAGCACCTACCAGGTCGCTGGAGCACCTACCAGGTCCCCGGAGCACCTACCAGGTCCCTGGAGCACCTACCAGGTCCCTGGAGCACCTACCAGGTCCCTGGAGCACCTACCAGGTCCCTGGAGCACCTACCAGGTTCCTGGAGCACCTACCAGGTCTCTGGAGCACCTACCAGGTCCCTGGAGCACCTAACAGTTTCCCGAAGCATCTACCAGGTCCCTGGAGCACCTACCAGGTCCCTGGAGCACCTACCAGGTCCCTGGAGCACCTACCATGTCCCTGGAGCACCTACCAGTTTCCTGAAGCATCTACCAGGTCCCTGGAGCACCTACCAGGTAACTGGAGCACCTACTAAGTCCCTGGAGCACCTACCAGGTCCCTGGAGCACCTACCAGGTCCCTGGAGCACCTACCAGGTCCCTGGAGCACCTACCAGGTCCCTGGAGCACCTACCAGGTCCCTGGAGCATCTACCAGGTCCCTGGAGCACCTACCAGGTCTCTGGAGCACCTACCAGGTCCCTGGAGAACCTACCAGGTCCCTGTAGCACCAACCAGGTCCCTGGAGCACCTACCAGGTCCCTGGAGCACCTACCAGTTTCCTGAAGCATCTACCAGGTCCCTGGAGCACCTACCAGATCCCTGGAGCACCTACCAGGTACCTGGAGCACCTACCATCTCCCTGGAGCACCTACCAGGTCCCTGGAGCACCTTCCAGGTCCCTGGAGCACCTACCAGGTCCCTGGAGCACCTACCAGGTCCCTGGAGCACCTACCAGGTCCCTGTAGCACCTACCAGTTTCCTGAAGCATCTACCAGGTCCCTGGAGCACCTACCCGGTGCCTGGAGCACCTACCAGGTCCCTGGAGCACCTACCAGGTCCCTGGAGCACCTACCAGGTCCCTGGAGCACTTACCAAGTCCCTGGAGCACCTACCAGGTCCCTGGAGCACGTACCAGGTCCCTGGAGCACCTACCAGGTCCCTGGAGCACCTACCAGGTCCCTGGAGCACCTACCAGGTCCCTGGAGCACCTACCAGGTCCCTGGAGCACCTACCCGGTCCCTGAAGCATCTACCAGGTCCCTGGAGCACCTACCAGGTCCCTGGAGCACCTACCAGGTCCCTGGAGCACCTACCAGGTCCCTGGAGCACCTACCAGGTCCCTGGAGCACCTACAGGTCCCTGGAGCACCTACCAGGTCCCTGGAGCACCTACCAGGTCCCTGGAGCACCTACCAGTTTCCTGAAGCATCTACCAGGTCCCTGGAGCACCTACCAGGTCCCTGGAGCACCTACCAGGTCCCTGGAGGACCTACCAGGTCCTTGGAGCACCTACCAGGTCCCTGGAGCACCTACCAGGTCCCTGGAGCACCTACCAGGTCCCTGGAGCACCTACCAGGTCCCTGGAGCACATGCCAGGTCCCTGGAGCACCTACCAGGTCCCTGGAGCACCTACCAGTTTCCTGAAGCATCTACCAGGTCCCTGGAGCACTTCCCAGGTCCCTGGAGCACCTACCAGGTCCCTGGAGCACCTACCAGGTCGCTGGAGCACCTACCAGGTCCCCGGAGCACCTACCAGGTCCCTGGAGCACCTACCAGGTCCCTGGAGCACCTACCAGGTCCCTGGAGCACCTACCAGGTCCCTGGAGCACCTACCAGGTTCCTGGAGCACCTACCAGGTCTCTGGAGCACCTACCAGGTCCCTGGAGCACCTAACAGTTTCCCGAAGCATCTACCAGGTCCCTGGAGCACCTACCAGGTCCCTGGAGCACCTACCAGGTCCCTGGAGCACCTACCATGTCCCTGGAGCACCTACCAGTTTCCTGAAGCATCTACCAGGTCCCTGGAGCACCTACCAGGTAACTGGAGCACCTACTAAGTCCCTGGAGCACCTACCAGGTCCCTGGAGCACCTACCAGGTCCCTGGAGCACCTACCAGGTCCCTGGAGCACCTACCAGGTCCCTGGAGCACCTACCAGGTCCCTGGAGCATCTACCAGGTCCCTGGAGCACCTACCAGGTCTCTGGAGCACCTACCAGGTCCCTGGAGAACCTACCAGGTCCCTGTAGCACCAACCAGGTCCTGGAGCACCTACCAGGTCCCTGGAGCACCTACCAGTTTCCTGAAGCATCTACCAGGTCCCTGGAGCACCTACCAGATCCCTGGAGCACCTACCAGGTACCTGGAGCACCTACCATCTCCCTGGAGCACCTACCAGGTCCCTGGAGCACCTTCCAGGTCCCTGGAGCACCTACCAGGTCCCTGGAGCACCTACCAGGTCCCTGGAGCACCTACCAGGTCCCTGTAGCACCTACCAGTTTCCTGAAGCATCTACCAGGTCCCTGGAGCACCTACCCGGTGCCTGGAGCACCTACCAGTCCCTGGAGCACCTCCCAGGCCCCCTGGAGCACCTACCAGGTCCCTGGAGCACTTACCAAGTCCCTGGAGCACCTACCAGGTCCCTGGAGCACGTACCAGGTCCCTGGAGCACCTACCAGGTCCCTGGAGCACCTACCAGGTCCCTGGAGCACCTACCAGGTCCCTGGAGCACCTACCAGGTCCCTGGAGCACCTACCCGGTCCCTGAAGCATCTACCAGGTCCCTGGAGCACCTACCAGGTCCCTGGAGCACCTACCAGGTCCCTGGAGCACCTACCAGGTCCCTGGAGCACCTACCAGGTCCCTGGAGCACCTACCAGTTTCCTGAAGCATCTACCAGGTCCCTGGAGCACCTACCAGGTAACTGGAGCACCTACTAAGTCCCTGGAGCACCTACCAGGTCCCTGGAGCACCTTCCAGGTCCCTGGAGCACCTACCAGGTCTCTGGAGCACCTACCAGGTCCCTGGAGCACCTACCAGGTCCCTGGAGCATCTACCAGGTCCCTGGAGCACCTACCAGGTCTCTGGAGCACCTACCAGGTCCCTGGAGCACCTACCAGGTCCCTGTAGCACCTACCAGGTCCCTGGAGCACCTACCAGGTCCCTGGAGCACCTACCAGTTTCCTGAAGCATCTACCAGGTCCCTGGAGCACCTACCAGATCCCTGGAGCACCTACCAGGTCCCTGGAGCATCTACCAGGTCCCTGGAGCACCTACCAGGTCCCTGGAGCACCTACCAGGTCCCTGGAGCACCTACCAGGTCCCTGGAGCACCTACCAGGTCCCTGGAGCACCTACCAGGTCCCTGGAGCACCTACCAGGTCCCTGGAGCACCTACCAGGTCCCTGGAGCACCTACCAGTTTCCTGAAGCATCTACCAGGTCCCTGGAGCACCTACCCTGTCCCTGGAGCACCTACCAATTCCCTGGAGCACCTACCAGGTCCCTGGAGCACCTACAAGGTCCCTGGAGCACCTACCAAGTCCCTGGAGCACCTACCAGGTCCCTGGAGCACGTACCAGGTCCCTGGAGCACCTACCAGGTCCCTGGAGCACCTACCAGGTCTCTGGAGCACCTACCAGGTCCCTGGAGCACCTACCAGGTCCCTGGAGCACCTACCAGGTCCCTGGAGCACCTACCAGGTCCCTGGAGCACCTACCAGGTCCCTGGAGCACCTACCAGGTCCCTGGAGCACCTACCAGGTCCCTGGAGCACCTACCAGGTCCCTGGAGCACCTACCAGGTCACTGTTGACAGTGGCAATTATTGTCTTGTCAATTTCCATGACTGAAATGACTTTTTCAACTGTTCTCAGCCAAGTGCACTCTGTAAGACTCTTGTTTTGCCCTCTCCATCACGTGTTTTGCCCTCTTCTGCACTTGTTTTGCCTTCTCCAGCACTTGTTTTGCCCTCTTCAGCACTTGTTTTGCCCTCTTCAGCACTTGTTTTGCCCTCTTCAGCACTTGTTTTGCCCTCTCCAGCACTTGTTTTGCCTTCTCCAGCACTAGTTTTGCCCTCTCCAGCACTTGTTTTGCCCCCTTCAGCACTTGTTTTGCCTTCTCCAGCACTTGTTTTGCCCTCTTCAGCACTTGTTTTACCCTCTCCAGCACTTGTTTCGCCCTCTTCAGCACTTGTTTTGCTCTCTCCAGCACTTGTTTTGCCCTCTCTATCACTTGTTTTTCCCTCTTCAGCACTTGTTTTACCCTCTCCAGCACTTGTTTTGCCCTCTTCAGCACTTGTTTTGCCCTCTTCAGCACTTGTTTTACCCTCTCCAGCACTTGTTCCGCCGTCTTCAGCAATTGTTTTGCTCTCTCCGGCACTTCTTTCGCCCTCTTCAGCACTTGTTTTGCCCTCTCCATTAGTTGTTTTGCCCTCTTCAGCACTTGTTTTACCCTCTCCAGCACTTGTTTCGCCCTCTTCAGCACTTGTTTTGCTCTCTCCAGCACTTGTTTTGCCCTCTTCAGCACTTGTTTTACCCTCTCCAGCACCTGTTTTGCCCTCTTCAGCACTTGTTTTGCCCTCTCCAGCACTTGTTTTGCCCTCTCAAGCACCTGTTTTGCCCTCTCCAGCACTGGTTTTGCCCTCTCAAGCACTTGTTTTACCCTCTCCAGCACCTGTTTTGCCCTCTCCAGCACTGGTTTTGCCTTCTCAAGCACTTGTTTTACCCTCTCCAGCACCTGTTTTGCCCTCTCCAGCACTGGTTTTGCCTTCTCAAGCACTTGTTTTACCCTCTCCAGCACCTGTTTTGCCCTCTCCAGCACTGGTTTTGCCTTCTCAAGCACTTGTTTTACCCTCTCCAGCACTTGTTTTGCCCTCTCCAGCACTGGTTTTGCCTTCTCAAGCACATGTTTTACCCTCTCCAGCACCTGTTTTGCCCTCTCCAGCACTGGTTTTGCCTTCTCAAGCACTTGTTTTACCCTCTCCAGCACTTGTTTTACCCTCTCCAGCACTTGTTTTACCCTCTCCAGCACTTGTTTTGCCTTCTCCAGCACTTGTTTTGCCCTCTCAAGCGCATGTTTGTTTCCTGACAGATGTCACCCTTCACGGACTCTCCTGACGCTTCTTCTGCGCCGCCACTTGAAGGATTTTCTGTGACAGTAATGTTACTGAGAATTTATTTATTTTGATAGAGACGATTAGAAATCTCGTGTGATGGGTCATTTGCGGTACTCGCCCATCGTGAAGGTCTTATTTTTACATAAGAACATAAGAAAGGAGGAACACCGCAGCAGGCTTGCTGACCCATACTAGGCAAGTTTTTCTCAAGCCCAAGCCATCTAACGAAAATATTTACCTAACCCATTTTCAGTGTTACGCGAGGAATAAACATTTGGTAATCCTGTCAACCCATGTGAAAGTCCCACTCAAAACACTTGTCGGTTTTTCAAACCATTTATCACACCAACTCAAATCAATTCCTTCTTACTCATGTATTTATCTAACCTAAATTTGAAGCTACCCAAGGTTTTAGCTTCAATAACCCTGCTAGGCAGACTGTTCCACTCATCAACTACTCTATTTCCAAACCAATACTCTCCTATATCCTTTCTAAATCTAAACTTATGCAATTTGAATCCATTATTTCGATTTCTTTTTTGTATAATTTCTGTATGGCATCTGATTTCAGCAGTTCTCCGGAGGGTTTTCCAGGTCTCCGTGATTCCTAGTTTAATTCTTTGAGAACATTGATTCAGACAATTCATAAGCGCGTATGAATGAGAAACACTGCAGCAGGCCTACTGGTTCATACTAGGAAGGTCCTTCTTAAACTCAAGTCATCTTCGGCACTGCGCTGCAGTGTCCTGCTACAGGGACGAGGTTCATCGTCAGGTAGACGGTAGTTTCAACAAACTTGCCAATATGCACAATTTAAAGAAATTAGGGAGAAGATTTGACTGTATTGTAGCAAGTTTTAATTATACACTTGTTTAATTAGACAACCCTGGTGTTTTCATCCCAGCTGTACCAACACTATACACATGACACCATACACATGGCGCCATACCCATAACACCATATGTAAGACACCATACACATGATGCCATACACCTGACACTATGCAAATGACGCCATAGGTCTGACACCATGCATATGACACCATACCACACACCTGACACCATACACCTGACACCATGCACCTGACACCATATGCTTGCCACCATACACATGACATCATACACCCGCTACCATATACACATGACACCAGACATGCATTTATTCTGTCGTATTTCAGAACAGGAGAAACGATCACACCTGTAAGTTTGAACACCATCTACCTTCAAATAATAACGATAAAAAAATAACATTTCTCACCTCAGAGGCCGCGATGCAAGCTTCAGTGGACTGCAAAATGTGAACAACTTTCGTAGCTCCGGCACGAGTTAATATTTCACAACAAACACAACTTGTGTACGACGAGGAACATCTGGTTATTTCTTCTGAGATGTGTTATTTTGGTTGCGAAGCACGAGGGAGCCAATCAGCGCTCAGCACTCACTCCTGTCACGCGGCGCCGCCGGAATGTAAACAATGACAGGCCGGCCCTGGTGATGCCATGGGTTAGCTTATTTTAACTTAGCTTAGCTTAACTTAGCTTGCCTTAGCTTAACTTATCTTAACTTAGCTTAGCTTAGCTTAGCTTAACTTAGCTTAGCTTAGCTTAGCTTAGTTTAGTTTAGCTTAACTTAGCTTGCCTTAGCTTAACTTAGCTTAACTCAGCTTAGCTTAGCTTAGCTTAGCTTAGCTTAACTTAGCTTAGCTTAGCTTAGCTTAGCTTAGCTTAGCTTAGCTTAACTTAGCTTAGCTTAGCTTAGCTTAGCTTTGGTTAGACTGTTTCACCAGATACCAGCAGTGACACAACAAGACCTGACACAGACTGTGTCCCCAGATACCAACAGTGACACAACAAGACGTGACAGATTGTGTCACCAGATACCAGCAGTGACACAACAAGACGTGATATAGACTGTCACTAGATGCACGCAGTGACACAAGACGTTTACCTGGAGAGAGTTCCGGGGGTCAACGCCCCCGCGGCCCGGTCTGTGACCAGGCCTCCTGGTGGATCAGAGCCTGATCAACCAGGCTGTTGCTGCTGGCTGCACGCAAACCAACGTACGAGCCACAGCCCGGCTGATCAGGAACTGACTTTAGGTGCTTGTCCAGTGCCAGCTTGAAGACTGCCAGGGGTCTGTTGGTAATCCCCCTTATGTGTGCTGGGAGGCAGTTGAACAGTCTCGGGCCCTTGACACTTATTGTATGGTCTCTTAACGTGCTAGTGACACCCCTGCTTTTCATTGGGGGGATGGTGCATCGTCTGCCAAGTCTTTTGCTGTGCAAGTTCGGTACTAGTCCCTCTAGGATTTTCCAGGTGTATATAATCATGTATCTCTCCCTCCTGCGTTCCAGGGAATACAGGTTTAGGAACCTCAAGCGCTCCCAGTAATTGAGGTGTTTTATCTCCGTTATGCGCGCCGTGAAAGTTCTCTGTACATTTTCTAGGTCGGCAATTTCACCTGCCTTGCAAGGTGCTGTTAGTGTGCAGCAATATTCCAGCCTAGATAGAACAAGTGACCTGAAGAGTGTCATCATGGGCTTGGCCTCCCTAGTTTTGAAGGTTCTCATTATCCATCCTGTCATTTTTCTAGCAGATGCGATTGATACAATGTTATGGTCCTTGAAGGTGAGATCCTCCGACATCATCACTCCCAGGTCTTTGACGTTGGTGTTTCGCCCTATTTTGTGGCCAGAATTTGTTTTGTACTCTGATGAAGATTTAATTTCCTCATGTTTACCATATCTGAGTAATTGAAATTTCTCATCGTTGAACTTCATATTGTTTTCTGCAGCCCACTGAAAGATTTGGTTGATGTCCGTCTGGAGCCTTGCAGTGTCTGCAATGGAAGACACTCATGCAGATTCGGGTGTCATCTGCAAAGGAAGACACGGTGCTGTGGCTGACATCCTTGTCTATGTCGGATATGAGGATGAGGAACAAGATGGGAGCGAGTACTGTGCCTTGTGGAACAGAGCTTCTCACCGTAGCTGCCTCGGACTTTACTCTGTTGACGACTACTCTCTGTGTTCTGTTAGTGAGGAAATTATAGATCCATCGACCGACTTTTCATGTTATTCCTTTAGCACGCATTTTGTGCGCTATTACGCCATGGTCACACTTGTCGAAGGCTTTTGCAAAGTCTGTATATATTACATCTGTGTCACCAGATACCAGCAGTGACACAACAAGACGTGACACAGACTGTGTCACCAGATACCAGCAGTGACACAACAAGACGTGATATAGACTGTGTCACTAGATGCAAGCAGTGATACAAGACGTGACACAAACTGTGTCACCAGATACCAGCAGTGACACAACAAGACGTGACACAGACTGTGTCACTAGATACCAACAGTGACACAACAAGACGTGACACAGACGGTGTCACCAGATACCAGCAATGACACAGCATTTGATAAGCCCTGCATATTCTTCCGCACATCTGCAACCAGATTCATACCTAAAATATTTCTGCTTACCAAAGTGTTACTTATAGTTAGGTTAGGTAAGGTTTGTCAGGAAACAGAACAAGTGTTTCCTGAGGTGGGTCTTAGTCATATGATGACCCGCAGCTGGAGCTTTTGGTCATCTGATTGAGACCTTCCACTGGCTTACCCTTCCACCTCACTAAAAATTATGCTTACTATTAGTACTCTCGCTCTGGACTACTAGGAATTTAAACCAAGAATACTACACACTATTATACGTATTCTATGCAAATAAATCTATAACTTTGTGCACAAAACTCAAAGTAATCAGAGAGAGTGTGAAATTTCTAGTTTTTGCGTTTATATTTTAATTTATAAACTATGATATTCGTAAACGCAAAAATACAGCGTTATTTGATTTTTGTGAGGTATTATTCAGTGGGATATTTTAGTTTGGGTTGTAATGGATGTGTTTGTTTATTGGGAAACTGGTTCATGTGGTGGATGTGCAGGGAATGTGAGAGCATACTGATTATGGTGAGGGAGGGAAGGGATGGAGGGAGGGTAGGAGGGAAAGAAAGTATGGAGAGGAGAGAAAGGTATGTAGAGAGCAATGGTAGGAAAGTAAGAAAGGTGGAAAGGAGGGTAGGAAGGTAGGGAAGTCTTGGAGGGAGGTAGAGAGAGAGAAAAGTGAGAGGAAGGGAGAGAGAGAGAGAGAGGACGGAGGTACAGAGAGAGGGAAATACAGAGAGGGGAGATAGAGAAAAGAGGGAGGTACAGAGAGAGGGAGGTACAGAGAGAGGGAGGTACAGGAGAGGGGGGTACAGAGAGAGGGGGTACAGAGAGAGAGGGAGGTTTCAAGAGAGGGGGGACAGAGAGAAGGGGGTACAGAGAGAAGGGGGTACAGAGAGAGAGGGACCAGAGAGAGAGGGACAGAGAGAGAGGGGTACAGAGAGAGAGGGAGGTAAGAGAGGGGGGGACAGAAGAGGGGGGTAAGAGAGAGGTACAGAGAGAGGGGGTACAGAGGAGAGGGGACAGAGAGAAGGGGGACAAGAGAGAGGGGTACAGAGAGAGAGGGGGACGAGAGAGGGGGTACAGAGAGAGGGGGTACAGGAGAGGGGAATACAGAGAGGGGGGTACAGAGAGAGGGGGGACTGAGAGAGGGGGTACGAGAGGGGGGACAGAGAGAGAGGGGTACAGAGAGAGAGGGGTACAGAGAGAGGGGTACAGAGAGAGGGGGTACAGAGAGGGGGGTACAGAGAGAGGGGTACAAGAGAGAGGGAGGTACAGAGAGAGGGGGGTACAGGAAGAGGGGTACAGAGAGAGGGGACAGAGAGAGAGGGTACAGAGAGGGGGTAAAAGAGGGGAGGGGTACAGAGAGAGAGGGGTACAGGAGAGAGGGGGACAGAGAGAGATGGGTACAGAGAGAGGGGGTACAAGAGGGGGGGACAGAGAGAGGGGGTACAGAGAGAGAGGGTACAGAGAGAGGGGGGGACAAGAGAGAGGGGTACAGAGAGAGAGGGGTACAGAGAAGAGGGACAGAGAGAGAGGGGTACAGAGAGAGAAGGTACAGAGAGAGAGGGGTACGAAGGGGGGTACGAGAGAGAGGGGTCAGAGAGAGAGGGGTACGAGAGAGAGGGGTACGAGAGAGAGGGGGAACAGAGAGAGAGGGGGTACCAGAGAGAGGAGGTACAGAGAGAGGAGGGTACAGAGAGAAAGGGACAGAGAGAGGGGGTACAAAAGGGGGGTACAGAGAGAGGGGTACAGAGAGAGAGGGGTACAGAGAGAGAGGGTACAGAGAAAGAGGGGGTACAGAGAGAGAGGGGGGTACGAGAGAGAGGTACAGAGAGAGAGAGGGTACAGAGAGAGAAAGTACAGAGAGAGAGGGTACGAGAGGGGGGGGACAGGGAGAGAGGGGGGGGGGGGGGGGGCGGGGGGGGAGGGGGGGGGGGGGGGAAAGGGACAGAGAGAGAGGGTACAGAGAGGGGGTAAGAGGAGAGGGTACAGAGAGGGGAGGAGGGGTACAGGGGAGGGAAGGAATCAGAGAGAGAGGGGTACAGAGAGAGGGGGTACAGAGAGAGAGAGGGACAGAGAGAGAGGTACAGGAGAGAGAGGTACAGAGGAGAGAGGTACAGAGAGAGAGAGGTACAGAGAGAGAGAGGTACCAGGAGAGAGAGGTACAGGGGAGAGAGAGGTACAGAGAGAGAGGTACGAGGAGACAGGTACAGAGAGAGAGAGGAACGAGAGAGAGAGGTACAGAGAGAGAGGGGGTACAGAGAAGAGAGGTACAGAGAAGAGGGGGGTACAGAGAGAGAGAGGTACAGAGAGAGAGGGGGTACAGGAGAAGAGGTACAGAGAGAGAAGGTACAGAGGAGAGAGGTACAGAGAGAGGAGGTACAGAGAGAGAGGATACAGAGAGAGAGAGGTACAGAGAGAGGAGGTACAGAGAAGAGAGGAAAGAGAGAGGGTAAAGAGGAGAGGTACAGAGAGAGAGGGGGTACAGAGAGAGAGAGGTACAGAGAGAGAGGGGTACAGAGAGAGAGAGGTACAGAGAGAGGGGGGTACAGAGAGAGAGAGGACAGAGAGAGAGAGGTACAGAGAAGAGAGGGACAGAAGAGAGAGGTACGAGAGAGAGAGATCAGAAGAGAGAGGTACGAGAGAAAGGTACGAGAGAGAGAGTACAGAGAGAGAGAGGTACAGAGAGAGAGAGGTACAGGAGGAAGGTACAGAGAGAGAGAGGGACAGAGAGAGGAGGTACAGAGAGAGAGAGGACAGAGAAGAGGTAGGGGGGGGGGGGGGGGGGGGGGAGGAGGGGGGGGGGTACAAGAGGGGGGCGGGGGGAGGTACAGAGGGAGGAGGTACAGAGAGAGGGAGAGATACAGAAGAGGGGGGGGGGGAGGTTTCAGGAGAGAGAGGTACAGAGAGAGAGAGGACAGGAGGGGAGAGAGGGGTACAGGGGAGAGAGGAGGACAGAGAGGAGGGGGACGAGAGGAGAGGTACAGAGAGAGAGAGGTACAGAGAGAGAGAGGTACAGAGAGAGAGAGGTACAGAGAGAGAGAGGTACAGAGAGAGAGAGGTACAGAGAGAGAGAGGTACAGAGAGAGAGAGGTACAGAGAGAGAGAGGTACAGAGAGAGAGAGATACAGAGAGAGAGGTACAGAGAGAGAGAGGTACAGAGAGAGAGAGGTACAGAGAGAGAGAGGTACAGAGAGAGAGAGTACGAGAGGAGAGAGGTACAGAGAGAGAGAGTACAGAGAGAGAGAGGTAACAGAGAGAGAGAGGTACAGAGAGAGAGGTACATGAGGAGAGGGTACAGAGAGAGAGAGGACAGAGAGAGAGAGGGACAGAGAGAGAGAGTTACGGAGAGAGGGTACGGGAGAGGGGAAGAGAGAGGGCAGGAGAGAGAGGTACAGAGAGGGGGGGGGAGGTACAGAGAGAGGGGAGGTAAGAGAAGGGGGGGAGGTACAAGAGAGGAGGTACAAAGGGGGGGGGAGAGAGAGGTACAGAGAGGGGGGGGGGGAGGTACAGAGAGGGGGGAGGTACAGAGAGGGGGGGGGTACAAAAGGGGGGGGAGGTACAGAGAGAGGGGGGGAGGTACAGAGAGAGGGGGGAGGTACAGAAGGGGGGGGGGTTAAAGAAGAATGGAAGGAAAATAAAACAAAGTGAAATTAGAATAAGTTGAAGAAAACAAACAAAAGCAGATAAAGCAAATAAATAAAAGTGCGTCTTCCCCTGGCCCTCTCCTGGCCCTCGGGGTGGCCCTCTCCTGGCCCTCGGGGTGGCCCTCTCCTGGGGCCCCCGGGGTGGCCCTCTCCTGGCCCTCGGGGTGGCCCTCTCCTGGCCCTCGGGGGGGCCCTCTCCTGGCCCTCGGGGTGGCCCTCTCCTGGCCCTCGGGGTGGCCCTCTCCTGGCCCTCGGGGTGGCCCTCTCCTGGCCCTCGGGGTGGCCCTCTCCTGGCCCTCGGGGTGGCCCTCTCCTGGCCCGCGGGGTGGCCCTCTCCTGGCCCTCGGGGTGGCCCTCCTGGCCCTCGGGGTGGCCCTCTCCTGGCCCGCGGGGTGGCCCTCTCCTGGCCATCGGGGTGGCCCTCTCCTGGCCCTCGGGGTGGCCCTCTCCTGGCCCGCGGGGTGGCCCTATCCTGGCCCTCGGGGTGGCCCTCTCCTGGCCCTCGGGGTGGCCCTCTCCTGGCGCTCGGGGTGGCCCTATCCTGGCTCGCGGGGTGGCCCTCTCCTCGCCCGCGGGGTGGCCCTCTTCTGGCCCGCGGGGTGGCCCTCTCCTGGCCCTCGGGGTGGCCCTCTCCTGGCGCTCGGGGTGGCCCTATCCTGGCCCGCGGTGTGGCCCTCTCCTTGCCCGCGGGGTGGCCCTCTTCTGGCCCGCGGGGTGGCCCTCTCCTGGCCCTCGGGGTGGCCCTCTCCTGGCGCTCGGGGTGGCCCTCTCCTGGCCCGCGGGGTGGCCCTATCCTGGCCCGCGGTGTGGCCCTCTCCTTGCCCGCGGGGTGGCCCTCTTCTGGCCCGCGGGGTGGCCCTCTCCTGGCCCGCGGGGTGGCCCTCTCCTGGCCCGCGGGGTGGCCCTCTCCTGGCCCGCGGGGTGGCCCTATCCTGGCCCGCGGTGTGGCTCTCTCCTTGCCCGTGGGGTGGCCCTCTTCTGGACCACGGGGTGGCCCTCTCCTGGCCCGCGGGGTGGCCCTATCCTGGCCCTCGGGGTGGCCCTCTCCTGGCCCGCGGGGTGGCCCTATCCTGGCCCGCGGTGTGGCCCTCTCCTTGCCCGCGGGGTGGCCCTCTTCTGGCCCGCGGGGTGGCCCTCTCCTGGCCCGCGGGGTGGCCCTATCCTGGCCCGCGGGGTGGCCCTATCCTGGCCCGCGGTGTGGCCCTCTCCTTGCCCGCGGGGTGGCCCTCTTCTAGCCCGCGGGGTGGCCCTCTCCTGGCCCGCGGGGTGGCCCTATCCTGGCCCGCGGGGTGGCCCTCTCCTGGCCCGCGGGGTGGCCCTCTCCTGGCCCGCGGGGTGGCCCTATCCTGGCCCGCGGGGTGGCCCTCTCCTGGCCCGCGGGGTGGCTCTCTCCTGGCCCGCGGGGTTGCCCTCTCCTGGCCCGCGGGGTGGCCCTCTCCTGGCCCGCGGGGTGGCCCTCTCCTGTCCCGCGGGGTGGCCCTCTTCTGGCCCGCGGGGTTGCCCTCTCCTGGCCCGCGGGGTGGCCCTCTTCTGGCCCGCGGGGTGGCCCTCTCCTGGCCCGCGGGGTGGCCCTCTCCTGGCCCGCGGGGTGGCCCTCTCCTGGCCCGCGGGGTGGCCCTCTCCTGGCCCGCGGGGTGGCCCTCTTCTGGCCCGCGGGGTGGCCCTCTCCTTGCCCGCGGGGTGGCCCTCTTCTGGCTCGCGGGGTGGCCCTCTTCTGGCCCGCGGGGTGGCCCTCTTCTGGCCCGCGGGGTGGCCTTCTACTGGCTTGCGGGGTGGCCCTCTCCTGGCCCTCGGGATGGCCCTCTCCTGGCCCGCGGGGTGGCCCTCTCCTGGCCCGCGGGGTGGCCCTCTCCTGGCCCGCGGGGTGGCCCTCTCCTGGCCCGCGGGGTGGCCCTCTTCTGGCCCGCGGGGTTGCCCTCTCCTGGCCCGCGGGGTGGCCCTCTTCTGGCCCGCGGGGTGGCCTTCTCCTGGCAAGCGGGGTGGCCCTCTCCTGGCAAGCGGGGTGGCCCTCTCCTGGCCCGCGGGGTGGCCCTCTCCTGGCCCGCGGGGTGGCCCTCTTCTGGCCCGCGGGGTGGCCCTCTTCTGGCCCGCGGGGTGGCCCTCTTCTGGCCCGCGGGGTGGCCCTCTTCTGGCCCGCGGGGTGGCCCTCTCCTGGCCCGCGGGGTGGCCCTCTCCTGACCCTCGGGATGGCCCTCTCCTGGCCCTCGGGGTGGCCCTCTTCTGGCCCTCGGGGTGGCCTTCTCCTGGCCCTTAGGGTGGCCCTCTCCTGGCCCTTGGGGTGGCCCTCTCCTGGCCCTCGGGGTGGCCCTCTCCTGGCCCACGGGGTGGCCCTCTTCTGCCCAAAAGAAAGCTCCCCTTTTTTCAATCCGCCAACAAAACTCCCCATTACGCACCCTACTTTCACTTATATTAGACAATTGCCAACACTGTGGCATCAGGGGATCCCCTTAACCCCTACTACCACCCACCCAGCTCTCCCTCACCCACCTCTCCCTCACCCACCTCTCCCTCACATACCTCTCCCTCACCCACCATTCCTCACCCTCCTCTCCCTCACACACCTCTCCCTCACCCACCTCTCCCTCACCCACCTCTCCCTCACATACCTCTACTCCCTCACCCACCTCTCCCTCACATACCTCTCCCTCACCCACCTCTCCCTCACCACCTCTCCCTCACCCACCTCTCCCTCAACCGCCTCTCCCTCACCCACCTCTCCCTCACCCACTTCTCCCTCACCCACCACTCCCTCACCCACCTCTCCCTCACCCGCCTCTCCCTCACCCACCTCTCCCTCACTCACCTCTCCCTCACCCACCACTCCCTCACCCACCACTCCCTAACCAACCACTCCTTCACCCACCTCTCCCTCACCCACCACTCCCTCACCCACCACTCCCTAACCCACCACTCCCTCACCCACCACTCCTCAACCCACCACTCCCTCACCCACCTCTCCCTCACCCACCACTCCCTCACCCACCTCTCCCTCACCCACCTCTCCCTCACCCACCTCTCCCTCACCCACCTCTCCCTCACCCACCACTCCCTCACCCACCTCTCCCTCACCCACTCTCCCTCACCCACCACTCCCTCACCCACCACTCCCTCACCCACCTCTCCCTCACCCACCACTCCCTCACCCACCACTCCCTCACCCACCACTCCCTCACCCACCACTCCCTCACCCACCTCTCCCTCACCCACCTCTCCCTCACTCACCTCTCCCTCACCCACCACTCCCTCACCCACCACTCCCTAACCAACCACTCCCTCACCCACCTCTCCCTCACCCACCACTCCCTCACCCACCTCTCCCTCACCCACCTCTCCCCTGCCTCTCTCCCACGTACATCTCCCACACCCTACACCTTTATCTCATCTCTCCCAAACTAAAACGTCCCAAACCATCTCTCCCCAATTCCTTCCCCAACAGCGCCCTCCCTCCCCTACCTCCCTCCCCTGCCTCCCTCCCCTACCTCTCTCCCCTTCCTCCCTCCCCTACCTCCCCCCTACCTCCTTCCCCTACCCCCCTCACCCACCAAATATATATCATAAGAGCAGCTCAATTTGGATTTCGAAAGGCGATTCTTTCTTTTACTTTTTTGGTTGGTGATTTACGGCTGTGATTGAACCAAATATGACTTGGCTGGTAGAGGGGCGTGGAGGGGTGAAGGAAGGAGGCGTGGAGGGGTGAAGGAAGAAGGCGTGGAGGGGTGAAGGAAGAAGGCGTGGAGGGGTGAAGGAAGGAGGCGTGGAGGGGTGAAGGAAGGAGGCGTGGAGGGGTGAAGGAAGGAGGCGTGGAGGGGTGAAGGAAGAAGGCGTGGAGGGGTGAAGGAAGGAGGCGTGGAGGGGTGAAGGAAGGAGGCGTGGAGGGGTGAAGGAAGGAGGCGTGGAGGGGTGAAGGAAGAAGGCGTGGAGGAGTGAAGGAAGGAGGCGTGGAGGGGTGAAGGAAGGAGGCGTGGAGGGGTGAAGGAAGGAGGCGTGGAGGGGTGAAGGAAGGAGGCGTGGAGGGGGTGAAGGAAGGAGGCGTGGAGGGGTGAAGGAAGGAGGCGTGGAGGGGTGAAGGAAGGAGGCGTGGAGGGGTGAAGGAAGGGGGCGTGGAGGGGTGAAGGAAGGAGGCGTGGAGGGGTGAAGGAAGGAGGCGTGGAGGGGTGAAGGAAGGAGGCGTGGAGGGGTGAAGGAAGGAGGCGTGGAGGGGTGAAGGAAGGAGGCGTGGAGGGGTGAAGGAAGGAGGCGTGGAGGGGTGAAGGAAGGAGGCGTGGAGGGGTGAAGGAAGGAGGCGTGGAGGGGTGAAGGAAGGAGGCGTGGAGGGGTGAAGGAAGGGGGCGTGGAGGGGTGAAGGAAGGGGGCGTGGAGGGGTGAAGGAAGGGGGCGTGGAGGGGTGAAGGAAGGGGGCGTGATGAGGTGAAAGAAGGGGGCGTGGAGAGGTGAAGGAAGAGGGCGTGGAGGGGTGAAGGAAGGGGGCGTGGAGGGGTGAAGGAAGGGGGCGTGGAGGGGTGAAGAAAGGGGGCGTAGGAGAGGTGAAGGAAGAGGGAGTGGAGGGGTGAAGGAAGGGGGCGTGGAGAGGGGAAGGAAGGGGGCGTGAAGAGGGAAGGAAGAGGGCGTGGAGAGGGAAGGAAGGGGGCGTGGGAGAGGTGAAGGAAGGGGCGTGGAGGGGTGAAGGAAGGAGGCGTGGAGAGGTGAAGGAAGGGGGCGTGGAGAGGGGAAGGAAGGGGGCGTGGAGGGTGAAGGAAGAGGGCGTGGAGGGGTGAAGGAAGGGGGCGTGGAGGGGTGAAGGAAGGGGGCGTGGAGGGTGAAGAAAGGGGGCGTGGAGAGGTGAAGGAAGAGGGAGTGGAGGGGTGAAGGAAGGGGCGTTTAGAGATGAAGGAAAGGGGCGTGGAGAGTGAAGGAAGGGGCGTGGAGGGGTGAAGGAAGGGGGCGTGGAGGGGTGAAGGAAGGGGCGTGGAGAGGTGCAAGGAACGGGGCGTGGAGAGGTGGAAGGAAGGGGCGTGGAGAGGTGAAGGAAGAGGGCGTGGAGGGGTGAAGGAAGGGGGCGTGGAGGGGTGAAGGAAGAGGGCGTGGGAGGGGTGAAGGAAGGGGGCGTGGAGGGGTGAAGGAAGGGGGCGTGGAGAGGGGAAGGAATGGGGCGTGGAGAGGTGAAGGAAGAGGGCGTGGAGGGGTGAAGGAAGGGCGGGGAGGGGTGAAGGAAGGGGGCGTGGAGAGGGGAAGGAAGGGGGCGTGAAGAGGGGAAGGAAGGGGGCGTGGGAGAGGGGAAGGAAGGGGGCGTGGAGAGGTGAAGAAAGAGGGCGTGGAGGGTGAAGGAAGGAGGCGTGGAGAGGTGAAGGAAGGGGGCGTGGAGAGGGGAAGGAAGGGGGCGTGGAGAGGTGAAGGAAGAGGGCGTGGAGGGGTGAAGGAAGGGGGCGTGGAGGGGTGAAGGAAAGGGCGTGGAGGGGTGAATGAAGGGGGTGTGGAGGGGTGAAGGAAGGGGCGTTTAGAGATGAAGGAAGGGGGCGTAGAGAGGTGAAGGAAGGGGGCGTGGAGGGGTGAAGGAAGGGGGCGTGGAGGGGTGAAGGAAGAGAGCGTGGAGGGGTGAAGGAAGGAGGCGTGGAGGGTGTGAAGGAGGGAATCGTGAAGAGGTGAAGGGAGGGGGCGTGGTGAGGGGAAGGAAGGGGGCGTGGAGAGGTGAAGGAAGAGGGCGTGGAGGGGTGAAGGAAGGGGGCGTGGAGGGGTGAAGGAAGGAGGCGTGGAGGGTGAAGGAAGGAGGCGTGGAGAGGTGAAGGAAGGGGGTCGTGGAGAGGGGAAGGAAGGGGGCGTGGAGAGGTGAAGGAAGAGGGCGTGGAGGGGTGAAGGAAGGGGGCGTGGAGGGGTGGGGGGGGGGGGGGGGGGGGGGGGGGGGGGGGGGGGGGGGGGGGGGGGGGAAGGAAAGGGGCGTGGAGGGGTGAAGAAGGGGGCGTGGAGAGAGGAAGGAAGGGGCGTGGATGGGTGAAGGAATAGGGGGCGTGTGAGGGGGGAGGGGCGTGAGAGGTAAGGAAGGGGGCGTGGACGGGTGAAGGAAGGGGCGTGGAGAGGTGAAGGAAGGGGCGTGGATGGGTGAAGGAAGGGGGCGTGGAGGGTGAAGGAAGGGGCGTGGAGAGGTGAAGGAAGGGGGCTTGGAGGGGTGAAGGAAGGTGGCGTGGAGGGGTGAAGGAAGGGGGCGTGGAGGGTGAAGGAAGGGGGCGTGGAAGGAGTGAAGGAAGGGGCGTGGAGGGGTGAAGGAAGGGGGCGTGGAGGGTGAAGGAAGGGGGCGTGGAGGGTGAAGGAAGGGGGCGTGGAGGTGAAGGAAGGGGCGTGGACGGGTGAAGGAGGGGCGTGGAGGGGTGAAGGAAGGGCGTGGAGAGGGGAAGGAAGGGGCGTGGAGAGGTGAAGGAAGGGGGCGTGGAGGGGTGAAAGAAGGGGGAGTGGAGGGTGAAGGAAGGGGGCGTGGAGGGTGAAAAAAGGGCGTGGAGAGGTGGAAGGAAGAGGGCGTGGAGGGGTGAAGGAAGGGGCGTGGAGGGGTGAAGGAAGGGGCGTGGAGAGGTGAAGGAAGGGGGCGTGGAGAGGATGAAGGAAGGGGGCGTGGAGGGTGAAGAAAGAGGGGCGTGGAGGAGGTGAAGGAAGGAGGCGTGAGGGGTGAAGGAAGGGGGCGTGGAGAGGTGAAGGAAAGGGGCATGGAGGGTGAAGGAAGGGGGCGTGGAGGGGAAGGAAGGGGGCGTGGAGAGGTGAAGGAAGGAGGCGTGAAGGGGTGAAGGAAGGTGGCGTGGGAGAGGTAGAAGGAAGGGGCGTGGAGAGTGAAGGAAGGGGGCGTGGAGGGGAAGGAAGGGGGCGTGGAGAGGTGAAGGAAGGGGCGTGGAGGGTGAAGGAAGGGGGCGTTGAAGGGGTGAAGGAAGGGGGCGTGAGAGGTGAAGGAAAGGGGCGTGGAGAGGTGAAGAAGGGGCGTGGAGGGTGAAGGAAGGGGCGTGGAGAGGTGAAGGAAGGGACGTGTGAGAGGTGAAGGAAAGGGGCTGGAGGGTGAAGGAAGGGGCGTGGAGGGGTGAAGGAAGGGGCGTGGAGAGGTGAAGGAAGGGGTGTGGAGGGTGAAGGAAGGGGGCGTGGAGGGGTGAAGGAAGAGGGCGTGGAGGGTGAAGGAAGGGGCGTGGAGGGTGAAGGAAGGGGAGTGGAGGGGTGAAGGAAGGGGGCGTGGAGGGGTGAAGGAAGAGGGCGTGGAGAGGTGAAGGAAGGGGCGTGGAGGTGAAAGAAGGGGGACGTGGCGATGAGGAAGGGGGCGTGGAGAGGTGAAGGAAGGGGGCGTGGAGGGGTGAAGGAAGGGGGGTGGAGAGTGAAGGAAGGGGGCGTGGAGAGGTGAAGGAAGGGGGCGTGGAGGGTGAAGGAAGGGGGCGTGGAGGGGTGAAGGAAGGGGGCGTGGAGAGGTGAAGGAAGGGGCGTGGAGGGGTGAAGGAAGGGGGCGTGGAGGGTGAAGGAAGAGGGGTGGAGGGGTGAGGAAGGGGGCGTGGAGGGTGAAGGAAAGGGGCTGGAGGGGTGAAGGAAGGGGCGTGGAGAGGTGAAGGAGAGGGGCGTGGAGAGGTGGAGGAAGGGGGCGTGGAGGATGAAGGAAGGGGCGTGGAGAGGTGAAGGAAGGGGCGTGGAGGGTGAAGGAAGGGGGCGTGAGGGTGAAGGAAGGGGCGTGGAGAGTGAAGGAAGGGGCGTGGAGAGGTGAAGGAAGGGGCTGGAGGGGTGAAGGAAGAGGGCTGGAGGGAGTGAAGGAAGGGGGCGTGGAGAGGTGAAGGAAGGGAGGCGTGGAGAGGTGAAGGAAGGGGGCGTGGAGGGGTGAAGGAAGGGTGGAGGGGTGAGGAAGGGGCGTGGAGAGGTGAAGGAAGGGGCATGGAAGTGAGGAGGGGCTGAGGGTAAGGAGAGGCGTGGAGGGAAGGAAGGATGAGCGTGAAGGGAAGGGGCGGGGGATAAGGAGAAAGGCGTGGAGAGGAAATGAAAAGGGAGTGAAGGGGTGAGGGGGAAGGGCGTGCAGGGGAGAGGGAGGGTTGAGGAGGGGTGTGTTTGCGTGAGGGAAGGGGTTGAAGGGAAGGAGCGTGTAGGAAATGGACAGGAAGATGTGTGTCTGTGTCTGTGTGTCTGTCTGTGTGTCTGTGTCTGTGTGTCTGCGTCTGTGTCTGCCTCTGTGCATCTGTCTACATTACACATTTCTCTAAGGGAGAAAAAAGTGTGTTTCAAGTCTTTCTCTCTTATTGGCAGAAATTCCACAAATTCTCCAGGTGCAGCAACACTACAAAGCTTGGTTTAGAAAGACACGTAAGCAAACACTATAACATATTTATTAGAAAACGTTTCGGTCCTGGGACCTTGATCACTTCTAACCTAGAAGTGATCAAGGTCCCAGGACCGAAACGTTTTCTAATAAATATGTTATAGTGTTTGCTTACGTGTCTTTCTAAACCAACTTGTCGGTATTTATTACCAAGGTTTATACCACTACAAAGCTTAACACTTCTTGCATTTAACACATTTGCTTTTTGTAGAATCCACAGAGGTGTTCAAAATTCCACAGAAGTCACTGATCGTTGTGTTCCAGAGGCAGTAGACTAATTCCAATGAATTATATTGAGAATGGAAAGTTGGAAAAAAATATTTAGATTACTTCTTCCCTCTTTTTATTTTATTTGTTAAATGAGTCAGAGAAATGTTATTATATATAGTTCAGGGCGATGGACTGACTGTATCGTCTTTATATCACTGCTTCTCCTGCCTCTTCTGTATTCGACTGAAGAAGCATACAGAGTAGGTGAAATGTTTCGGAATAAAGATCCCTAACTGTTGCACTTCTGCTATATTTGACTATGTCTCCTTGCAATACCGCTGCTGTTTGTCTTACAGTTGGTTTGATATATGTTATTTTGAGAGTTGCAAATATTGTTGCTGAGAATCCTGAATATCATTCTTTTATCTCTCTTAAGTTAGTAATGTTGACGCCTCGGTATGATGAGATGCTTAATTCTCGTAAGGAAATTATTATTTCACATGTCTTGGATTAATACATACTGTCTCCTGACCATTTATTTAACAGGTTAAGATTGTCTTGTAATATACTGGATTCTTTAAGCAAAGCATCGTCTACCAGCGTACATACACACACACACACACACACACTCACACACACACACACACACACACACACACACACACACACACACACACACACACACACACACACACACACATACACAGACACACACACAAACACACACACACAACACACACAAACACACACACACACAACACACACACACACACACACACACAACACACACACACACACACACACACACACACACACACACACACACACACACACACACACACACACACACACACACAAACACAAACACACACACAAACACACACACAAACACACACACACGAGCTCATTTTAAATTAAGTCCTTTCTGAAATTTTCTCTTACACTTTTAAAAATATGTTTTTTCATTTATGTTAATGTAAAAATTAATAATTTTGTACCAAAAGAACCTTAGAAAACTTACCTAACCTTATTATAACAAGCGCAGTTTAATTTAGCCTAATCTAACTAAATATATTTTAGATAAGTTTACAATAATATAACAATAAACAAACACAATGAAATATATTTTTTTCGTTAGGTTCAGAATGATTTTTGCCAAATTACTGTATACGCAACTTTTCGCTTGCCTTATTCGGCAAGAAGAGCGTTGCTATTTAACCAAAATCGCGTTTTACCTATTCGTCACGATATATATATATATATATATATATATATATATATATATATAATATATATATATATATATATATATATATATATATATATATATATAATATATATATATATATATGTGTGTAATGTATGTATGTATACATGCATATGCAATAGTTTCTATGCCTCCTGCGAAGTTGTTGACATTTATCAGAAATAATTGGTTGATAATCATAATGTTTCCCGTGTGACATTCCGTCATCCTAACACTAGTCCTAACATAAACACTAATCATGACATAAACACTAATCATGACATAAACACTAATCATGACATAAACACTAATCATGACATAAACACTAATCATGACATAAAGACTAATCCTGACATAAACACTAATCCTGACATAAACACTAATCATGACATAAACACTAATCATGACATAAAGACTAATCCTGACATAAACACTAATCATGACATAAACACTAATCATGACATAAACACTAATCCTGACATAAACACTAATCATGACATAAACACTAATCATGACATAAACACTAATCATGACATAAACACTAATCATGACATAAACACTAATCATGACATAAACACTAATCCTGACATAAACACTAATCCTGACATAAACACTAATCCTGACATAAACACTAATCCTGACATAAACACTAATCCTGACATAAACACTACTCCTAACATAAACACTAATCCTAACATAAACACTAATCCTAACATAAATACTTATCATGACATAAACACTAATCCTAACATAAATACTTATCATGACATAAACACTAATCCTGACATAAACACTAATCCTAACATAAACACTAATCCTGACATAAACACTAGTCCTGACATAAACACTAATCCTGACATAAACACTAATCCTGACATAAACACTAATCCTAACATAAACACTAATCCTAACATAAACACTAATCCTAACATAAATACTTATCATGACATAAACACTAATCCTAACATAAACACTAATCCTAACATAAACACTAATCCTGACATAAACACTAATCCTAACATAAATACTTATCATGACATAAACACTAATCCTAACATAAACACTAATCCTAACATAAACACTAATCCTAACATAAACACTAATCCTAACATAAACACTATTCCTAACATAAACACTAATCCTGACATAAACACTAATCCTAACATAAACACTAATCCTAACATAAACACTAATCCTGACATAAACACTAATCCTTACATAAACACTAATCCTAACATAAACACTAATCCTAACATAAACATTAATCCTAACATAAACACTAATCCTAACATAAACACTAATCCTAACATAAACACTAATCCTAACATAAACACTAATCCTAACATAAACACTAATCCTAACATAAACACTAATCCCGTGGAATTAAAAAAGGAAATTAAAAACATGTTCACTTTTGCGGCACTTGGTCCAGATTCGTAAATTTCCATATTTATAAAGAAGTTCAAAGTACAACTAGCACGAACAATCAGTATTCTTTGGAAAAAGAACTTTGATCTAGATGAAATACCAGAGGTCTTAAAAAGTAGACATAGTTCCTCTGCACAAAGTAGACAGTAAGGAACTTGCAGAAAAATTAGAGCAATAATTCTCAGTCCTGGGAAGGGTAATGAGACGCCAAATTACAAACTTTATGGAACTTAAAATGTACAACCCAAAGCAATATAGATTTAGAGAGAGAAAATCATGCTTACTTCTACTACTTAACCATTACGAGGTTACGGAGGCACTGGAAGAAAACCACAATACAGATGTGGTATACACAGATTCTGCAGAGGCGTTTGACAAATTCAATCATGGAGTTTACAGTGTACAATCCATGATGGTTGCGTGTACACTGTACACGCAACGAGATCCGTAGGAATAAAGAGGAAAGTAAGCAAATGGATAATAAATTTTCTGACCAATGGAACACAGAGTAGTAGCAGTGCTGGAACCCTCGCTGTTTCTCAGACTCACGGCGGACAGAGATCAAACTGCTCGTTTGCGGTTACCAAAATAAGCATGAAAATCTCGTAGGTAGAAAATATGAAAAAAAAATTCAAGACGATATAATTAACGTCTTTCAGTGAGCAGAAGAAAATAACATTACGTTTAGAAGGGAAAGAATGAACACCTCAAAAGGTACACTGTTTATACGGCACAAGAGGATCACTAAGCTGATGGAAAGAAACCTGTGAAGGACCTGGGAGTAATGATGTCAAATGACCTCTCTTCTAAAGAAAACAATAATTAACCGTAAGGGAAGCCAGGAAAACGATAGGGTACATAATGATAACTTTCAAAACATGTGAAATAGTGCCAGTGGGGTCATTTTTAAAGCCATTTGTGTTGTTACTTAGTGTTGTTCAGTGTTTACAGCTCAATTCAGGGGAGGAGAGAAATCGCAGATGGAACAGATAGAGACAATTAACCCCCGCGTAGAGCCAGTAAAGCATTTAAATTACTGGAAACGCTTCATAGTCCTAAATATGTTCTCGCTGGAGCGGAGAAGGACAAATTCACAATGTATATATATATATATATATATATATATATATATATATATATATATATATATATATATATATATATATATATATATATATATATATATATATATATATACTCTACCCTGAACAGTTAGTCCTAGATCTGTACACTGATGTTACAGTAATCTGGAGTGAGAGATATGGGGGAAAATGGAAAATAAACAAGTAAAAGGTAGGAACACAGTGGGCACGATAAGAGAACATTGTATCAACATCCGTGGTCCTAGACTATCTCACATCTTACCAGAAGATATCAGAAACACTGCTGGAACACGTGTAGAAATGTAGAAATCTTCAAGAGAAAACTGAGCTAGTACCTCCACCAAGTGCCAGATCAACCAGGCTGTGGTGGATATGAAGGTCAAGGGGCCGCCAGTAGCAGCGACCTGGTTGATCAGGTAAGCACCAGACGAGCCTGGCCCAGGGCTGGGCTCCGGGGAAAAAAAAACCTTTGAAACCCATCAAAGGTATATCAAAGGTAATGGTATGCATAAATAACAAAATAAGGCACAATATGGTGACTGGAAGAAACACAAATAACTCGTCTTGTGTTTCTGTTTCTTTATTATTTATTTTCATTATTTCCCCTTCCCCCATCTCTGTGTTCTTGCTCTCCCTCTGTGGGCACCTAGCTCCCGTGTGGGCACCTAGCTCCCTTGTGGGCACCTAGCTCCCGTGTGGGCACCTAGCTCCCGTGTGGGCACCTAGCTCCCGTGTGGGCACCTAGCTCCCTTGTGGGCACCTAGCTCCCGTGTGGGCACCTAGCTCCCGTGTGGGCACCTAGCTCCCTTGTGGGCACCTAGCTCCCGTGTGGGCACCTAGCTCCCGTGTGGGCACCTAGCTCCCGTGTGGGCACCTAGCTCCCGTGTGGGCACCTAGCTCCCGTGTGGGGCACCTAGCTCCCTTGTGGGCACCTAGCTCCCGTGTGGGCACCTAGCTCCCGTGTGGGCACCTAGCTCCCGTGTGGGCACCTAGCTCCCGTGTGGGCACCTAGCTCCCGTGTGGGCAACCTAGCTCCCTTGTGGGCACCTAGCTCCCGTGTGGGCACCTAGCTCCCGTGTGGGCACCTAGCTCCCGTGTGGGCACCTAGCTCCCGTGTGGGCACCTAGCTCCCGTGTGGGCACCTAGCACCCGTGTGGGCACCTAGCTCCCGTGTGGGCACCTAGCTCCCGTGTGGGCACCTAGCTCCCGTGTGGGCACCTAGCTCCCGTGTGGGCACCTAGCTCCCGTTGTGGGGCACCTAGCTCCCGTGTGGGCACCTAGCTCCCTTGTGGGCACCTAGCTCCCGTGTGGGCACCTAGCTCCCGTGTGGGCACCTAGCTCCCGTGTGGGCACCTAGCTCCCGTGTGGGCACCTAGCTCCCGTGAGGGCACCTAGCTCCCGTGTGGGCACCTAGCTCCCGTGTGGGCACCTAGCTCTCTTGTGGGCACCTAGCTCCCGTGTGGGCACCTAGCTCTATTGTGGGCACCTAGCTCCCGTGTGGGCACCTAGCTCTCTTGTGGGCACCTAGCTCCCGTGTGGGCACCTAGCTCTCTTGTGGGCACCTAGCTCCCGTGTGGGCACCTAGCTCTCTTGTGGGCACCTAGCTCCCGTGTGGGCACCTAGCTCTCTTGTGGGCACCTAGCTCCCGTGTGGGCACCTAGCTCCCGTGTGGGCACCTAGCTCTCTTGTGCGCACCTAGCTTCCGTGTGGGCACCTAGCTCTCTTGTGGGCACCTAGCTCCCGTGTGGGCACCTAGCTCTCTTGTGGGCACCTAGCTCTCTTGTGGGCACCTAGCTCTCTTGTGGGCACCTAGCTCCCGTGTGGGCACCTAGCTCCCTTGTGGACACCTAGCTCCCGTTTGGGCACCTAGCTCTCTTGTGGGCACCTAGCTCCCGTGTGGGCACCTAGCTCTCTTGTGGGCACCTAGCTCCCGTGTGGGCACCTAGCTCTCTTGTGGACACCTAGCTCTCTTGTGGGCACCTAGCTCTTTTGTGGGCACCTAGCTCCCTTGTGGGCACCTAGCTCTCTTGTGGGCACCTAGCTCCCTTGTGGGCACCTAGCTCCCTTGTGGGCACCTAGCTCCCTTGTGAACACATAGCTCCCTTGTGGGCACCTAGCTCCCTTGTGGGCACCTAGCTCTCTTGTGGGCACCTAGCTCCCTTGTGGGCACCTAATTCCCTTGTGGGCGCCTAGCTCCCTTGTGGGCACCTAGCTCCCCTGTGGGCACCTAGCTCCCTTGTGGGCACCTAGCTCCCTTGTGGGCACCTAGTTCCCTTGTGGGCACCTAGCTCCCTTGTGGGCACCTAGCTCCCTTGTAGGCACCTAGCTCCCTTGTGGGCACCTAGCACCCTTGTGGGCACCTTGCTCCCTTGTGGGCACCTAGTTCCCTTGTGGGCACCTAGCTCCCTTGTGGGCACCTAGCACCCTTGTGGGCACCTTGCTCCCTTGTGGGCACCTAGCTCCCTTGTGAGCACCTAGCTCCCTTGTGGGCACCTAGTTCCCTTGTGGGCACCTAGCTCCCTTGTGGGCACCTAGCTCCCTTGTGGGCACTAGCACCCTTGTGGGCACCTAGCTCCCTTGTGGGCACCTAGTTCCCTTGTGGGCACCTAGCTCTTTTGTGGGCACCTAGCTCCCTTGTGGGCACCTAGCTCCCTTGTGGGCACCTAGTTCCCTTGTGGGCACCTAGCTCCCTTGTGGGCACCTAGCTCCCTTGTGGGTACCTAGCACCCTTGTGGGCACCTAGTTCCCTTGTGGGCACCTAGCTCCCTTGTGGGCACCTAGCTCCCTTGTGGGCACCTAGCACCCTTGTGGGCACCTTGCTCACTTGTGGGCACCTAGCTCCCTTGTGGGCACCTAGCTCCCTTGTGGGCACCTAGTTCCCTTGTGGGCACTTAGCTCCCTTGTGGGCACCTAGCTCCCTTGTGGGCACCTAGCTCCCTTGAGGGCACCTAGCTACCTTGTGGGCACCTAGCTCCCTTGTGGGCACCTAGCTCCCTTTTGGGCACCTAGCTCCCTTGTGGGCACTAGCACCCTTGTGGGCACCTTGCTCCCTTGTGGGCACCTAGCTCCCTTGTGGGCACCTAGCTCCCTTGTGGGCACCTAGCTCCCTTGTGGGCACCTAGCTCCCGTGTGGGCACCTAGCTCCCGTGTGGGCAACTAGCTCTCTTGTGGGCACCTAGCTCCCTTGTGGACACCTAGCTCCCGTCTGGGCACCTAGCTCTCTTGTGGGCACCTAGCTCCCGTGTGGGCACCTAGCTCTCTTGTGGGCACCTAGCTCCCGTGTGGGCACCTAGCTCTCTTGTGGGCACCTAGCTCTCTTGTGGGCACCTAGCTCTTTTGTGGGCACCTAGCTCCCTTGTGGGCACCTAGCTCTCTTGTGGGCACCTAGCTCCCTTGTGGGCACCTAGCTCCCTTGTGGGCACATAGCTCCCTTGTGGGCACCTAGCTCCCTTGTGGGCACCTAGCTCTCTTGTGGGCACCTAGCTCCCTTGTGGGCACCTAATTCCCTTGTGGGCGCCTAGCTCCCTTGTGGGCACCTAGCTCCCCTGTGGGCACCTAGCTCCCTTGTGGGCACCTAGCTCCCTTGTGGGCACCTAGTTCCCTTGTGGGCACCTAGCTCCCTTGTGGGCACCTAGTTCCCTTGTGGGCACCTAGCTCCCTTGTGGGCACCTAGCTCCCTTGTAGGCACCTAGCTCCCTTGTGGGCACCTAGCACCCTTGTGGGCACCTTGCTCCCTTGTGGGCACCTAGTTCCCTTGTGGGCACCTAGCTCCCTTGTGGGCACCTAGCACCCTTGTGGGCACCTTGCTCCCTTGTGGGCACCTAGCTCCCTTGTGGGCACCTAGCTCCCTTGTTGGCACCTAGTTCCCTTGTGGGCACCTAGCTCCCTTGTGGGCACCTAGCTCCCTTGTGGGCACTAGCACCCTTGTGGGCACCTAGCTCCCTTGTGGGCACCTAGCTCCCTTGTGGGCACCTAGTTCCCTTGTGGGCACCTAGCTCTTTTGTGGGCACCTAGCTCCCTTGTGGGCACCTAGCTCCCTTGTGGGCACCTAGCTCCCTTGTGGGCACCTAGCTTCCTTGTGGGCACCTAGCTCCCTTGTGGGTACCTAGCACCCTTGAGGGCACCTAGTTCCCTTGTGGGCACCTAGCTCCCTTGTGGGCACCTAGCTCCCTTGTGGGCACCTAGCACCCTTGTGGGCACCTTGCTCCCTTGTGGGCACCAAGCTCCCTTGTGGGTACCTAGCTCCCTTGTGGGCACCTAGTTCCCTTGTGGGCACTTAGCTCCCTTGTGGGCACCTAGCTCCCTTGTGGGCACCTAGTTCCCTTGTGGGCACCTAGCTCCCTTGTGGGCACCTAGCTCCCTTGTGGGCACCTAGCTCCCTTGTGGGCACCTAGCTCCCTTGTGGGCACTAGCACCCTTGTGGGCACCTTGCTCCCTTGTGGGCACCTAGCTCCGTTGTGGGCACCTAGCTCCCTTGTGGGCACCTAGCTCCCTTGTGGGCACCTAGCTCCTTTGTGGGCACCTAGCTCCCTTGTGGGCACTAGCACCCTTGTGGGCACCTTGCTCCCTTGTGGGCACCTAGCTCCCTTGTGGGCATCTAGCACCCTTGTGGGCACCTAGCTCCCTTGTGGGCACCTAGCTCCCTTGTGGGCACTAGCACCCTTGTGGGCACCTTGCTCCCTTGTGGGCACCTAGCTCCCTTGTGGGCATCTAGCACCCTTGTGGGCACCTAGCTCCCTTGTGGGCACCTAGCTCCCTTGTGGGCACCTACCTCCATTGCAGTGCTCCCCTTTCTTCGTATTTGATTGGCTCCTCCTCCTTACTTCCCCATTACTACTTCCTTCCATCTCCTCCACTACTACTACTACTACTACTACTACTACTACTACTACTACTACTACTACTACTACTACTACTACTACTACTAGTACTACTACTACTACTACCACTACCTCTTCCTGCCTATATATACCCGTCCTGCTCTACTTCTCGTTAGTGTGACTTTGTAAATGGTCAAAGTCGGACCGAAACGTCGTCGTAAGCTCCTCTCTTCTATGTGCGGGTTATTTGTGTGATGGTACGTCCTGCTGGTAGCGCATATGTCTGCGTTAATTTAATTTGTTTAGCTTCTCAACGTATTATAGAGTGTAAAGGAGAGAGAGAGAGAGAGAGAGAGAGAGAGAGAGAGAGAGAGAGAGAGAGAGAGAGAGAGAGAGAGAGAGAGAGAAAGAGAGAAAGACACGACACAGATGTCTTCGTAGGGCCAGTCAGCTGATTATCTCAGTAATATCGAGCAGGGTGTTATTGATGGACGCAGCAGGTGGTGGAGGGTGAGTGAGGGGGTGGAGGGTGAGTGAGGGGTGGAGGGTGAGTGACGGGGTAGAGGGTGTGTGAGGGAGTGGAGGGAGAGTGAAGGGGTGGAGGGTGAGAGAGGGGGTGGAGGGTGAGTGACGGGGTAGAGGGTGTGTGTAGGGGGTGGAGGGTGAGTGAGGGGGTGGAGGGTGAGTGAGGGAGTGGAGGGAGAGTGAAGGGGTGGAGGGTGAGTGAGGGGGTGGAGGGTGAGTGAGGGGGTGGAGGGTGAGTGAGGGGGTGGAGGGTGACTGACGGGGTGGGGGTGTGTGAGGGAGTAGAGGGAGAGTGAGGGGGGTGGAGGGTGAGTGGGGAGGGGGGTGGAGGGTGAGGAGGGGGTGGAGGTGTGAGTGAGGGGTGAAGGGTGAGTGAGGGGGTGGGGGTGGTGTGAGGGGGGTGAAGGTGAGTGGGGGGTGGAGGGTGAGTGAGGGGGTGGAGGGGAAAGGAGGTGGTGAAGGGTGAGTGAGGGGTGGAGGGTGAGTGAGGGGTGGAGGGTGAAGGAGGTGGTTGGAGGGTGGAGTGAGGGGGTGGAGGGTGAGTGAGGTGGTGGAGGGTGAGTGAGGGGGTGGTAGGGCGAGTGAGGGGGTGGAGGGTTGAGTGAGGGGTGGGGGTGAGTGAGGGGGTGGAGGTGAGGGGGGGGTGGAGGGTGAGTGACGGGGGTTAGAGGGAGTGTGTGGGGTGGAGGGTGACTGACGGGGTGGAGGGTGTGATGAGGGAGTAGAGGGAGAGTGAAGGGTGGGGGTGAGTGAGGGGGGGTGGAGGGTGAAGGAGGTGTGGAGGGTGAGTGAGGGGTGAGGGTGAGTGAGGGGTGGAGGGTGAGTGAGGGGGTGTGAAGGGTGTGTGAGGGGGTGGAGGTGTGATGGTGGGGTGGAGGGAAAGGAGGTGGTGAAGGGTGGTGGGGGTGGAGGGTGAGTGAGGGGTGGAGGGTGAAGGAGGTGGTGGAGGTGTGAGTGAGGGTGGTGGAGGGTGGTGAGGTGGTGGAGGTGAGTGAGGGGGTGGAGGGCGAGTGAGGGGGTGGAGGGTGAGTGAGGGGTGGAGGGTGAGTGAGGGGGTGGAGGGTGAAGAGGTGGTGGAGGGTGGTGACGGGGCGAAGGTGATTGAGGGGGTGGGGTGAGTGGGTGGAGGAGGGTGAGGAGGTGGTGGAGGGTGAGTGAGGGGGTGTAAGGGGATGAGGGGGTGGAGGGGAGTGAGGGGGTGAAGGTGTGAAGGAGGCGGTGGAGGGTGAGGTGGGGGGGTGTGAGGAGGGGTGGAGGGTGAGGGAGGGGTGACGGGTTGTGAGGAGGGTGGAGGGTGAGTGACGGGTTGACGGGTGAGGAGGGGTGGAGGGTGAGGGACGGCGTGAGGGTGAGGAGGGGTGGAGGGTGAGGGACGGGGTGACGGGTGGGAGGGGTGGAGGGTGAGGACGGGGTGACGGTGAGGAGGGGGTGAGGTGAGGGACGGCCGTGACGGGTGAGGAGGGGTGGAGGGTGAGTGCGGGTTGACGGGTGAGGAGGGGTGGAGGGTGAGGGACGGGGTGACGGGTGAGGAGGGGTGGAGGGTGAGGACGGGGTGACGGGTGAGGAGGGGTGGGGGTGAGGGACGGCGTGACGGGTGAGGAGAGGTGGAGGGTGAGGGACGGGGTGACGGGTGAGGAGGGGTGGAGGATGTGAGGGACGGGGTGACGGGTGAGGAGGGGTGAGGGTGAGGGACGGGGTGACGGGTGAGGAGGGGTGGAGGGTGAGGGACGGGGTGGACGGGTGAGGAGGGGTGGAGGGTGAGGGACGGCGTGACGGGTGAGGAGGGGTGGAGGTGAGGGACGGGGTGACGGGTGAGGAGGGTGGAGGGTGAGGGACGGGGTGACGGAGGGAGGAGGGGGAGGGTGAGGGACGGGGTGACGGGTGAGGAGGGGTGGAGGGTGAGGGACGGCGTGGAGGTGAGGAGGGGTGGAGGGTGAGGGACGGGGTGACGGGTGAGGAGGGGTGGAGGGTGAGGGACGGGGTGACGGGTGAGGAGGGGTGGAGGGTGAGGGACGGGGTGACGGGTGAGGAGGGGTGGAGGGTGAGGGACGGGGGGTGACGGGTGAGGAGGGGTGGAGGGTGAGGGACGGGGGACGGTGTGAGGAGGGGTGGAGGGTGAGGGAGGGGTGACGGGTGAGGAGGGGTGGAGGGTGAGGGACGGGTGACGGGTGAGGAGGGGTGGAGGGTGAGGGACGGTGGTGACGGGTGAGAGGGGTGGAGGGTGAGGGCGGGGTGACGGGTGAGGAGGGTGGAGGGTGAGGGACGGGGTGAGGGTGAGGAGGGGACGGAGGGTGAGGGACGGGGTGACGGGTGAGGAGGGGTGGAGGGTGAGGGACGGGGTGGACAGTGAGGAGGGGTGGAGGGTGAGGACGGGGTGACGGGTGAGGAGGGGTGGAGGGTGAGGGACGGGGTGACGGGTGAGGAGGGGTGGAGGGTGAGGGACGGGTGACGGGTGAGGAGGGGTGGAGGGTGAGGGACGGCGTGACGGGTGAGGAGGGGTGGAGGGTGAGGGACGGGGGTGGACGGGTTGAGGAGGGGTGGAGGGTGAGGGACGGGGTGACGGTGTGAGGAGGGGTGGAGGGTGAGGGACGGGGTGACAAGTGAGGAGGGGTGGAGGGTGAGGGAGGGGGGGGTGACGGGTGAGGAGGGGGGTGGAGGGTGAGGGGACGGCGTGAGGGTGAGGAGGGTTGGAGGGTGAGGGACGGGTGTGGAGGGGTGAGGAGGGGTGGAGGGTGAGGGACGGGTTGGACGGGTGGTGAGGAGGGGTGGAGGTGGTGAGGGACGGGGTGACGGGTGACGAGGGGTGGGGGTGAGGGACGACGTGACGGGTGGGGAGGGGAGGGGTGGAGGGTGAGGGACGGGGTGAGGGTGAGGAGGGGTGGGAGGGTGAGGGACGGGTTGACGGGTGAGGAGGGGTGGAGGGTGAGGGACGGGGTGACGGGTGATGGGGTGGAGGGTGAGGGACGGGGTGACGGGTGAGGGAGGGGGGTGGAGGGGTGAGGGACGGGGTGATGGGGTGAGGAGGGGTGGAGGGTGAGGGACGGGGTGAGGGTGAGGAGGGGTGGAGGGTGAGGGAGGGGTGACGGGTGAAGAGGGGTGGAGGGTGAGGGGACGGGGTGACGGGTGAGAGGGGGTGGAGGGTGAGGGACGGGGTGACGGTGGTGAGGAGGGGTGGAGGGTGAGGGACGGGGTTGGACGGGTGAGGATGGGTGGAGGGTGAGGGACGGCGTGACGGGAGGGTGAGGGGGGTGGAGGGTGAGGACGGGGTGACGGGTGAGGAGGGTGGAGGGTGAGGGACGGGGTGACGGGTGAGGAGGGGTGTGGGTGAGGGACGGGGTGACAAGTGAGGAGGGGTGAGGGTGAGGGACGGGTGACGGGTGAGGAGGGTGGAGGGTGAGGGACGGCGTGACGGGTGAGGAGGGTTGGGGGTGAGGGGACGGGTGACGGGTGAGGAGGAGGTGGAGGGTGAGGGACGGGTTGACGGGTGAGGAGGGGTGGGAGGGTGAGGGACGGGGTGACGGGTGATGAGGGGTGGAGGGTGAGGGACGACGTGACGGGTGAGGAGGGGTGGAGGGTGAGGGACGGGGTGGACGGGTGATGAGGGGTGGAGGGTGAGGGACGGACGTGACGGTGTGAGGAGGGGTGGAGGGTGAGGACGGGGTACGGGTGAGGAGGGGTGGCAGGGTGAGGGACGGGTTGACGGGTGAGGAGGGGTGGAGGGTGAGGGACGGGTGACGGGTGAGGAGGGGTGGAGGGTGAGGGACGGGGTGACGGGTGAGGAGGGGTGGAGGGTGAGGGACGGGGTGATCGGGTGAGGAGGGGTGGAGGGTGAGGGAGGGGTGACGGTGGTGGGAGGGGTGGAGGGTGAGGGACGGGTGACGGGTGAGGAGGGGTGGAGGGTGAGGGACGGGGTGACGGGTGAGGAGGGGTGGGGTGAGGACGGGGTGACGGTGAGGAGGGGTGGAGGGGTGAGGGACGGGGTGACGGGTGAGGAGGGTGGAGGGTGAGGACGGCGTGACGGTGAGGAGGGGTGGAGGGTGAGGACGGGGTGACGGGTGAGGAGGGGTGGAGGGTGAGGGACGGGTTGACGGGTGAGGAGGGGTGGAGGAGGAGGGAGTTGACAAGTGAGGAGGGTGAGGGTGAGGGACGGTGACGGGTGAGGAGGGTGAGGTGAGGGACGGCGTGACGGGTGAGGAGGGTTGGAGGGTGGGGACGGGTGACGGTGAGGAGGGGTGGAGGGTGAGGGAACGGTGACGGGTGAGGGGTGGAGGGTGAGGGACGGGGTGACGGTGATGGGGGTGGAGGGTGAGGGACGCGTGACGGGTGAGGAGGGTGGAGGGTGAGGACGGGGTACGGGTGAGAGGGGTGAGGGTGAGGGACGGGTGACGGGTGAGGAGGGGTGGAGGGTGAGGGACGGGGTGACGGGTGAGAGGGTGGAGGGTGAGGGACGGGGTGACGGGTGAGGAGGGTGGACGGTGAGGACGGGGTCACGGGTGAGGAGGGGTCAGGTGAGGACGGGTTGACGGGTGAGGAGGGGTGGTGGGTGAGGGACGGGGTGACGGGTGAGGAGGGGTGGGGGTGAGGACGGGTGACGGTGAGAGGGGTGGAGGTGAGGGACGAAGGGTACGGTGGGAGGGTGAGGGTGAGGGCGGGTTGTAGATTGAGGAGGGGTGAGAGTGATGGACGGGGTGACGAGTGGGAGGGTGGAGGGTGAAGACGGGGTGACGGGTAGGGGTGCGAGGTGAGGACGGGTGACGGGTTGAGGAGGGGTGGAGGGTGAGGGACGGGGTGACGGTGAGGAGGGTGGATGGTGAGGACGGGTGACGGGTGAGAGGGGTATGATAGGTACGGGGGTGACGGGTAGGAGGGTGAGGGACGGAGGGAGAGAGGTGAGGAGGGTGACGGGTGAGAGGTGTACGTGGTGAGGAGGGGTGGAGGGTGAGGGACGGCGTTGTGGACGTGAGGAGGGGTGACTAGTGAGGAGGGGTGAGGTGAGACAGGACTGAAAGGACGTGCAGGATAACCGAAAGTTGAAACGTGAATATTTCAGTACTTACCAGATTTGTATGAAAAACAAATCACTTAAAGTGAGATTACGATAGCATATCAGACTATCACAATTTGTTAAATCCTGCGATGCTTTTCTAATTTTCATTATTATATATATATATAATCTATATATCTATTATATAATATATATATATATTATTATTATTATTATCACACTGGCCGTTCCCAAAGGCAGGGTGGCCCCGGAAAAGAAAAACTTTCACCATCATTTTACTCCATCACTGTCTTGCCAGAAAGGGTGCTTTACACTACATTTTTAACTGCAAAAATTAACACCCCTCCTTCAGAGTGAGCACTGTACTTCCCATCCCGGACTCAAGTCGGCCTGCCGGTTTCCTGAACCTTTCATAAAGTTACTTTGCTCACACTCCAAAGCCCCGTCAAGTATTAAAAAACCATTTGTCTCCCCTTCACTCCTATCAAACACGCTCCACGCATGCCTGTGGAAGTCCCAAAGCCCCTCGCACACAAAATCCTTTACCCCCTCCCTCCAACCTTTTCCCAGCCGACCCCTACCCCGCCTTCTTCCCCTACAGACTGATACATCTTGAAGTTATTCTGTTTCGCTCCATCCCCTCCACATGTCCGAACCACCTCAACAACCCTTCCTCAGCCCTCTGGACAACAGTTTTCGTAATCCCGCACCTCCTCCTAACTTCCAAACTACGAATTCTCTGCATTATATTCACACCACACAATGCTCTCAGACATGACATCTCCACTGCCTCCGCCTTCTCCTCGCTGCAACATTCATCACCCATGCTTCACACCCATATAAGAGCGTTGGTAAAACTATACTCTCATACATTCCCCTCTTTGCCTCCAAGGACAAAGTTCTTTGTCTCCACAGACTCCTAAGTGCACCACTCACCCTTTTCCCCTCATCAATTCTATGATTCACCTCATCTTTCATAGACCCATCCGCTGACACGTCCACTCCCAAATATCTGAATACATTCACCTCCTCCATACTCTCTCCCTCCAATCTGATATCCAATCTTTCATCACCTAATCTTTTTGTTATCCTCATAACCTTACTCTTTCCTGTATTCACTTTCAATTTTCTTCTTTTGCACACCCTACCAAATTCATCCACCAATCTCTGCAACTTCTCTTCAGAATCTCCCAAGAGCACAATGTCATCAGCAAAGAGCAACTGTGACAACTCCCACTTTATGTGTGATTCTTTATCTTTTAACTCCACGCCTCTTGCCAAGACCCTCGCATTTACATCTCTTACAACCCCATCTATAAATATATTAAACAACCACGGTGTGGCATGCAAAGAGTACGTAACCTTTATTCGGCGCATGGACACACCCTCATTTACAGGCTATCTCCCCCAACCAGCGAACCAGGTTGCTAAGAGTTGATGATGGGGCCCCATCGTTCAACTAGTGACCAGGTTCTAGCCAATAAGAAGGTGGGATTGACAATCGCAGAGGTTATGTGGATACCGCTCTCCTGTCTGCCCTTGTCATTCCCATTCTAGAGCTGGTTGAAGCACGGTCTGCTATCTTGTGGCTTCTCTTTCTGCTTTGCTTACCGTGGAGTGCACTATATTTATCTCTGTACATAGTGTACATATTGCTGTTATAAATTGGTGAAGGATAATATAAGTCTAAACTTTTTCTACTGTGTTTATTTGCTCCCATTACACCTGGGATAACAGGCCATTTGAAATCCAAGGTTGTAATACACGGTGACATCACACATCCTTGTCTAAGGCCTACTTTTACTGGGAAATAATTTCCCTCTTTCCTACATACTCTAACTTGAGCCTCACTATCCTCGTAAAAACTCTTCACTGCTTTCAGTAACCTACCTCCTACACCATACACCTGCAACATCTGCCACATTGCCCCCCTATCCACCCTGTCATACGCCTTTTCCAAATCCATAAATGCCACAAAGACCTCTTTAGCCTTATCTAAATACTGTTCACTTATATGTTTCACTGCAAACACCTGGTCCACACACCCCTTACCTTTCCTAAAGCCTCATTGTTCATCTGCTATCCTATTCTCCGTGTTACTCTTAATTCTTTCAATAATAACTCTACCATACACTTTGCCAGGTATACTCAACAGACTTATCCCCCTATAATTTTTGCACTCTCTTTTATCTCCTTTGCCTTTATACAAAGAAACTATGCATGCTCTCTGCCAATCCCTAGGTACCTTACCCTCTTCCATACATTTATTAAATAATTGCATCAACCACTCCAAAACTATATCCCCCCCTGCTTTTAAATTTCTATCTTTATCCCATTAATCCCGGCTCCCTTTACCCCCTTTCATTTTACCTACTGCCTCACGAACTTCCCCACATCACAACTGGCTTTTCCCTCACTCCTACAAGATGTTGTTCCTCCTTGCCCTATACACGAAATCACAGCTTCCCTATCTTCATCAACATTTAAGAGTTCCTAAAAATATTCCCTCCATCTTCCAATCCCTCTAACTCTCCATTTAATAACTCTCCTCTCCTATTTTTAACTGACAAATCCTTTTGGGTTCTCTAGGCTTTCTTAATTGTTAATCTCACTCCAAAAATTTTTTTTATATTCTCAACAAAATTTGTTGATAACATCTCACCCAGTCTTCATTTGCTCTCTTTTTACATTGCTTCACCACTCTCTTAACCTCTCTCTTTTTGTCCATATACTTTCCCTCCTTGCATCACTTCTATTTTGTAAAAATTTCCCTCATATGCTAACTTTTTCCCCCTTACTACTCTCTTCACATCATCATTCCACCAATCACTCCTCTTCCCTCCCGCACCCACTTTCCTGAAACCCACAAACTTCTGCTGAACACTCTAACCAAACATTTTTAAACCTACCCCATACCTCTTCGATCCCTTTTGCCTTGCTCTCATTAGCCATCTATCCTCCAATAGCTGTTTATATCTTACCCTAACTGCCTCCTCTTTTAGTTATAAACCTTCACCTCTCTCTTCCCTGATGCTTCTATTCTCCTTGTATCCCATCTACCTTTACTCTCAGTGTAGTACAACTAGAAAGTGATCTGATATATATGTGGCCCCTCTAAAAAGCATGTACATCCTGAAAGTCTACTCAACAGTCTTTTATCTCCCAAATACATAATCCAACAAACTACTGTCATTTCGCCCTACATCATATCTTGTTATACTTATTTATCCTCTTTTTCTTAAAATATGTATTACCTATAACTAAACCCCTTTCTATCCAAAGTTAAATCAAAGGGCTCCATTATCATTTACACCTGGAAACCCCAAACTTACCTACCACACCCTCTCTAAAATTTTTCTCCTACTTTAGCGTTCGGTCCCCTACCACAATTACTCTCTCATTGGTTCAAAGGCTCTATACATTCCTTAACATCTCCCAAAATCTCTCTCTCTCCTCTGCATTCCTCTCTTCCCCAGGTGCATACAACGCTTATTATGACCCACTTCTCGCATCCAACCTTTAGTTTAATCCACATAATTCTTGAATTTTACACATTCATTTCTCTTTTCTCCTTCCATAACTGATCATTCAACATTACTGCTATCCTTCCTTTGCTCTAATCTCTCAGATACTCCAGATTTAATCCCATTTATTTCCCCACACCGAAACTCCCCCACCCCTTCAGCTTTGTTTCGCTTAGGGCCAGGACATCCAACTTCTTTTCATTCATAACATCAGCAATCATCTGTTTTTGTCATCCGCACTACATCCACGCACATTTAAGCATCCCAGTTTTATAAAGTTTTTCTTCTCTTTTTTAGTAAATGTCTACAGGAGAAAGGGTTACTAGCCCATTGCTCCCGGCATTTTAGTCGCCTCATACGACACGAAAGGCTTACGGAGGAAAGATTCTTTTCCACTTCCCCATGGACAATAGAAGAAAAAAAAGAGGAACAAGAACTATTTAGAAAAAGGAGAAAAACCTAGATGTATGTATATATATATGCATGTGGTGTCTGTGAAGTGTGACCCAAAATGTAAGTAGGAGTAGCAAGATATCCCTGTTATCTAGCGTGTTTATGAGACAGAAAAAGAAACCAGCAATCCTACCATCATGCAAAACAGTTACAGGTTTCTGTTTCACAGTCATCTGGCGGACGGTAGTACTTCCCTGGGTGGTTGCTGTCTACAACCTACTACCTCTATATATTTATATATATATATATATATTATATATAATATATATTTATATATATATATATATATATATATATATATATATATAATACATATATTTATATAAATATATATATATAAATATATATATATATATATATATATATATATATATATATATATATATATATATATATATATATATATATTCAGTGGTCCTCGCTTTTCGTAGTTCTCGGCAAAACGTAAATTTCGCCCCAAACTAGGGGTTATTTTCATATAAACATGGACTCGCTTTTCATAGGTTGACTCGCGAATAGTAGTTCGTCCGGGACGCGTACCCACGGTGTGAGCCGGGGCGGCCTCCCTACCCAGCCAGTCTGGCATTGTTTACCCGTGAGTGAAGGTTCCCTCAAGTGCTTCTACGAAATATTTCATAATATTCCGCTAATTTTAGTGCTTTCCCAAATTTCTAAATAAGCTACCATGGCTCCAAGGAAGTCTCCTAGTGCCAAGCCTGTGGTAAAGAAGGTGAGAAATATGTACAGTGACAAAGTGTTGGGCAATTTTCGGGAAGTGTTAAGTAGAAGCCAGAAAAAGAGCTATCTCCACAGTTACTTTGCGAGACAGGACTAGAGTGACTCTCAAGGCGGTCCTAGTGGCATTAAGAAACAGAGAAGAGAAGCAACCCAGAGAAGCAAATTAGTACCTGAGGTGTTGCTGGAAGGGGAAATTTCCCCCCCCAAACTGTAAACAATCCAATCTCTCTCCTCCTCCCAGTCTCCCATAACCTAAGAAGAATCTCCAATAAAGGTAAGTGTTATGCTGTTAATGTTTCATTCATCATTTCCCATTGTATTGTTTATGTACTATATGTATATTTCATTGAAAATTATTTTTTTTGTTTTAATACTTCTGGGTGTCAGGAACGGATTAATTGTATTTACATTATTTCTTATGGGGAAAATTGATTCGCAAATCGTAAATTTCGTTTATAGTAACGGCTCCAGGAACGGATTAATTACGAAAAACGAGGGACCACTGTATATATACATATATATATATATATATATATATATATATATATATATATATATATATATATATATATATATATATATATATATATATATACAATATATATATTTATGATCATACATTAGGACCATTTCATAAATCATGACAAATATTTTACACTGAGAAAACTGCTACAAGTGCAGAAAATCTGACAGGCATTTAAAATCTTATATGTTATTGAAAAACACACCAGATTTAATCATCAGACTGAGCACATGTGCCGCCCCCCCCCCCCCCCCCCCCCCCCCCCCCCCCCCCCCCCCCCCCCCCCGCGGGGAATAATGGAAAAGCAAAAAGAAAATCTGCATTGTTTTATTTCCTTTAATCTTGTTTTTTTTTTTTTTTTTTTTTTTGCGGTAGAACCGTAAATGTGTAGCACCAGAAATTATCGCTGCGACATCAAGTGAACGTCGGTAACTGAGTGAGAAAGATCCTCAAGTGACAATGAATGTCCTCCTTCTCCTTCACAATGCAACAAGAGCATACAAAGCAGACATTGTTCACAACATGGTAGATCAATCCTATGTACACTATTGTTCTTGTATTCTTTGTATTGCGTATATTTTTCCAAGATTAAAGACGATTGAAAGATGCAAATAACAGGTGTCTTTGTGTGTGTGTGTGTGTGTGTGTGTGTGTGTGTGTGTGTGTGTGTGTGTGTGTGTGTGTGTGTGTGTGTGTGTGTGTGTGTGTGGGGTGTTGAAGAAAATTGAGCTACAGTCACTAGCTCTGTCGCTCTTTTTTTTCAAATCCGTTTACTTAAAATCAGAATAACAGAAAAAAAACGAATAAGACAAAAACTGCATCAATATGTATAAAATAGATGAGAAAAGTCACACACACACACACACACACACACACACACACACACACACACACACACACACACACACACGCAGATAAGGAGGGAGGCCCAGCGACAGTATGAAAACGACATAGCATCGAAAGTCAAATCTGACCCGAAACTGCTGTATAGCCCCATTAGGAGGAAGACAACAGTCAAGGACCAGGTGATAAGGCTGAGGAAAGAAGGTGGAGAACTCACAAGAAACGATCAAGAGGGGATGTGAGGAGCTCAATACGAGATTTAAGGAAGTATTTACAGAAAGAAACAAAAAAGGACTCGGGGGGGTTTACAGCCAGAGGGGGGCACCCAACAAGGAATGAAACCAAAAGTTTTGGGAAACGCCCTACATACAGATGGGGGAGGTGAAAAAACTGCAAAGGGGACATGGGATACCTCAAAGGCAATGGGCCCGGGGCAAATCTCTCCGTGGGTCCTTAGAGAGGGGAAGCAGTTTTGTTGTGCGTACCCTTACCACAATCTTCAACAAAAATCCTGGAAACTGGGGGAACTACCTGGGTATGGAAGACGCCCAAAAAAAGTTCCCATTTTCAAAAAAAGGGGACAGAAAAAAAAAGGGACTAAAAATATTTGACCTGTTTTTCATTTACGTGTATAGATTTCAAAAAAAAATGGAGAAGATTAAACAGGGGGGAGAGTGGTGGAGACCTGGAATGGAACAGGGTATAAATGGCAACCAGCACGGTTAGGGAGGCAAATCCTGTGTCAAAAAACCTTCGGGAAAATTTTTTATGATAAAAAAACAGAAGTAAGAAAAGAGAGGGGGGGGGTTGTTGCTCTTCTTGGACGAAAGAAGGGCCTTTGAACAGTTGTCAAAAGAGATTAGGGGCAAAAGTAGAGCATCAGGCCATATAAAGGAAGGGCACTGCAATGGATCAGAAAATCCTGACGGGGAGGCAACAACGAGCATGGTACTAATGATGTATCACAGTGGGCCCCTGGACGAGCGGGGGCCCCCACGGGGGTGGCCCTGGACCGTGCTTTTTGGATATGTAAACGACTAGGGAAGGGTTAGACTCAGAAGTGTCCCTGTTTGCAGATGATGTGAATTTAAATGAGGGGGAATTTAAAATTGATGGGCCCCCAGGGGGGGATTCAAAAAGGCCCTGGACAGACTGGACCCCTGGTCCAGCAAATGGTTTCAATTTTAAATCCTGCCAAATGAAAAAAGTCATGAAGATGGGGGAAGGGGCACAGAAGACCACAGCAGATATAGGTAGGTGGCCAAAGACTGCAAACCTCACTAAAGGGGAAAAAGATTTTGGGGGTGAGTATAACACCGGATGTCTCGGAAGCACCATAATCAGAAAAACTGCTGCAGATATGGGGCCTGGCAAACCTGAAAACGCTTTTCCGATACCTTAGTAAGGAATATTCAAGCACTGTACCCGTGTTGTCGGCCCTATGGGTATGCAGCCCTGTTTGGAAAACCCGCATTTTGATAAAGACGTCAAAAAATAGAGAAAGTAAAAGGTTTGCAAAAAGGTTAGTTCCAGAGCTAAGGGGGGTGTCCATGAAGAAAATTAAAGGGGAAAACGGCTGACGGGCATGGAGGAAGGGGGTGGGGAACATGATAACGACATATAAAAATATGGGGTGGAAAAGCAAGGTGGCAAGGACAGGATGTTCCAGGGAGGGGACACAGAAACAAGAGGCCCCCAATTGGGAAATTTTAAGCCAAAGAGTCAGAGAGTAGTAGGAAGTTTTCTTCAGTCATAGATTGTAAGGCAGGGAAAAGCCCAGAAAATGGGGCGTAGTGGAGGCAGGAACCATACACAGTTTTAAAGACGAGGTTTTTATAAGTATGGGCGGGGAGAGAGAGGGCCCCAGTAGCAAAAAGGTTGAAGAGGCGGGGCCAGGGTAGGCTCGACCCCCCGAAACCCCCAAAAAGGTGGTACAAATAGGTGAGTACAACACACACACCACACACACAAAACACGCACGCACACACACACACACACACACATACACACAAACAAACACTTACCAGTGGGCGCTTGGGGGAGTGGGGTTCCCCAGGGGTCAGTCCTGGACGGGCATTTCTGGGATAGTGAACGACAGACGGGGGAAAATAGCTCCAAAGTGTCCCCGTTTGCAGATGATGTGAAGTTGATGAGAAAATTCAGCCAGCGATGTCCAGGTAAAAAATACAAAGGGGTCTGGACAGGCTGCGACCGGGGCCAGCAATGGTCCCGGAGTTCAACCCACCAAATGCAAAAGTCCGAAGATTAGGAAAGAGCAAAGAAAACTGCGAGGAGTAAGTCTAGGGGGGCCAGAGATACAAACCCCACTCAAGAAAAAAGATCTTTGGGTGATTAACACCGGGCACATCTGGGGGCACGTTAACCAAAAAACCGCAGCAGCATACGGGCGGCACCAAACCTAAGAACGCATTTGATACTTCATAAGGAACGTTCAGGACCTGTACACTGTGAACTTTGGGCCCCTTTTGAAGATGCAGCAAAAGTTTGGAACCACACCTAGCCCAAACACGCAAAGAAAAATAGGAAAGGCAAGGGCCTTTCAACAAGAATGTCCCCGAGCTAAAAGGGATTCCTACGAGGGAAGTTTAAGGAAAAACGACCTGCGCACTGGAGGAAGGAGAGAGGGGGGGGGACATATAACGGCATATAAATTTAGAGGATTTGGAAAATTTGATAAAGACAGAATGTTCCTGAGAGGGGGGACCAGCAACAAGGGGTCACAGTTGGAATTTAAAAAAACCCAGAGGGAATCAAAAGGGGATGTTGGGAAAGTATTTCTTCAGTCCCCAAAGTTGTCGGGAAAGGGAAATATTTTGGGAAGTAAATTTTAGTGGGGGGCGGGACCCATACTTTAGCTTGAAAAGAGGTATGATAAAAGCTCAAAGGCGGGGGGAAGGGAGTGCCCCAGTAGCGACCAGGGGAAGAGGGGGGGTTTCAAGAGCTGTAAATTCGCCCCCGGCCAACCCACAATAGGTGACTACATACAGTCACACACAACCACAAACCACAAAAACACACACACACACACACACACACACCCACAACAAAACCCCACACACCCAAACACACACTTTACACCACCCCCACGCACACCGGGTTTGGTTCAACAAAGCCTACCATACATTACACGTACAAAAAGGGCCAAATTTTCCCTTGGTGGGGAAAAATACGGTTTTCCCCTTTAAAACCGGACCGGCTCACACCCTTTCCCAATAAATCTGCCGTGTCTTTAAAAAATGCCCTTGAAGGGAAAAAAAAAAAATCACTACGAAAGGAATACGGGGATTTAGGTGTCCTCACAAAAGTCCGGGGAAAATTATAAAAAAGGGAATATTTGGGTTTTTAAAGAGGCGCTTAGGGGGCCTAATATCCGAGAGCCGGAAAAAAATTAGAAGCCTTTTTTAAGGAGGGGGAAAAAAACGGGGTTTACCGGGGATAGGGGCCCCGTTCTGGGTTAACGGGGCCCGGGGATTGGGAAAAGTTTAGATGTGTGTTTGTTGCGAGTAAAGGTGAACAAAACTTTTTCAATGTTTGTTATAAAGGTGAGCAGGCTGGGCAGTCCCTCTTTTTAGAAGGTAAAACAGGTGTTCAGTTTTCTGCTTTAAAAGGTGAAACGGGCCGGGCAAGGGGTTTCTGTTAAAAAGGGTTAAAACGGGGACTGTCAGTTTTTCCGTTTGGGGGAAACCAGACTGCCCAAATTTTTGCTTTGATTGCTGGTGAAGGGATTTTTTAAAACCCAAAAAATTTTGAATTATTTTTAAAGGGGTTTTAACCTGACGCGAATTCGATCCTGAAAAACTTGGTTAAAAAGTAACACAGTACAACGCCGGGGTTTCCCTCTCTCTTTATATATTATATAAAATTATATATATATTATAATAATATTTTATATATATATAAAATATATATAATATATTTTATATTTTTATATATTATATTTATATATTTTTTATTTATTATACACTGGCCGACCCCAAAAAAAAGGGCAGGGTGGCCCGAAAAAAAAAACTCCCCATCTTTTCACTCCACCCACTGTCTTGCCAAAAGGGGTTTTGCTTTACACAAACATTTTTTAAAACTGAAAATTAAAACACCCCCCCTTCAGAGTGCGGGGCCTGTATTTCCCCATCTCCGGGACTCAAGTCCGGCCTCCCGGGTTTTCCCCTTTAAACCCCCTTTTCATAAATTTGTTATTTTGGGCTACATCCAACGCACGTCAAGTTTTTAAAAAACCATTTGTCTAGATTCCCTCCTATAAAAACCACGCTCACGCATCCCTTTGCGGGAAAAATTCCAAACCCCCCTCGCACAAAAAAACCCTCCTTTCCCCCCTCCCTCCCAACTTTCCTGGGCCCGGGGACCCCCCCCTTTTTCCCTTTTCCACTGCAGACTGATTCACTCTTGAAGTTTTTCTGTTTCCCCCATTTTTTCCCATGTCCAAACCCACTAAAAAAAAACCCTTTTCCTCGGGCCCTCTGGAAAAAACAGTTTTGGTAACCCCACACCCTCCTCCTAATTTCCCCAAAACTCCGAATTTTTTTCATTATATTCACCCCACACTTTTGCTTTCCAAAACAGGCATCCCCACGGGGGGGGGCCCCCCCCTTTTTAAAAATTTCCCTCGTTTGAAAACCTTTTCCACCCCCATGCTTCCCCACCCATAAAAGGGAGCTTTGGGTTTAAAACTATACTCTTTTACATTCCCCTCTTTGCCCCCAAAGGACAAAGTTCTTTGTTCCACGGGGGGGACTCCTAAGTGCACCCCCTCCCCCTTTTTTCCCCTCACCCAATTCTATGATTCCCCTTTCATCTATATGGGCCCCATCCGCTGACACTTTCCAAACCCCCAAATATTAAATTTACATTCACCCCCTCCATACTCTCCCCCCCAAAATTTCTGATACCCAAATCTTTCATAAACCAAAATTTTTTGTTTTTTCCTCATAACCTTACTCTTTCCGGTATTAAATTTCATTTTCTTCTTTTGCACACCTACCAAATTCTTTTTCCCCCAAATCTCTGCAACTTCTCTTAAAAAAATCCCCCAAAGAGCCCCAAGGGTCATAGCAAAGAGAAACTGGAAAAAAACCCCCCCTTTTTGTGTGATTTTTTATCTTTTAACTCCCCCGCCTTTGCCAAAGACCCTTTGCATTTACTTCTCTTCAACCCCATCTAAAATTTTAAAATTAAAAAAACCACGGTGACATCACAACTTTCCTTGTCTGAGGCCTAATTTTATGGGGAAAAAATTTCCCCCTTTCCCACTTATTAAAATTTAGCCTCCTATCCCCCGTTTAAAAAATTTTTAATGCTTTCAGTAAACCCACCTCCTTACACCCTCAAACCCGCAAATCTGCCCCCATTGCCCCCCCATCCCCCCTGTCATTTCGCCTTTTCCAAAAACCATAAAAGCCACAAAAGGGGCCCTTTAGCCTTATCTTTAAAAACGGGTTTACTTAATGTTTCACTGTAAAACCTGGTTTCCCCACCCCCCCTTTCCTTTCCCAAAGCCTCCTTTGTTCTCTGCTATTTCCTATTTTTCCGGCTTACTCTTTAAATTTTTTCAATAATAACTCTACAATCACTTTGCCGGGGATACCCCAAAAAGAAATTTTCCCCCTATAATTTTTTTCACCTCTTTTATCCCCCCTTTTCCTTTATTTCAAAAGGGAAATAAGCATGCTCTTGCCAATCCCTAGGTACCTTACCCCCTTCCTAATTTATTAAATAATTGCCCCCCAACCACAAAAAAACTAATTTCCCCCCCTGGGTTTTAACATTTTTTTCTTTTTCTCATCAATCCCGGCCCGCCTTACCCCCTTTCATTTTACCTACGGCCCCACGAAAATTTCCCCCCCCCTCAAAAACTGGCTCCCTTTCCCCCACTCCCCCAAGATGTTGTTCCCCCTTGCCCCATACACGAAAACACCCGCTTCCCTAAAATTTTATCAACATTTAAGAGTTTCTCAAAAAAATTCCCTCCATTTCCCAATACTCTAAATCTCCAAATTTTAAAAACTCTTCCTCCTATTTTTAAAATGGGCAAATCCATTTGTTCTCTTGGCTTTTTTAACTTGTTAACTCACTCCAAAAATTTTTCTTATTTTCAACAAAATTTGTTGATAACTTTCTCACCCCTCTCCATTTGCTCTCTTTTTACATTGCTTCACCACTCTCTTAACCTCTCTCTTTTCTCCTATACTCTTCCCTCCTTGCATCACTTCTACTTTGTAAAAACTTCTCATATGCTAATTTTTTCTCCCTTACTACTCTCTTCCATTATCATTCCACCAATCGCTCCTTTTCCCCTCCCCGCACCCACTTTCCTGTAACCACAAACTTCTGCTCAACACTCTAACACTACATTTTTAAAACCTACCCCATACCTCTTCGATCCCATTGCCTATGCTCTCATACCCCATCTATCCTCCAATAGCTGTTTATATCTTACCCTAACTGCCTCCTCTTTTAGTTTATAATCTTCACCTCTCTTCCCTGATGCTTCTATTCTCTTTGTATCCCATCTACCTTTTTTCTCTCAGAGTAGCTACAACTAGAAAGTGATCTGATTATCTGTGGCCCCTCTATAAACATGTACATCCTGAAGTCTACTCAACAGTCTTTTATCTACCAATACATAATCCAACAAACTACTGTCATTTCGCCCTACATCATATCTTGTATAATTTTTTAATCCTCTTTTTCATTTAAAAAATGTATTACCTATACTAAACCCCTTTCTATACAAAATTCAATCAAAGGGCTCCATTATCATTTACACCCGGCACCCCCGACTTACCTACCACACCCTCTAAAAAGTTTCTCCTACTTTACATTCAGGTCCCCTACCACAATTTTTCTCTTTACTTGGGTTTAAAGGCTCCTATTTCATTCACTTAACATCTCCCAAAATCTCTCTCTCTCCTCTGCATTCCTCTCTTCTCAGGTGCATACACGCTTATTTGACCCCCTTCTCGCATCCAACCTTTACTTTAATCCACATTTAAATTTTTGAAAATTTTCACATTCATATTCTCTTTTCTCCTTCCATAACTGATCATTCAACATTACTGCTATCCCTTCCTTTTTCTCTAACTCTCTCGATACTCCAGATTTAATCCCATTTATTTCCCCCACCGAAACTCCCCTACCCCCCTTCAGCTTGTTTCGCTTAGGGCCAGGACATCCAACTTCTTTTTATTCATTACATCAGCAATCATCTGTTTCTTGTCATCCGCACTACATCCACCCCATTTAAGCAACCTGTTTTATAAAGGTTTTTCCTTCTTCCTCTTTTTTAGTAATTGTAAACAGGAAAGGGGTTACTAGCCCTTTGCTCCCGGCATTTTTAGTCGCCTCATACGACACGCATGGCTTAAACGGAGGAAAGATTCTTTTCCACTCCCCATGGACAAAGAAGAAATAAAAAAGAACAAGAGCTATTTAGAAAAAGGAGAAAAACTAGATGTATGTATATATATAGAATATATGCAGTGCTGTCTGTGAAGTGTGACCAAAGTGTAAGTAGGAGTAGCAAGATATCCCTGTTATCTTTAGGCGTGTTTATGAGACAGAAAAAGAAACCAGCATGCTCCTACCATCATGCAAAACAATTACAGTTTTTGTTTCACAGTCATCTGGCAGGAACGGTAGTACTTCCCTGGGTGGTTGCTGTCTACCAACCAACTACCTATAAATATATATATATATATATATATATTAATATATATCTATATATATATAATAATATATAATATATATAAATATATATATATATATATATATATATATAAAGAGCCATGATATCTAGTCAACAAGGCTCTTGATGCCTGCTTCAGGCCCTGAGCCAGACTTGTCTGGTCAACCAGGCTGTTGATGCTGTTGGGGACCCTGGGTCAGGCTTGCTTTGGCTCAACAGGACTTTGTTGCTTTCTTGCGGCCCTGGGCCAGGCTTGCCTGCTCAACCGGGCTGTTGTTGCTGCTGCTGGCGGCTCGCCGGCCCACATATCCATCCATCACAGCCTGGTTGATCCGGCTTTTGTCAGACACACTAGCCCAGCTCTGACTGGGTCAGTACTACTCCAGCAGCCCGTCGCCTCCTGGGAAGGAGTTCCCGCCAAAGACGCCCAACGTGTCCTTCCCCGCCATAATTTGGCGCGCGCGGGAAAGTCAAATGAGCTTCTTCAGTCTCTGGCGGGCCGTTGGCCGCGCTCAGCTGTTCGCCGGAGGAAATATGGCTATTATCTCCCAGATGGAAATGAGATGAAGCACAAACACCGCGAGCCTGAGGAGGAAGAGCGAGAAAGGTATAACTGGCTGGGCCCGTTAGTTTTGTTGGGTTTTAAACAAACTTTAGTACTGGGTAGGAGAGAGAGGAGGGAAAGACAGAGTGAGAAGAGAGAGAGAGAAAGACAGACAGACAGAGTGAGAGAGAAGAGAGAGAGAGGGAAAGACAGACAGTGAGAGAAGAGAGAAAGGGAGAGGGAAGACAGACAGACAGAGAGTGAGAGAGGGAGAGGGGAGGGAAAGACAGACAGAGTGAGAGAGAGAGAAGAGAGAGGGAAAGGAAAGTACAGACAGAAGAGAGTAGAGAGAGAGAGAGAGAGAGGCAAGACAGAGTGAGGAGAGAGAGAGAGGAGAGAGAGGGAGAAGGAAAGACAGACAGACAGAGAGTGAGAGAGAGAGAGAGGAGAGGGAAAGACAGACAGACAGAGAGTGAGAGAGAGAGAGAGGGGAGTGGGAAAGACAGACAGACAGAGAGTGAGAGAGAGAGAGACAGAGTGAGAGAGAGACAGAGTGAGAGAGAGAGAGTGAGAGAGAGAGAGAGTGAGAGAGAGAGAGAGAGTGAGAGAGAGAAAAAATATATTTTGCATTTACGTTTATATTATTTTATTCGAGTGCAATAAAAATAGCTGTTCAGGTTTCTGCGTGTTCCGAAAGAGGTATCCCCCATATCAGAGAGAGGTATCCCCCATATCAGAGAGAGGTATCCCCCATATCAGAGAGAGGTATCCCCCATATCAGAAAGAGGCATCCCCCATATTAGAGAGAGGTATCCCCCATATTAGAGAGAGGTATCCCCCATATCAGAAAGAGGTATTCCCCATATCAGAGAGAGGTATCCCCCATATCAGAGAGAGGTATCCCCCATATCAGAGAGAGGTATCCCCCCTATCAGAAACAGGTATCCCCCATATCAGAGAGAGGTATACCCCATATCAGAGAGAGGTATCCCCCATATCAGAAAGAGGCATCCCCCATATTAGAGAGAGGTATCCCCCATATTAGAGAGAGGTATCCCCCATATCAGAAAGAGGTATTCCCCATATCAGAGAGAGGTATCCCCCATATTAGAGAGAGGTATCCCCCATATCAGAGAGAGGTATCCCCCATATCAGAGAGAGGTATCCCCATATCAGAAAGAGGTATCCCCCATATCAGAGAGAGGTATCCCCCATATCAGAAAGAGGTATCCCCCATATCAGAGAGAGGTATCCCCCATATCAGAGAGAGGTATCCCCCATATCTGAGATAGGTATCCCCCATATCAGAGAGGTATCCCCATATCAGAGAGAGGTATCCCCCATATCATGTAGAGGTATCCCCCATATCAGAGAGAGGTATCCCCTATATCAGAGAGAGGTATCCCTCATATCAGAGAGAGGTATCCCCCATATCAGAGAGAGGTATCCCCCATATCAGAGAGAGGTATCCCCCATATCAGAGAGAGGTATCTCCATATCAGAGAGAGGTATACCCATATCAGAGAGAGGTATCCCTCATATCAGAGAGGGGTATCCCCATATCAGAGAGAGGTATCCCCCACATCAGAGAGAGGTATCCCCCATATCAGAGAGAGGTATCCTCCATACCAGAGAGAGGCATCCCCCATATCAGAGAGAGGTATCCCTCATATCAAAGAGAGGTGTCCTCCACATCAGAGAGAGGTATCCCGCATATCAGAGAGAGGTATCCCCATATCAGAGAGAGGTATCCTCCATATCAGAGAGAGGTATCCCCCATATCAGAGATGTATCCCCCATATCAGAGAGAGGTATCACCCATATCAGAGAGAGGTATCCCGCATATCAGAGAGAGGTATACCCATATCAGAGAGAGGTATACCCATATCAGAGAGAGGTATCCCTCATGTCAGTGAGAGGTATCCCTATATCGGAGAGAGGTATCCCCAATATCAGAGAGAGGTATCCCCCATATCAGAGAGAGGTATCCTCCATATCAGAGAGAGGTATCCTCCATATCAGAAAGAGGTATCCCCCATATCAGAGAGAGGTATCCTCCATACCAGAGAGAGGTATCCCCCATATCAGAGAAAGGTTTCCTCCATATCAGAGAGAGGTATCCCCCATATCAGAGAGAGGTATCCCCATATCAGAGAGAGGTATACCCATATCAGAGAGAGGTATCCCCATATCAGAGAGAGGTATCCCCCATATCAGAGAGAGGTATCCCCATATCAGAAAGAGGTATCCCCCATATCAGAGAGACGTATCCCCATATCAGTGAGAGGTATCCCTCATGTCAGAGAGAGGTATCCCCATATCAGAAAGAGGTATCCCCATATCAGAGAGAGGTATTCCCATATCAGAGAGAGGTATCCCCATATCAGATAGAGGTATCCCCTTATCAAAGAGAGGTATCCCTCATGTCAGAGAGAGGCATCCCCCATATCAGAGAGAGGTATCCCCCATATCAGAGAGAGATGTCCCCCATATCAGAGAGAGGTATCCCCTATATCAGAGGGAGGTATCCCCATACCAGAGAGAAGTATCCCTCATGTCAGAGAGAGGTATCCCCATATCAGAGAGAGGTATCCCCCATATCAGAGAGAGGTATCCTCCATACCAGAGAGAGGCATCCCCCATATCAGAGAGAGGTATCCCTCATATCAAAGAGAGGTGTCGTCCACATCAGAGAGAGGTATCCCCCATATCAGAGAGAGGTATCCCCATATCAGGGAGAGGTATCCTCCATATCAGAGAGAGGTATCCCCCATATCAGAGATGTATCCCCCATATCAGGGAGAGGTATCACCCATATCAGAGAGAGGTATCCCCCATATCAGAGAGAGGTATACCCATATCAGAGAGAGGTATCCCTCATGTCAGTGAGAGGTATCCCTATATCGGAGAGAGGTATCCCCAATATCAGAGAGAGGTTTCCCCCATATCAGAGAGAGGTATCATCCATATCAGAGAGAGGTATACCCATATCAGAAAGAGGTATCCCTCATATCAGAGAGGGGTATCCCCATATCAGAGAGAGGTATCCCCCATATCAGAGAGAGGTATCCCCCATATCAGAGAGAGGTATCCTCCATACCAGAGAGAGGCATCCTCCATATCAGAGAGAGGTATCCCTTATATCAAAGAGAGGTGTCCTCCACATCAGAGAGAGGTATCCCCCATATCAGAGAGAGGTATCCCCATATCAGAGAGAGGTATCCTCCATATCAGAGAGAGGTATCCCCCATATCAGAGAGAGGTGTCCTCCACATCGGAGAGAGGTATCCCCCATATCAGAGAGAGGTATCCCCCATATCAGAGAGAGTTATCCCCATATCAGAGAGAGGTATCCCCTATATCAGAGTGAGGTATCCCCATACCAGAGAGAAGTGTCCCTCATGTCAGAGAGAGGTATCCCCCATATCAGAGAGAAGGTATTCCCCATGTCAGAGAAGGGTATGCCAACATATCAGAGAGAGGTATCCCCATATCTGAGAAGGGTATGCCCATATATCAGAGAAAAGTATCCCCCATATCAGGAATATCCTTAATATAAGAGAGAGGTATTCACCAAATCTGAGAGGTATCTCACATATCTAACGTACCCTCGAATCAGAGAGAGGCATTCCAGTACCAGGAAGAGGTATTCCCGTATCAGGAAGAGGTATTCCCGTATCAGAGAGAGGTATCCTCGTATTAGGGAGAGGTATCCCCGTATCAGATAGAGGTAATTCCGTATCAGGAAGAGGTATTCCAGTATCAGGAAGAGGTATTTTAGTATCAGGAAGAGGTATTCACGTATCAGGGAGAGGTATCCCTGCATCAGGGAGAGGTATTCCCGTATCAAGGAGAGGTATTCCCGTATCAGGGAGAGATATTCCCGTATCAGGGAGAGGTATCCCCCGTATCAGGGAGAGGTATTCCCGTGTCAGGAAGAGGTGTCTTCGTATCAGGGAGAGGTATTTTCGTATCAGGGAGAGGTATCCCAGCATCAGGGAAAGGTATCCTCGTATCTGGGGAGGTATTCCAATTTCTGGGGAGGTATCTCTCAGTATCTTATAATTCTTATACGTCAAAGCACGTCAAGAATCGTCAAGACACATCAAGGCACGTCACGACACGTCAATGCACGTAAAGACGCTTAAAAGTTGCTCTTGACAATCTTCAAGAGAGACAGCAGCTATAGCTCAACTTCCTTAACAGGAAACCTATTATTCAACCCTTTCAAGTGGTCCAGGAGCTGAAGAAGAACAACAGAGTCGCCCAGGAGCTGGAACTCAATCAAGTCAGTGAAAATAATGCAGCATCACACCCTCAGAAATCCAAGACAAGACACACCAGCGAAGAGGCGGGGCCAGGAGCTGTGAATTGACCCCTTCAACCAAAAATTGGTTTTGTCTGCTCTTAGGTATACCTTACCTTTGATGTGTTTCGAGAGTTTTACTACTCTTGGAGCCCGGCCATGGGCCAGGCTCTTTCGGTGCTAACCTAGTCAACCAGGCTGTTGCTGCTAGAGGCCCGCTGCCCCACATATCCATCACAGTCTGGCTAATCTGGCAAAATGATTCCAGAGAACAAACGAGTGAGGATCGAACCCATGGTAAGAGAGTCCTGGAAACTCCTGCGTCTATATGCTGCTGCCGAATCAGGCCCGTGTGAGGAGAGACTTAATTCCTGACGAATAAACGTCCACGAAATTATTCCAAAGAGAACCTGGGTGAACACATCGACGTGGTCCTCGAGTAGTCCATCATATCAGTGGGCTGTGCAATATTACCGTATTTTCCGGCATATAAGGCGCGCCTTTTTTTCCCACAATAAGCCTGCGCCTTATATGCTCAAGGTCATGGTCAAGGGCAGGCTTTGTTGTTACACTTTAGCGTAGAGTGAAAAGATCACTAACCCTTGAATATGATAACTGATTTACCGTTATGATAGAGGGTCTGTCGTGCGCCTTATATGCCGGAAAATACAGTAAGTAGGTTGTGCAATTTTAAGTGGGTTGTGCAATATTAAGCGGGTTGTACAGTATTAAGCGGGATGTGAAATATTAATCGGGTTGTGCATTAATATTTTGGACCTGTAAAGAAAAAGTTATTTTTTTGACCACTGAAGTTCGATTAATTAAGGTAGATTGACTTACCTTACATTTTAGGTTTTTAAAAAAAGTATTTTTCCCCAGTGGCCGACAATATAATTCTACACTGCATAATCACTTAGCAATTGATTATAACGTAAATTAATGTTAAGCTCAAAACACAAGACCGTCATCTCCATGTTTTCCAAAAAGTATAATAATTATATGAAATAATTGCCAACAAGCGATACAAGATGCAAAACAACCACTGGGGGAGGGGAGTTAAATGATAGGTCAAGGCCTTTCGTGTTGCAATCAACACATCATCAGGAGCTTGCAATGCTTCAGAAAAGAGGAGGAAGTCCAAGCATGTTTGTTCCCCTATACGAATTTGCTTGGACTTTCTCCTCTTTTCTGAAGCATTGCAAACTCCTGATGATATGTTGATTGCAACACGAAAGGCCTACAGCTATCATTCAAGTTCCCCTCACCCCCCCCACGTGGTTGTTTTACACTATAACAATAAATGTCAATTTGCTTTGTTGGCTCTTTAATTAGCGAAAATTACACTTGATCAAACCAGGGAAGAGTTGGCGAGAAAAGAATGACAGAAGAATAAGGAAAGGACACCGACGTACTTGTCATGACACATCCAGTATTCAGAAGTCATGTCACTCAGTAACAGACATCAACATATTAGAATTCATTTCATTCAGCTCTCGTATTTATTTTTAAGTTTTCGTACAATACGTATATTCGTCTTTATACCTCGTATATTCTGTTTTTAATAATCTCCAATCCTCTAACTTTAAAAAAAAAATAAATAAAAGAAATTGCAAGGGATGTATCCATGAACTATGAGTAAACACAATACGAAATGCTAATATTGAAACATATTCTCTAAGTTGTGAGATGACATTTAAGAACCTCTCTCTCTGTGATGATCCTCACAGCTTTAAATTGTTAACGCTGAGAGGATTTATAAATAGGAAACCAAATGCCACAGCTGGAAATCTCTACTAACATAAAACAAAAGAAAAAACGAGGTATAGAATTTTTTAAAGGTAATATGAAGGCACTGAATTTTTTAAAGGTAGTATGAAGACAGAATTTTCCTTTAGATTCTTACCTCCTTCATCAGTGCCTCACTTCATCTATCAATTATCTTCACATAACTCTCATCTCACACCTCCCCTCAGTCTCTCTCACTCCCTCCCTCTCTTCCCTCACTCCAAAATAGTGTCACTGATCCTCCCCAGTCTCTCCCTCAGACATGGAGGTCGTGCAGGTGGCTGCCGCCTCCGTCAACAACAGCCTGGAGAGGCCAGGAATTGACGGAAGAGTGAAGGGAACAGGAGGAAAGGTATCTAACTCATCTAACTCACCGGCTAGGGACGACCCAAGAAACTACGCCTACCAAGGGGAAACGTTCCTCCCTAGGATGACTCTCTTCTTGTAAGTTCCAACAGGAACCAGTAAGTGCTGAAGGTGCTGAGGATGGAAAGAGAGTTCTGATAATAGGCAAAGTGAAGTTAACGGCTGAGAGAGATGTGATGAGTCTTTTCCAGGCATAGGAATTATTTGCAGGCATAAGGGCAGTGAGGAGGGTAATTTATTTGTGAATGATGAAAGTGGTGTGAGTGAGTGTGTGTATGTATGTGTGTGTGTGTGTGTGTGTGTGTGTGTTGTGTGTGTGTGTGTGTGTGTGTGTGTGTGTGTGTGTGTACTCACCTAATTGTGGTTGCAGGGGTCGAGACTCAGCTCCTGGCCCCGCCAGTGTGTGTGTGTGTGTGTGTGTGTGTGTGTGTGTGTGTGTTTGTGTGTGTGTGTGTGTGTGTGTGTGTGTGTGTGTGTGTGTGTGTGTGTGTGTGTGTGTGTGTGTGTGTGTGTGTGTGTGTGAGGGGGTCTGATGAAGGAGGGTGTGTGTATGAGAAGGGTGGTGGTTATGTGAGGGGTACATGAAGGCTGGAGAGTGTCTTCAGAGGAAAAGGGATAATGTACCCTGGTGGTGTGAAGGCGTGAACAAGGGTTCTCTCCTAAGATTACGAGGGTCTGTGAGAATGGCTGCTTACAAAAAAGAGCAGAGCCTGTGAGACGAAAAGTATAGTGGGGTGT
>NC_069414.1:19865530-19875530 GCF_026875155.1 Cherax quadricarinatus | reverse complement strand
GGGTCCTCGTACCTTAACACACTCCTGCAGTATGAATCACGTGTCTGGGTCCTCGTACCTTAACACACTCCTGCAGTAAGAATCACGTGTCTGGGTCCTCGTACCTTAACACACTCCTGCAGTAAGAATCACCTGTCTGGGTCCTCGTACCTTAACACACTCCTGCAGTATGAATCACGTGTCTGGGTCCTCGTACCTTAACACACTCCTGCAGTATGAATCACGTGCCTGGGTCCTCGTACCTTAACACACTCCTGCAGTAAGAATCACGTGCCTGGGTTCACGTACCTTAACACACTCCTGCAGTAAGAATCACGTGCCTGGGTCCACGTACCTTAACACACTCCTGCAATATGAATCACGTGCCTGGGTCCTCGTACCTTAACACACTCCTGCAATATGAATCACGTGCCTGGGTCCACGTACCTTAACACACTCCTGCAGTATGAATCACGTGCCTGGGTCCACGTACCTTAACACACTCCTGCAATATGAATCACGTGCCTGGGTCCACGTACCTTAACACACTCCTGCAGTATGAATCACGTGCCTGGGTCCTCGTACCTTAACACACTCCTGCAGTATGAATCACGTGCCTGGGTCCTCGTACCTTAACACACTCCTGCAGTATGAATCACGTGCCTGGGTCCACGTACCTTAACACACTCCTGCAGTATGAATCACGTGCCTGGGTCCTCGTACCTTAACACACTCCTGCAGTATGAATCACGTGCCTGGGTCCTCGTACCTTAACACACTCCTGCAGTATGAATCACGTGCCTGGGTCCACGTACCTTAACACACTCCTGCAGTATGAATCACGTGCCTGGGTCCTCGTACCTTAACACACTCCTGCAGTATGAATCACGTGCCTGGGTCCTCGTACCTTAACACACTCCTGCAGTATGAATCACGTACCTGGGTCCTCGTACCTTAACACACTCCTGCAGTATGAATCACGTGCCTGGGTCCTCGTACCTTAACACACTCCTGCAGTATGAATCACGTGTCTGGGTCCTCGTACCTTAACACACTCCTGCAGTATGAATCACGTGCCTGGGTCCTCGTACCTTAACACACTCCTGCAGTATGAATCACGTGCCTGGGTCCTCGTACCTTAACACACTCCTGCAGTATGAATCACGTGCCTGGGTCCTCGTACCTTAACACACTCCTGCAGTATGAATCACGTGCCTGGGTCCACGTACCTTAACACACTCCTGCAGTATGAATCACGTGCCTGGGTCCTCGTACCTTAACACACTCCTGCAGTATGAATCACGTGCCTGGGTCCTCGTACCTTAACACACTCCTGCAGTATGAATCACGTACCTGGGTCCTCGTACCTTAACACACTCCTGCAGTATGAATCACGTGCCTGGGTCCTCGTACCTTAACACACTCCTGCAGTATGAATCACGTGTCTGGGTCCTCGTACCTTAACACACTCCTGCAGTATGAATCACGTGCCTGGGTCCACGTACCTTAACACACTCCTGCAGTATGAATCACGTGCCTGGGTCCACGTACCTTAACACACTCCTGCAGTATGAATCACGTGCCTGGGTCCTCGTACCTTAACACACTCCTGCAGTATGAATCACGTGCCTGGGTCCACGTACCTTAACACACTCCTGCAGTATGAATCACGTGCCTGGGTCCTCGTACCTTAACACACTCCTGCAGTATGAATCACGTGCCTGGGTCCACGTACCTTAACACACTCCTGCAGTATGAATCACGTGCCTGGGTCCACGTACCTTAACACACTCCTGCAGTATGAATCACGTACCTGGGTCCTCGTACCTTAACACACTCCTGCAGTATGAATCACGTGCCTGGGTCCTCGTACCTTAACACACTCCTGCAGTATGAATCACGTACCTGGGTCCTCGTACCTTAACACACTCCTGCAGTATGAATCACGTGCCTGGGTCCTCGTACCTTAACACACTCCTGCAGTATGAATCACGTGCCTGGGTCCACGTACCTTAACACACTCCTGCAGTATGAATCACGTGCCTGGGTCCACGTACCTTAACACACTCCTGCAGTATGAATCACGTACCTGGGTCCTCGTACCTTAACACACTCCTGCAGTGTGAATCACGTGCCTGGGTCCACGTACCTTAACACACTCCTGCAGTATGAATCACGTGCCTGGGTCCACGTACCTTAACACACTCCTGCAGTATGAATCACGTACCTGGGTCCTCGTACCTTAACACACTCCTGCAGTGTGAATCACGTGCCTGGGTCCACGTACCTTAACACACTCCTGCAGTATGAATCACGTGCCTGGGTCCACGTACCTTAACACACTCCTGCAGTATGAATCACGTGCCTGGGTCCACGTACCTTAACACACTCCTGCAGTATGAATCACGTGCCTGGGTCCACGTACCTTAACACACTCCTGCAGTATGAATCACGTGCCTGGGTCCACGTACCTTAACACACTCCTGCAGTATGAATCACGTGCCTGGGTCCTCGTACCTTAACACACTCCTGCAGTATGAATCACGTGCCTGGGTCCACGTACCTTAACACACTCCTGCAGTATGAATCACGTGCCTGGGTCCTCGTACCTTAACACACTCCTGCAGTATGAATCACGTGTCTGGGTCCTCGTACCTTAACACACTCCTGCAGTATGAATCACGTGCCTGGGTCCACGTACCTTAACACACTCCTGCAGTATGAATCACGTGCCTGGGTCCACGTACCTTAACACACTCCTGCAGTATGAATCACGTGCCTGGGTCCACGTACCTTAACACACTCCTGCAGTATGAATCACATGCCTGGGTCCTCGTACCTTAACACACTCCTGCAGTATGAATCACGTGCCTGGGTCCACGTACCTTAACACACTCCTGCAGTATGAATCACGTGCCTGGGTCCTCGTACCTTAACACACTCCTGCAGTATGAATCACGTGTCTGGGTCCTCGTACCTTAACACACTCCTGCAGTATGAATCACGTGTCTGGGTCCTCGTACCTTAACACACTCCTGCAGTATGAATCACGTGCCTGGGTCCACGTACCTTAACACACTCCTGCAGTATGAATCACGTGCCTGGGTCCACGTACCTTAACACACTCCTGCAGTATGAATCACGTGCCTGGGTCCACGTACCTTAACACACTCCTGCAGTATGAATCACGTGCCTGGGTCCTCGTACCTTAACACACTCCTGCAGTATGAATCACGTGCCTGGGTCCACGTACCTTAACACACTCCTGCAGTATGAATCACGTGCCTGGGTCCTCGTACCTTAACACTCTCCTGCAGTATGAATCACGTGTCTGGGTCCTCGTACCTTAACACACTCCTGCAGTATGAATCACGTGTCTGGGTCCTCGTACCTTAACACACTCCTGCAGTATGAATCACGTGCCTGGGTCCACGTACCTTAACACACTCCTGCAGTATGAATCACGTGTCTGGGTCCTCGTACCTTAACACACTCCTGCAGTGTGAATCACGTGTCTGGGTCCTCGTACCTTAACACACTCCTGCAGTGTGAATCACGTGTCTGGGTCCTCGTACCTTAACACACTCCTGCAGTATGAATCACGTGTCTGGGTCCTCGTACCTTAACACACTCCTGCAGTATGAATCACGTGTCTGGGTCCTCGTACCTTAACACACTCCTGCAGTATGAATCACGTGTCTGGGTCCTCGTACCTTAACACACTCCTGCAGTATGAATCACGTGCCTGGGTCCTCGTACCTTAACACACTCCTGCAGTATGAATCACGTGTCTGGGTCCTCGTACCTTAACACACTCCTGCAGTATGAATCACGTGTCTGGGTCCTCGTACCTTAACACACTCCTGCAGTATGAATCACGTGTCTGGGTCCACGTACCTTAACACACTCCTGCAGTGTGAATCATTCACCAGTGATCTACTGAATTCACACGTCATTAATGTTAAAGTGTACGCTCAAATTATCCATACGCAGACCCTCCTGCAGCCTAATTATTTCTGAAAGAAAAGAGAGCTAGACCCGTATAGGTCAAACAACATCCAGCAGTCTAACATCAAAATAATAAGCGCAGTTTAACGTCTGATTATCATTTTTAAGGTTCACACTCACCAATATTATTAGTTTCTGATCCACGAATATTTTATCTAAATGTTCCCCAAAATTTTTTTTTGTAGTTAACTTGTCAGTTTCATTAAGTTGCAATGTTGATAACCTTCAGTAAGTAAATAATGCCTTTCTGATGAACTGCAAAATAATAAGAATGATGTATATAATAACCAGGATGATGGTCTTTAAGTTAAGGCGGTGTTGGGGCGAATTTGAAATCTTACTGCTGAAAAACTTGGAATCAGTAGATCCAGAGTAATAACTGAAGAATGTCTTTTCTGACAGGCTTCAAACTTCCATTGTTGGTTGCTTTATAAAGGGAAAATTGGAATTTACTTTGAGCGGCGAAAATTTTAATTTGCAGAGTTTATTAAATAAATGAAATTACATATTGATATTTTTTCTGTAAAATTTAGAGGGTAGCATCTCACTCCCCAGATTCAATACAAAAATCCTACCAGTAAAGATGTACCAACCCTCGGAGTTTGAAGCCGATCAGATGAAGCATTTCATAGAATGTTTGATCTGGGGAGTGAGGCAATTCTCTCCATATTTTACAGAAATAAATTATCAATATATAATTTTCATTACAAATAATATTTCTCGTGTGATTTATAAAATTTGTTTGACACTGATTCCAAAATCGTTTTCGATTTTTCTTTTCCTTGTATAGTTTTCCTGATAAGACCATTTTTTAGGCCTTTTTTTCAAGGTCAACAACCTTCAATATTCAAGCTGAAGCGAGTATAGAAAAACTGAATAACTCTAAAATATGTAAAATATTTATAGCGATCTAACTTCGATGTTTATTTAAATCTTCCAGAAAACTTATTTTTGTTTATTGGATTTATTGAGGTTAAACATTTCATCGGTGATGGTGTTGTAGCTTTCGTACATTTGGCAACGTTGTAGATGCTCTTTAAGGGTCTAGGCCTACAGAGGCCTAGAATTCTTCTATTCTCTTAAGGGAAGGAAAGTGGCCGAGGGATTGCGGCCGATAACAACCGATTATCGCTGTTTTGATGCTTGTTTTGGGGCAATTTTAGGGATCAAACACAACCAGATCTTGGTCAGTGTCCGGACGAGTCGTCTGTAGTAATCGTCAGTTGTGAAAATTAACGGAAACACCATCGTTTCTGTCAATTAAGTATTCCCAAACTCGTATTTTCTACCCATTTCACCACTAAATAACGCCAATTTGACGTCTGTTTTGCGTCATTACTAGTGCTCAAATGGAAATAAATTAGTCAGGCCTCATTTCCAGCCTCTACGTCGCCCCAAAGTCGGCCATTTACCCTATATCCTGTTAAAATCAACCTATTCCTGATTCAAAACTGAGGTCAAAACCAACATTCTCCATTCATTACCACCTCCAGTCTCTCTATTCATTACCACCTCCAGCCTCTCCATTCATTACCACCTCCAGCCTCTCCATTCATTACCACCTCCAGCCTCTCCATTCATTACCACCTCCAGCCTCTCCATTCATTACCACCTCCAGCCTCTCCATTCATTACCACCTCCAGTCTATCCATTCATTACCACCTCCAGTCTCTCCATTCATTACCACCTCCAGCCTCTCTATTCATTACCACCTCCAGCCTCTCCATTCATTACCACCTCCAGTCTCTCCATTCATTACCACCTCCAGCCTCTCCATTCATTACCACCTCCAGCCCTCTCCATTCATTACCACCTCCAGCCTCTCCATTCATTTCCACCTCCAGCCTCTCCATTCATTACCACCTCCAGCCTCTCCATTCATTACCACCTCCAGCCTCTCCATTCATTACCACCTCCAGCCTCTCCATTCATTATCACCTCCAGCCTCTCCATTCATTACCACCTCCAGCCTCTCCATTCATTTCCACCTCCAGCCTCTCCATTCTTTACCACCTCCAGCCTCTCCATTCATTACCACCTCCAGCCTCTCCATTCATTACCACTTCCAGCCTCTCCATTCATTACCACCTCCAGCCTCTCCATTCCTTACCACCTCCAGCCTCTCCATTCATTACCACCTCCAGCCTCTCCATTCATTACCACCTTCAGCCTCTCCATTCATTACCACCTCCAGCCTCTCCATTCCTTACCACCTCCAGCCTCTCCATTCATTACCACCTCCAGCCTCTCCATTCATTACCACCTCCAGCCTTTCCATTCCTTACCACCTCCAGCCTCTCCATTCATTACCACCTCCAGCCTCTCCATTCCTTACCACCTCCAGCCTCTCCATTCATTACCACCTCCAGCCTCTCCATTCATTACCACCTCCAGCCTCTCCATTCCTAACCACCTCCAGCCTCTCCATTCATTACCACCTCCAGCCTCTCCATTCATTACCACCTCCAGCCTCTCCATTCATTACCACCTCCAGCCTCTCCATTCCTTACCACCTCCAGCCTCTCCATTCCTTACCACCTCCAGCCTCTCCATTCCTTACCACCTCCAGCCTCTCCATTCATTACCACCTCCAGCCTCTCCATTCATTACCACCTCCAGCCTCTCCATTCCTAACCACCTCCAGCCTCTCCATTCATTACCACCTCCAGCCTCTCCATTCATTACCACCTCCAGTCTCTCCATTCATTACCACCTCCAGCCTCTCCATTCATTACCACCTCCAGCCTCTCCATTCATTACCACCTCCAGCCTCTCCATTCATTACCACCTCCAGCCTCTCCATCCTAACCACCTCCAGCCTCTCCATTCATTACCACCTCCAGTCTCTCCATTCATTATCACCTCCAGCCTCTCCATTCATTACCACCTCCAGCCTCTCCATTCATTACCACCTCCAGCCTCTCCATTCATTACCACCTCCAGCCTCTCCATTCATTATCACCTCCAGCCTCTCCATTCATTACCACCTCCAGCCTCTCCATTCATTACCACCTCCAGTCTCTCCATTCATTATCACCTCCAGCCTCTCCATTCATTACCACCTCCAGCCTCTCCATTCATTATCACCTCCAGCCTCTCCATTCATTACCACCTCCAGCCTCTCCATTCATTACCACCTCCAGCCTCTCCATCCTAACCACCTCCAGCCTCTCCATTCATTACCACCTCCTGCCTCTCCATTCATTATCACCTCCAGCCTCTCCATTCATTACCACCTCCAGCCTCTCCATTCATTACCACCTCCAGCCTCTCCATTCATTACCACCTCCAGCCTCTCCATTCATTACCACCTCCAGCCTCTCCATTCATTACCACCTCCAGCCTCTCCATTCATTACCACCTCCAGCCTCTCCATCCTAACCACCTCCAGCCTCTCCATTCATTACCACCTCCAGCCTCTCCATTCATTATCACCTCCAGCCTCTCCATTCATTACCACCTCCAGCCTCTCCATTCATTACCACCTCCAGCCTCTCCATCCTAACCACCTCCAGCCTCTCCATTCATTACCACCTCCAGCCTCTCCATTCATTATCACCTCCAGCCTCTCCATTCATTACCACCTCCAGCTTCTCCATTTATTACCACCTCCAGCCTCTCCATCCTAACCACCTCCAGCCTCTCCACTCATTACCACCTCCAGCCTCTCCATTCATTACCACCTCCAGCCTCTCCATTCATTACCACCTCCAGCCTCTCCATTCATTACCACCTCCAGCCTCTCCATTCATTACCACCTCCAGCCTCTCCATTCATTATCACCTCCAGCCTCTCCTTTCATTACCACCTCCAGCCTCTCCATTCATTACCACCTCCAGCCTCTCCATTCATTACCACCTCCAGCCTCTCCATTCATTACCACCTCCAGCCTCTCCATTCATTACCACCTCCAGCCTCTCCATTCATTACCTCCTCCAGCCTTTCCAATCCTTACCACCTCCAGCCTCTCCATTCATTACCACCTCCAGCCTCTCCATTCCTTACCACCTCCAGCCTCTCCATTCATTACCACCTCCAGCCTCTCCATTCATTACCACCTCCAGCCTCTCCATTCCTAACCACCTCCAGCCTCTCCATTCATTACCACCTCCAGCCTCTCCATTCATTACCATTCCAGCCTCTCCATTCATTACCACCTCCAGCCTCTCCATTCATTACCACCTCCAGCCTCTCCATTCCTTACCACCTCCAGCCTCTCCATTCCTTACCACCTCCAGCCTCTCCATTCCTTACCACCTCCAGCCTCTCCATTCATTACCACCTCCGGCCTCTCCATTCATTACCACCTCCAGCCTCTCCATTCCTAACCACCTCCAGCCTCTCCATTCATTACTACCTCCAGCCTCTCCATTCATTACCACCTCCAGTCTCTCCATTCATTACCACCTCCAGCCTCTCCATTCATTACCACCTCCAGCCTCTCCATTCATTACCACCTCCAGCCTCTCCATTCATTACCACCTCCAGCCTCTCCATCCTAACCACCTCCAGCCTCTCCATTCATTACCACCTCCAGTCTCTCCATTCATTATCACCTCCAGCCTCTCCATTCATTACCACCTCCAGCCTCTCCATTCATTACCACCTCCAGCCTTTCCATTCATTACCACCTCCAGCCTCTCCATTCATTATCACCTCCAGCCTCTCCATTCATTACCACCTCCAGCCTCTCCATTCATTACCACCTCCAGTCTCTCGATTCATTATCACCTCCAGCCTCTCCATTCATTACCACCTCCAGCCTCTCCATTCATTATCACCTCCAGCCTCTCCATTCATTACCACCTCCAGCCTCTCCATTCATTACCACCTCCAGCCTCTCCATCCTAACCACCTCCAGCCTCTCCATTCATTACCACCTCCAGCCTCTCCATTCATTATCACCTCCAGCCTCTCCATTCATTACCACCTCCAGCCTCTCCATTCATTACCACCTCCAGCCTCTCCATTCATTACCACCTCCAGCCTCTCCATTCATTACCACCTCCAGCCTCTCCATTCATTATCACCTCCAGCCTCTCCATCCTAACCACCTCCAGCCTCTCCATTCATTACCACCTCCAGCCTCTCCATTGATTATCACCTCCAGCCTCTCCATTCATTACCACCTCCAGCCTCTCCATTCATTACCACCTCCAGCCTCTCCATCCTAACCACCTCCAGCCTCTCCATTCATTACCACCTCCAGCCTCTCCATTCATTATCACCTCCAGCCTCTCCATTCATTACCACCTCCAGCCTCTCCATTCATTACCACCTCCAGCCTCTCCATCCTAACCACCTCCAGCCTCTCCATTCATTACCACCTCCAGCCTCTCCATTCATTACCACCTCCAGCCTCTCCATTCATTACCACCTCCAGCCTCTCCATTCATTACCACCTCCAGCCTCTCCATTCATTACCACCTCCAGCCTCTCAATTCATTATCACCTCCAGCCTCTCCATTCATTACCACCTCCAGCCTCTCCATTCATTACCACCTCCAGCCTCTCCATTCATTACCACCTCCAGCCTCTCCATTCATTACCACCTCCAGCCTCTCCATTCATTACCACCTCCAGTCTCTCCATTCATTACCTCCTCCATCCTCTCCATTCATTACCACCTCCAGCCTCTCCATTCATTACCACCTCCAGCCTCTCCATTCATTACCACCTCCAGCCTCTCCATTCATTACCACCTCCAGCCTCTCCATTCATTTCCACCTCCAGCCTCTCCATTCATTACCACCTCCAGCCTCTCCATTCATTACCACCTCCAGCCTCTCCATTCATTACCACCTCCAGCCTCTCCATTCATTACCACCTCCAGTCTCTCCATTCATTACCACCTCCAGCCTCTCCATTCATTACCACCTCCAGCCTCTCCATTCATTACCACCTCCAGCCTCTCCATTCATTACCACCTCCAGCCTCTCCATTCATTACCACCTCCAGCCTCTCCATTCATTACCACCTCCAGCCTCTCCATTCATTACCACCTCCAGCCTCT
>NC_069414.1:19843030-19860530 GCF_026875155.1 Cherax quadricarinatus | reverse complement strand
ATTGCGAAAAAAATTTTTGGAGTTTTTTGGTTAGCAGTAATCTGAAACCAAAAACAACAGTGCATAAGTGTCGCAATAAAGCTAATAGAATCCTTGGCTTCATATCAAGAAGCATAAATTAATAGGAGTCCTCAGGTTGTTCTTCAACTCTATACATCCTTGGTTAGGCCTCATTTAGATTATGCTGCACATTTGGTCACCGTATTACAGAATGGAATATAAATTTCCCTCTGGAAATGTACAAAGGAGGATCAAAGATGATCCCATGTATCAAAAACCTTCCCAAATGGGGAAAAGACTAAGGCCCTGAAACTGCACTCTCTAGAAAGACGTAGAATTAGGGGGGATATGTTTTGAGGTTTATAAGTGGAAGACAGGAATAAATAAAGGGATGTAAATAGTGTGCTGATAATATCTAGCCTAGACGGGACCCCGCAGCAAGGGTTTTTAAGTTGGAAAAATTCAGATTCAGGAGGGATATAGGAAAGTACGGTTGGTAATAGATTTGTGGATGAGTGGAACAAACCCCCAATACCGTTATAGAGGCCAAACGTTGTGTAGTTTTTAAAAATAGGTTGGATAAATACATGATAGATGTGGGTGGGTGTGATTAGACCTGATAGCTTGTGCTAAGGGGTGGGTTTGCCGTGTTCCTCCCTTGAGTCAATGTGACCTGACCTGACTAGGTTGGGTGCATTGGCTTAAGCCGGTAGGGACTTGGACCTGCCTCGCATGGGCCAGTAGGCCTTCTGCAGTGTTCCTTCGTTCTTATGTTCTTATGTTCTTCTTATATTAGACAAGCAGCGGCAGCAGCAGCAGCGGCGGCAGCAGCAGCAGCGGCAGCAGCGGCAGCAGCAGCAGCAGCACAGCAGCAGCACAAGCAGCAGCACAAGCAGTAGCAGCAGCAGCAGCAGCACAGCAGCAGCACAAGCAGCAGCACAAGCAGCAGCAGCAGCAGCACATACAGGGATAGCAAGTCAAGTGACTAAGAGAAAAAGCCAGAAGCACTACAACAGGACTATCGGGCCACAATGGCACTGAAATACACACATACATGCACATTCTTCTACAACTACAGCTAACTTAACCTTGATCCAGTAAGTTAGAGGACTTGGTCTCCATTGTATTTCGAGTGACTATTTTTTCCCCAATTAAAGCTGATTCAACTATTTTTCTCTTGAAAGAACAAGAGCTTTTGTATGTAACTGTTAACTTCATTCCATTGATCGTGTGGATGAAACGCTACATATGCATGAGGAGGGCAGGTTCCGTTTTTTAACTACATCTAACAGCGCGTTACTGTTCAAGTAACAGTTTGCTCAAACAACGTCCTCTCGTTGGTACACTTGAGTTACAGTTAGGACGAGGGATGCTGGAGACAACTGGTGTTTGCAGATAGGGTGTTGGTGTTTGGAGAAGACATTAAATTGTTTGATCCGATAAGAAAAAATGCATCAGAGGTTACTGAACACTCTGATCCAGCCTTTTTGTACAACGAACTGAATGTGGGATACAAACAACGTAGTGCCGATAATAGGCTGCGGAAGCAGCTGTTACTGGGACAATGTTTCTCTGTGTGCAGATCTTTATCAAGTTTAAACAAAACTTTACACAGGAACCTTAACCCGGTAGCAGCTGGATCAGCAATACTTGTCTTTTCTATATTATCGTAAACATAGCTTAAAATGTAAGCGCTGAACCCTCACGGGTCATACAGTGCTACGGTGGTCAGTATATAAACTAGAAGAGTGAGTGGAATTTGGAGGTAGAGGACGTGAGAAATAAAAACAATAGGCGGTGTATAAGTTAACATAGTGAAAGTCTGTTTTTGTTTTTTCAACAAAATTATGGGATAGTCTTTAAGCCAAGAAATCTCAAACTTTTTATTGGAAAAAAAAATGAAAATTACAATGAGTATCTTACATAACGAACTCCTACTCTACTAATTTATTTATAGCAATGATGTATTCAAAAATCAAAATTTCAAAGACGTAATCGTGATTAGAAATTCCTTCCTATTTCCTCGTCCTCCATTATTTTTCACGATATCTTTTGTGATTATTTGTACAAAATGTGATATATTTTGAGACTGGAAAAGGTCAATATTTATGAGTAAGACAACGTTGTTATAGTAAGCGATCCAGTCAGGATTCGATTCCTCTGAATTACTGATGTGAGACACCTAATAATTTAGTTGTTTTGGAAAGATTATAGATAAACTTGAGCAAATTATAGGTTGAAAAAAATGTAATTTGGTTAAGTTAAATGTTAGGCTCTGTTGAATTGACAGGTTAACAACTTTTGCAGATGAAGTTCTGCAAACTTCCTCATTATATAATATATATATATATATATATATACATATATAATATATATATATAATATATATATATATAATATATATATATATATAATATATATATTATATTATATATATATATATATATATATATAATGCAAAACAACCACTCTGAAAGAATAGAGAAATTCCAAGCGCTTTCGTGACTACTCACATTATCAAGGAACATTACATAGTTTCCTTGATAAGCGCTTGGAATTTCTCTATTCTTTCAGAGTGGTTGTTTTGCATAATCTGATATCACCTGTTTACTGTTGATCTTATTGCATATATATAATATATATATATATAATAAAATATATATATATATATATATATATATATATATATATATATATATATATATATATATATAATATATATATATAATATATATATATATATATATATATATATATATATTATATATATATATTTCAAACAAGTCCGGTCGTCTCCCACCGAGGCAGGGTGACTCAAAAAAAAAAGAAAGAAAATCCCCAAAAAGAAAATACTTTCATCATCATTCAACACTTTCACCACACTCACACATTATCACTGCTTTTGCAGAGGTGCTCAGAATATAACAGTTTAGAAGCATATACGTATAGAGATACACAACATATCCCTCCAAACTGCCAATATCCCAAACCCCTCCTTTAAAGTGCAGGCATTGTACTTCCCATTTCCAGGACTCAAGTCCGACTATATGAAAATAACCGGTTTCCCTGAATCCCTTCACTAAATATTACCATGCTCACACTCCAACAGATCGTCAGGTCCCAAGTATCATTCGTCTCCATTCACTCCTATCTAACACGCTCATGCACGCTTGCTGGAAATCCAAGCCCCTAGCCCACAAAACCTCCTTTACCCCCTCTTTCCAACCCTTTCGAGGACGACCCCTACCCCTCTTTCCTTCCCCTATAGATTTATATGCTTTCCATGTCATTCTACTTTGATCCATTCTCTCTAAATGACCAAACCACCTCAACAACCCCTCTTCTGCCCTCTGACTAATGCTTTTATTAACTCCACACCTTCTCCTAATTTCCACACTCCGAATTTTCTGCATAATATTTACACCACACATTGCCCTTAGACAGGACATCTCCACTGCCTCCAACCGTCTCCTCGCTGCTGCATTTACCACCCAAGCTTCACATCCATATAAGAGTGTTGGTACTACTATACTTTCATACATTCCCTTCTTTGCCTCCATAGATAATGTTTTTTGACTCCACATATACCTCAACGCACCACTCACCTTTTTTCCCTCATCAATTCTATGATTAACCTCATCCTTCATAAATCCATCCGCCGACACGTCAACTCCCAAGTATCTGAAAACATTCACTTCTTCCATACTCCTCCTCCCCAATTTGATATCCAATTTTTCTTTATCTAAATCATTTGATACCCTCATCACCTTACTCTTTTCTATGTTCACTTTCAACTTTCTACCTTTACACACATTCTCAAACTCATCCACTAACCTTTGCAATTTTTCTTTAGAATCTCCCCTAAGCACAGTATCATCAGCAAAAAGTAACTGTGTCAATTCCCATTTTGAATTTGATTCCCCATAATTTAATCCCACCCCTCTCCCGAACACCCTAGCATTTACTTCTTTTACAACCCCATCTATAAATATATTAAACAGCCATGGTGACATTACATATATATATATATATATATATATATATTATATATATATATATATATATAATATATATATATATATAATATATATATATAATATATATATATATATATATATATATATATATATATATATATACTTACTATATATATATATATATATATATATATATATATATATATATATATAATATTATATATATATATATATATATATATATATATATATATATATATACATATATATATAATTTAACTTAACCAAATTACATTTTTTTCAACCTATGATTTGCTCAAGTTTGTCTATAATCTTTCCAAAACAACTAAATTATATATATATGTATATATATATATATATACATATGCATATTTATATATAATGCAAAAATCGCGAATTTTAGCTCTAGTCCTTTCTTGTTGCAAATCAACACATCATCAGGACTTAGCAATGTTGCAGAAAAGAGGAGGTAAGAGGAGGTCCAAGCAAACACGATCACAGGGACGCCTTTACTGGAGACCACTCCAGCACAGTATCATGTCACCTCTTGCTATTATCATTTTTGTCCACGGTACCGAATAAAAATACATTCCCCTCCCCATAACGCTTTCCCCGTCTTTCCCTCCCGTTTCCCCTTTCTTTGAACCACCATTTCCCACATAGGTACCATTATCCACTTTCTTTTCATCTCTCCCATATTCTTTTATTTCTCTCCTCTTACGCTGGCCTTCTATGTGTTTTCTCGACTACATTTGCCCTCCAATCCAATTATCCCGCTCCTCTCTTTCCCCTCCATTTCCACAAGTCTCTCCAACTATCCACCTCTCTTATTCTTCCTATATTCCTTCACCTCTCCCCATCTTTCTCTCTCCCACCTTTCCTCCCTCCCAGTGATGAAAGAAAAGTTATTGGTGTTTAATAATGGATCAGTTAATCAGGATCCACAAACGTAAGTCTCGGGGGGAAGCTTAATTAAGTGATATTTTACCTTTGACTCTTATGGTGTAGAATCCGTCACAGAGAGAGAAAGAGAGATAGAGATAAATAGATAGATAGATAGATAGATAGATAGATAGTTAGATAGATAGATAGATAGAGAGAGAGAGTGAGAGTGAGAGAGTGAGAGAGACAGAGAGAGAGAGAGAGAGAGAGAGAATGAATTCTTACGTTCTTTTAACGCAATCCCCAAAGAATACTAAAAATGGAACTTCAGCAGTTTAAATAGCAACTCACACACACTCTCTCTCTCTCTCTCTCTCTCTCTCTCTCTCTCTCTCTCTCTCTCTCTCTCTCCTCTCTCTCTCTCTCTCTCTCTCTCTCTCTCTCTCTCTCTCTCTCTCTCTCTCTCTCCTCTCTCTCTCTCTCTCTCTCTCCTTCCCTGACCTCCGGGCTGGCTGGCTGGCTGGCTGGCTGCACCTCACTACAGAATGCAAGAAACAATAGCTTTTCAAATGGCTTTATCAAAGTTGATTTGGTTCCATCATTCTCTGTGATACCGGTGGTCACCCGCACCCAAACAATGACCTATGACGGCAGTGCTATAAGGAAAAATCTGTGGGCGTGGCCTAGGCACCGACCTTTGACACTATTGGTGGACAGGAAAATTGTAGGCGTGGCTTGAGTACTGACCTTTGATGCCACTGGCAGAAAAGTCAGCTATGGGAGTGGCCAACACACTCCTCGACACTCGCACACACTTTTCGTCACTCTCACACCCTCCTCGGTAATCAAACACTTCTCGTCACTCTCACACACTCCTAGTCACCCTCACACACTCCTCGTCACTCCCACACACTCCTCGACACTCCCACACATTCCTCGACACTCCTACACACTCCTCGTCACTCCCACACACTTATCGTCACTCCCACACGCTAATCGTCACTCCCACACACTAATCGTCACTCCCACACACTCCTCAACACTCCCACACACTCCTCGTCACTCCCACACACTTCTCGTCACTCCCACATACTCCTCGTTACCCTCACACACTAATCGTCACTCCCACACACTCCTCAACAGTCCCACACACTCCTCGTCACTCCCACACACTTCTCGTCACTCCCACACACTCCTCGTCACCCTCACACACTAATCGTCACTCCCACACATTCCTCGTCACTCCCACACGCTTCTCGTCACCCTCACACACTTCTTGTCACCCTCACACACTCTTTGTCACCCTCACACACTCTTCGTCACTGTCACACATTCCTCGTCACTCCCACACACTCCTCGTCACCCTCACACACTCCTCGCCACCCTCACACACTCCTTGTCACCCTCACACACTCCTTGTCACCCTCACACACTCTTCGCCACTGTCACACGTTCCTCGTCACCCTCACACGCTCCTCGTCACCCTCACACACTCCTCGTCACTCTCACACACTCCTTGTCACCCTCACACACTCTTCGTCACTATCACACACTCCTCTTCAATCCCACACACTCCTCGCCATCCTCACACACTTCTTGTCACTCCCACACTCTCCTCGTCACTCTCACTCACTCTTCGTCACTATTACATACTCCTCGTCACTGTCTCACACTCGTCGTCATTCCCACACACTCCTCGTCACTCCCACACACTTCTCGTCACGCTCACACACTCCTCGTCACTCCCACATACTCCTTCTCACTCCCACACACTTTTCGTCACTCTCACACACGCATCGTCACTCCCACATACTCCTCGCCACTCCCACACACTCCTCGTCACTCCCACATACTCCTCGTCACTCCCACACACTCCTCGATACTCCCACACACTCCTTGATACTCCCACGCACTCTGGTCACTCTCACACACTCTTGGTCACTCTCACACTCCTGCTGACTGTCTTCACACTTGAGTAACTTCTGGGGATGGAGAGGTAACGTAAATCTAGCTGCATTTTGCTGATGTTTCTGCTACCATTGTTGGCTTAAGAGCCTCATGGAGGGTTGATAAGCTCTGTGTCAGGGCTCAAGAGCTCGCTCGTTACGCAAGTTGAGCTACGCAACACCCAGGGGGGAAAACTTCATACGCATTTGTTGTGCGTCATCTGGAGCTTAAAGGCAACGCTGCCATATCTTCGTCTGCTTCCGAGTTTCATTTCACACACACCTCTCTTTTTCTTATCAACTTCAACCATCAATTGTTCCTCTAAACGTGTTTAACTCTGGAAAATTGTGGGCAGTTACGAAGGTGAGTGTCAGTTGCTGAGAGAAGGTAAGTGTCAGATGCTGAGAGAAAGTGAATATCAGATGCTGAGAGGACGTGAGTGTCAGATACTGAGAGAAAGTGAGTGCCGGATGCTCTGAGAAAGTGAATATCAGATGCTGAGTGAAAGTGAATATCAGCTGCTGAGTGGAGGTGAGTGTCAGATACTGTGAGAAAGTGAGTGTCAGAGGGTAAGAGTGCCAGTGGGGAGAGCACTGGCACACTGACGTCTGGGCTGTAGGATGAAATCCTCTACGAGGCGCGAGGCGGCACGGGGATGGAGGCTGAGAGATCAGAACCTAATTTAACGACAATTGGATGAGAATGAGCATCATATGAGCAGTGTTGGCGGAGTCCCTGGGATAACTGTACACTTTAGAGGCTCCCTTATGTGTGTGTGTGCTGTACACCCAGGCGTGAGATGAGTGTATATGGTGAGGGAGGGAGGGAGGGAGGGAGAGGGGAGGAAGGGAGAAGGGAGAGAATAGCAGCTAAACAAGAGAGAGAGAGGGATAACATGTTAGGATTACTTTAATACCTTTGGTAACTGACAAAGACGTAACATGTGTGTACAAGTGTCGACATGTTTCAACACAAATAAAGTTAAACTGCAATTAAATTTGAATAAATTTATTAATGTAGTGTATGTTCAAATATAAGTACTGTAGTGTATGTTCAAATACAACTACTGTAGTGAATTTTTAAATATAACTACTGTAGTGTACGTTCATATATAATTAATATAGTGTACATTCATATATAAATATAATGGTCATAAATAAGGAATCTTGGGTAGCACCTTGTCTTGCTAGAACTTTCAACACTTACGAAGTGTCTTAGGGATTCTCACACTTCTGAAGTGTCTTAGGGATTCTCACACTTCTGAAGTGTCTTAGGGATTCTCACACTTCTGAAGTGTCTTAGGGATTCTCACACTTCTGAAGTGTCTTAGGGATTCTCACACTTTTGAAGTGTCTTAGGGATTCTCACACTTCTGAAGTGTCTTAGGGATTCTCACACTTCTGAAGTGTCTTAGGGATTCTCACACTTCTGAAGTGTCTTAGGGATTCTCACACTTCTGAAGTGTCTTAGGGATTCTCACACTTCCGAAGTGTCTTAGGGATTCTCACACTTCTGAAGTGTCTTAGGGATTCTCACACTTCTGAAGTGTCTTAGGGATTCTCACACTTTCTGAAGTGTCTTAGGGATTCTCACACTTCTGAAGTGTCTTAGGGATTCTCACGCTTCCGAAGTGTCTTAGGGATTCTCACACTTCTGAAGTGTCTTAGGGATTCTCACACTTCCGAAGTGTCTTAGAGATTCTCACACTTCTGAAGTGTCTTAGGGATTCTCACGCTTCCGAAGTGTCTTAGGGATTCTCACACTTCTGAAGTGTCTTAGGGATTCTCACACTTCCGAAGTGTCTAAGGGATTCTCACACTTCCGAAGTGTCTTACGGATTCTCACACTTCCGAAGCGTCTTAGGGATTCTCACACGTCTGAAGTGTCTTAGGGATTCTCACACTTCCGAAGTGTCTAAGGGATCCTCACACTTCCGAAGTGTCTAAGGGATTCTCACACTTCCTCAATACATCTTTCACACATAAGTCTTCTCATTGCTGCACTAAATATTCTTAGCATAACACACAGCAAATTGGTCTCGAACACCTCGTTCAACCTCCTTCTCTTCCTCTTCTCTTCCTCTTCTCGTCCTCCTTCTTCCTCCTCTTCTTCCTCCTCCACCTCTTCCATTTCCCAACCTAACCATTAAGTAATTACACTTCTTTCCCACTTTAAGTGGTTACATTTCTGTCCCACCTCAAGCAAAGACACAGTTTCCCTCTTCAGGTGATCACACACCTTACCACAGGATCATCAACACTGACACACCTCTTAACACCTGCACTCACAAAAACACCTACACTAACGAAGGCGCTGCGTCACCAGTAAAAACAACAACTGTAACAACTGCCGCTGTGTCAATTTTATTATCATTTAATCCAACATCTGTCACAACCACCCTTGTGATCACCATCACCTTGGTGCTCACCATCACCCTGATGTTCACCATCTCCCTGGTGATCACTATCACCGTGGTGCTCACCATCACCCTGGTGTTCACTATCTCTCTGGTGATCACCATCACCGTGGTGTTCACCATCACCCTGGTGTTCACCATCACTCTGGTGTTCACCATCACCCCGGTGTTCACCATCACCCTGGTGTTGACGATCACCCCGGTGTACACCATAACCCTGGTGTTTACCATCTCCCTGGTGTTCACCATCACCCTTGTGGTCACCATCACCCTGGTGTTCGCCATCACCCCGGTGTTCACCATCACCCTGGTGTTCACCATCTCCCTGGTGTTCACCATCACCCTGGTGTTCACCATCACCCTTGTGATCACCATCGCTCTGGTGTTCACCATCACCCTGGTATTCACCAACACCTTGGTGTTCACCATCACCCTGGTGTTCACTGTCACCCTGGAGTCCACCATCACCCTGGTGTTCAACATCACCCTGGTGTTCACCATCTCATTGGTGTCCACCATCTCCCTGGTGTTCACCATCTCCCTGGTGCTCACCATCACCCTTGTGATCACAATCACCCTGGTGTTCACCATCACCAGGGTGTTCACCATCTTCCTGGAGCTCACCATCACCCTGGTAGTCACCAACACCCTGGTGTCCACCATCACCCTGGTGTTCACCATTACCCTGGTGTTCACCATGACCCTGGAGTTCACTTTCACCCTGGTGTCCACCATCACCCTGGTGTTCAACATCACCCTGGTGTTCACCATCTCCATGGTGTTCACCATCACCTTTGTGATCACCATCACCTTGGTGTTCACCATCTCCCTTGTGGTCATCATCACTCTGGTGTTCATCACGCTGGTGTTCACCATCTCCCTGGTGATCACCATCACCGTGGTGTTCACCATCACCCTGGTGTTTACCATCGCCCTGGTGTTCACCATCACCCTGGTGTTCACCATCACCCTGGTGTTCAACATCACCCGGTCTTCGCCATCACCCTGGTGTACACCATCTCCCTGAAGTTCACCATCACCCTGGTGTTCACCATCACTCTGGTGTTCACCATCACCCCGGTGTTCACCATCACCCTGGTGTTGACGATCACTCCGGTGTTCACCATCACCCTGCTGTTTACCATCTCCCTGGTGTTCATCATCTCTCTGGTGTTCACCATCACCCTTGTGATCACCATCACCCTGGTGTTCACCATCACCCCGGTGTTCACCATCTCCCTGGTGTTCACCATCTCCCTGGTGTTCACCATCTCCCTGCTGTTCACCATCACCCTTGTGATCACCATCACCCTGGTGTTCACCATCACCCTGGTGTTCACCATCTAACTGGCGTTCACCATCTCCCTGGTGTTCACCATCATCCTGGTATTCACCAACACCCTGGTATCCACCATCACCATAGTGTTCACCATTACGCTGGAGTTCGCCATCACCCTGGTGTTCACTGTCACCCTAGTGTCCACCATCACCCTGGTGTTCAACATCACCCTGGTGTTCACCATCTCCCTGGTGTTCACCATCACCCTTGTGATCACCATCGCCTTGATGCTCACCATCACCCTTGTGTTCACCATCTCCCTGGTGATCACCATCACCGTGGTGTTCACCATAACCCTAGTGTTCACCATCACCCTGGTGTTCACCATCACCCGGTCTTCACCATCACCATGGTGTACACCATCTCCCTGGAGTTCACCATCACCCTGGTGTTCACCATCACTCTGGTTTTGACGATCACCCCGGTGTTCACCATCACCCTGGTGTTCACCATCACCCTGGTGTTCATCATCTCTCTGGTGTTCACCATCTCCCTGGTGTTCACCATCTCCCCGGTGTTCACCATCTACCTGGTGTTCACCATTATCATGTGGGAGTTCGAACACGTGGATTGGGTAAAAATACTCACGTAGGCTGGAAGTACGTATATTGTAACTGAAGTATGTGGAAGGGCGCCACAGCCGATCCTGCCTCTCTCGCTCACTCTCGTATAACTGACTCGCCGCCCACAGTACCCATATGTGAGGGGGTCTTTGAATACTGCTGTGGTCAGCACAATATGATACAGACAGTGACTCAGGCAGAGACGGTTGGTAGTGAGTCATCTACTGGTACACTGGTTGCTGGTAACTGGTTACTACTACTGAGACCATCTCCCTGGTGCTCACCATCACCCTTGTGATCACCATCACTCTGGTGTTCACCATCACCCCGGTGTTCACCATCACCCTTGTGTTGACGATCACCCCGGTGTTCACCATCACCCTGGTGTTCACCATCTCCCTGGTGTTCATCATCTCTCTGGTGTTCACCATCACCCCGGTAGTCACCAACACCCTGGTGTCCACCATCAATCTGGTGTTCACCATTACCCTGGTGTTCACCATCACTCTGGATTTCACTTTCACCCTGGTGTCCACCATCACCCTGGTGTTCAACATCACCCTGGTGTTCAACATCTAACTGGCGTTCACCATCTCCCTGGTGTTCACCATCACACTGGTATTCACCAACACCCTGGTGTCCACCATCACCCTGGTGTTCACCATTACGCTGGTGTTCACCATCACCCTGGTGTTCACTGTCACCCTGGTGTCCAAAATCACCCTGGTGTTCAACATCACCCTGGTGTTCACCATCTCTCTGGTGTTCATCATACCCTTGTGATCACAATCACCTTGTTGCTCACGATCACCCTGGTGTTCACCATCTCCCTGGTGATCACCATCACCGTGGTGTTCACCACCACCCTGGTGTTCACCATCACCCTGGTGTTCTCCATCACCCTTGTGTTCACCATCACCCTGTCTTTACCATCACCCTTGTGTTGACGATCACCACGGTGTTCACCATCACCCTGGTGTTCACCATCTCCCTGGTGTTCATTATCTCTCTGGTGTTCACCATCTCCCTGGTGTTCACCACCACCCTTGTGATCACCATCTACCTGGTGTTCACCATCACCCCGGTATTCACCATCACTCTGGTGTTCACCATCACCCCGATGTTCACCATCACTCTGGTGTTATCCATCACCCCGGTGTTCACCATTACCCTGGAGTTCACCATCACCCCGGTGTTCATCATCACGCTGGTGTTCACCATCTCCCTGGTGTTCATCATCTCTCTGGTGTTCACCATCACCCTTGTGATCACCATCACCTTTGTGTTCACCATCACCCCGGTGTTCACCATCTCCCTGGTGTTCACCATCTAACTGGCGTTCACCATCTCCCTGGTGTTCACCATCACCCTGGTAGTCACCAACACCCTGGTGTCCACCATCACCCTGGTCTTCACTTTCACCCTAGTGTTCACCATCTCCCTGGTGTTCACCATCACCTTTGTGATCACCATCACCTTGGTGTTCACCATCTCCCTTGTGGTCATCATCACTCTGGTGTTCACCATCACTCTGGTGTTCACCATCACTCTGGTGTTCATCATCACCCTGGTGTTCACCATCACACTGGTGTTCACCATCACCCTTGTGTTCACCATCACACTAGTGTTCATCATCACCCTGGTGTTCATCATCACCATGGTGTTCACCATCAAACTATTGTTCACCATCACCCAGATGTTCACCATCACCCTGGTGTTCACCATCACCCTTTTGTTCACCGTCACCCTGGTGTTCATCACCACCCTGGTGTTCATCATCAAACTGGTGTTCACCATCAACCTGGTGTTCACAATCACCCTGGTGTTCACCATCACCCTGGTGTTGATCATCACACTGGTGTTCATCATCACCCTGATGTCATCACCACCCTGGTGTTCACCATCATTCTGGTGTTCACCATCACCCTGGTGTTCACCATCACCCTGGTTTTCATCATCACTTTGGTGTTCACCATCACCCTGGTTTTCAGCATCACCCTGGTGTTAATCATCACCTTGGTGTTCATCATCACCCTGATGTTCACCATCACCCTGGTGTTCACTATCACCCTGGTGTTTACCATCACCATGGTGTTTACCATCACCCTGGTGCTCGCCATCACCCTGGTGTTCACCATCACCCTGGTTTTCATCATCTCCCTGGTGTTCACCATCACCCTGATGTTTACCATCACCCTGGTGTTTACCATCACCATGGTGTTTACCATCACCCTGGTGCTCGCCATCACCCTGGTGTTCACCATCACCCTGGTTTTCATCATCTCCCTGGTGTTCACCATCACCCTGATGTTTACCATCACCCTGGTCTTCACCGCTCTTACAACCCTTCCCTCACTCATGCACACACCACACCACACACACACAACACATACACACACACACAACAAACATACACATACACTCACACACACCAGACACACACACGCACGCATACAAACACACACGCACACACACACGCACACACACACACACAAACATACACATACACTCACACACACACAGACACACACACACACGCACACACACACACACACACACACACACACACTCACACACACACAAACACACACACAGACACACACACACACATACACACACACACCAATGCACGCACGCACGCACGCACACACACACACACACACACACACACACACACACACACACACACACACACACACACACACACACACAACTCACACACACACAAACAACACACACAGACACACACACACACACACATACACACACACACCAATGCACGCAACGCACGCACGACACACACACACACACACACACACACACACACACACACACACACACACACACACACACACACACACACACACACACACACACACACACACACACACACACACACACACCACACACACTCACACACACACACACATCATCACACACACACACAATCACACACACACACACAATCACACACACACACACAATCACACACACACACACAATCACACACACACACACACACACACACAATCACACACACATACAACAAAAAAGCACTTGAATTCAATGGAGAAATGTTCGTAATAGTGGGGCTCTTGATCCAAGGAACTGATGCTACTTTCTTCTTTCTCAGATCAAATGTAATTACTTGCCTATCCCTTATAAAACTCATAAATAAGAAGGAGCACCACAATAGGCATACTGGCCCAAGCTAGTCCGGTCCAACTCACTTCCACCAGCACCCACTTATGTGTCTGCCAATTTTCTTTTAACCTACTCAATATTTAAGCTTCAGGGTCAAGTGCTTTGATTTAAAAATAAACTAGTAATAATAGTAATAACAATAATAATAATAATAATAATAATAATAATAATAATAATAATAATAATAGCTTCATTCATTAAATATTGATTTATTTTTTATGGTTGTCTTTATGCACTTAACGCCAGAATTATTGAAGTTATGGTTATTAAACGTGGCTGACCAACACCGTAGATTCGTGAGCTTATGGTAATTAAACGTGGCTGAATAACACCGTAGATTCGTGCGGTTGTGGTAGTTAAACGTGGCTGAGTAACACCGTAGATTTTAAAGTTATGCTAGTTAAATCTGGCTTCATAACACCATAGATTTGTGAGGTTATTGTAGTTAAACCTGGAAAGAGGTTAATGGTTACTTTATGAAGTCGCGAGGTTCTTTCGTCGTCTCAAAATTGTTCATCTTTCACCATCTTTGTCCCACAAACTTAACTTGACAGTTTTTCTATAATCGAAGCTAATTAATATTTTGGCCTCATTAGTGCCTGAGGCGAGGAGGAGGAGGAGGAGGAGGAGGAGGAGGAAGAAGACGAGGAAGAAGAGGAAGAGGAGGAGGTGGAAGAGGAGGGGGAGAAGGAAGGAGAGGATAGGAGTAGGGAGGAGAAAGATGAGGGAAAGGAGGAAAAACATAAAGGGGAGAACAAGCAGAGGGTGATGGAAGGAAGCAAGGGAAGGAGAGGGGAGGGGATGTGAGGGGGAGAAAAACTAAGGGATGAAGATGGAGGGGGAAAACAAAAAGCCTGAGAAAAAGAGCTGAAACAGGAAGAAACAGAGAGAGAGAGAGAGAGAGAGAAGTGAGTACTCGGTAACTGGAGGTCGCTGGGGTTGAGTCTTATCTGCTGGCCCCTAATCTAAACCTGGACACAGAAAGTGTCCAGGACGTGTGTGTGTGTGTGTGTGTGTATGTGTGTGTGTGTGTGTGTGTGTGTGTGTGTGTGTGTGTGTGTGTGTGTGTGTGTGTGTGTGTGTGTGTGTGTGTGTGTGTGTGTGTGTGTGTGTGTGTGTGTGTGTGTGTACTCACCTAGTTGAGGTTGCAGGGTTCGAGTCCAAGCTCCTGGAGATGTGTGTATGTGTGTGTGTGTGTGTGTGTGTGTGTGTGTGTGCGTGTGTACTCACCTAATTGTACTCACTTAATTATGGTTGCAGGGGTCGAGACACAGCTCCTGGTCCCGCCTCTTCACTGATCGCTGCTAGGTCCTCTCTCTCTCTCTCTGCTTCCCGAGCTTTGTCATACCTCGTCTTAAAGCTGTGTATGGTTCCTGCCTCCACTACATCACTTGCTAGGCTATTCCACTTCCTGACGACTTTATGACTGAAGAAATACTTCTTAACATCCCTGTGACTCGTCTGAGTCTTCAGCTTCCAATTGTGACCCCTTGTTTCTGTGTCCCCTCTCTGGAACATCCTGTCTCCGTCCACCTTATCTATTCCCCGCAGTATTTTGTATGTTCTTATCATGTCTCCCCTGACTTTCCTGTCCTCCAGTGTTGTCAGTCCGATTTCCCTCAACTTTTGTTCGTAGGACATTCCCCTGAGCTCCAGAACTAGCCCTGCTTCAAACCTTTGAACTTTCTCTAATTTCTTGACGTGCTTGACCAAGTGTTGGTTCCAAATTGGTGCTGCGTACTCCAGTATGCAGCAGTGTGTGTGTGTGTGTGTGTGTGTGTGTGTGTGTGTGTGTGTGTGTGTGTGTGTGTGTGTGTGTGTGTGTGTGTGTGTGTGTGTGTGTGTGTGTGTGTGTGTGTGTGTGTGTGTGTGTATATATGTGTGTGTGTGTGTGTGTGTGTGTGTGTGTGTGTGTGTATGTATGTGTGTGTGTGTGTGTACTCACCTAGTTGAGGTTGCAGGGGTCGAGTCCGAGCTCCTGGCCCCGCCTCTTCACTGGTCGCTACTAGGTCACTCTCCCTGAGCCGTGAGCTTTATCATACCTCTGCTTAAAGCTATGTATGGATCCTGCCTCCACTACATCACTTCCCAAACTATTCCACTTACTGACTACTCTGTGGCTGAAGAAACACTTCCTAACATCCCTGTGATTCATCTGTGTCTTCAGCTTCCAACTGTGTCCCCTTGTTACTGTGTCCAATCTCTGGAACATCCTGTCTTTGTGTGTGTGTGTATGTGTGTTTGTGTGTGTGTGTGTGTGTGTGTGTGTGTGTGTGTGTGTGTGTGTGTGTGTGTGCGCGTGTGTGTGTGTGTGTGCGTGTGAGTGAGTGTGTGTGTATGTGAGTATATGTGTGTGTGTATATGTTTGTGTGTGTGTGTACTCAGCTAGTTGTGGTTGCAGGGGTCGAGTCACAGATCCTGGCCCCGCCTCTTCACTGGTTGCTACTAGTTAACTCTTCTTGCTCCATTAGATTTATCATACCTCTTCTTTAAGTTATATATGGATCCTGTCTTCACTGCTTCATTAAACAGACTATTCCACTTCTTGACAACTCTGTGACTGAAGAAATACTTCGTAACATCCCTGTGATTCATCTGAGTCTTCAACTTCTAACTGTGACCCGTTGTTGCTGTGTCTCATCTCTGGAACATCCTGTCTCTGTCCACCTTGTCGATTCCTCTCAGTGTTTTATATGTCGTTGTCATATCCCCCTGTCCTCCAGTGTCGTCAAGAAGATTTCCCTTAACTTCTCATCGTAAGACATGCCCCTTCGCTCCGGGACTAGTCATGTTGCAAACCCTTGCTCTTTCTCTAGTTTCCTTACGTGCTTGGCTAGGCATGGGTTCCAGACTGGTGTTGCATACTCTAATATACATTTAACGTACACAGCGTACAGAGTCCTGAATGAATCCTTATTAAGATGCCGGAATACCGTTCTTAGGTTTGCTAGGAACTCGTATTCTGCAGTAGTTATTTGGTTGATATGCTCCTCAGGAGATGTGCCCCGTGTAATCACCCCAAGATCCTTTTCCTTGAGTGAGATTTGTAGTCTCTGGATCTCTAGACTGTGCTCCGTCTGCGGTCTTCTTTGCCCTTCCCCAATATTCATGACTTTGCTCTTGGTGGGTTTGAACTCCAGGACCCAGTAGC
>NC_069414.1:19830530-19838030 GCF_026875155.1 Cherax quadricarinatus | reverse complement strand
CTACATATTCCATCATCTCATTAACTGGCTTCCCTGCCAGTTCTCTGTCCCACTGAACCTCATTCAGGAAGTTCCTCATTCCTGTGTAGCCCCCTTTCCTGTAGTTTGGTTTCATTTGTCCTTGCCTTCCTGCTTCCCCCTCCACTTGTAGCTCTACTGTGTATTCGAAGCTCAAAACCACATGATCGCTGGCCCCAAGGGGTCTTTCATATGTGATGCCCTCAATATCTGCACTACTCAAGGTGAATACTAAGTCCAGTCTTGCTGGTTCATCCTCTCCTCTCTCTCTTGTAGTGTCCCTTACGTGTTGGTACATGAAGTTTTCCAGTACCACCTCCATCATCTTAGCCCTCCATGTATCTTGTGTGTTTGTGTGTGTGTGTGTGTGTGTGTGTGTGTGTGTGTGTGTGTGTGTGTGTGTGTGTGTGTTGTGTGTGTGTGTGTGTGTGTGTGTGTGTGTGTGTGTGTGTGTGTGTGTTTGTGTGTGTGTGTGTGTGTGTGTGTGTGTGTGTGTGTGTGTGTGTTTTGTGTGTGTGTGTGTGTGTGTGTGTGTGTGTGTGTTGTGTGTGTGTGTGTGTTTGTAGGTAAGTCATAATTACTGTTCGTAATTGAGAATATGACATGAATTATTTACACTGTTAATCCTAGTTCATTATTATTATTATTATTATTATTATTTATTATTATTATTAATATACTAATAATAATAATAATAATAATAATAATAATAATAATAATAATAATAATAATAATAATAATTATTATTATTATTATTATTATTATTATTATTATTATTATTATTATTATATTATTGTTATTATTATTATTATTATTATTATTATTTAAATGTATCAACATTCCGTAAAATATTCTCTCTCTCCATCTGACTCTCTCTCTCTGTAACCTTATTTTTTCTAGATTCCCTGGAACTCCAATGCTTCCTCCCCTAAATGGGGTGTAGCTTCGCCCTTGAGCCATTACTCACTAAGTTCAATCCCTTGCATCACCCTCAATCTATGAGAAGTCGCTAGTTTCTTCCCTACCCTTGGGCAAATCTCCCCTATACCTCCCTCGTAAATTCCCCGCCACCACAAGGGGAAAGGAACCCTTGCAGGGGAGGAAATGAGCACTTCAGGGAGAAAGGTAAGAGGCGCTGGTGTAATTAGGAAGAGGGCTGGGGAAAACTGGAGAAATGTTAAGGAGAAATGACCGTAGTTGAGACTGTTGTTGGTGATGGTAATGTTGAAGATATGTGTGGAAGAATGAATGAAGATATGCACAAACACACACACACACACACACACACACACACACACACACACACACACACACACATTCACACACACACACACAAACACATACTCACATACACACACACACATACACACACACACTTTAACCACTTTAACCACAAGGAGATTGATTGGGAGAACTTGGAGCCACATGGGGGCCAAGATACATGGAGGGCTAAGATGATGGAGGTGGTACTGGAAAACTTCATGTACCAACACGTAAGGGACACTACAAGAGAGAGAGGAGAGGATGAACCAGCAAGACTGGACTTAGTATTCACCTTGAGTAGTGCAGATATTGAGGACATCACATATGAAAGACCCCTTGGGGCCAGTGACCATGTGGTTTTAAGCTTCGAATACACAGTAGAGCTACAGGTGGAGGGAGAAGCAGGAAGGCCAGGACGAATGAAGCCAAACTACAAGAAAGGGGACTACATAGGAATGAGGAACTTCCTGAACGGGGTTCAGTGGGACAGAGAACTGACAGGGAAGCCAGTTAATGAGATGATGGAATATGTGGCAACAAAATGCAAGGAGGCTGAGGAGAGGTTTGTACCCAAGGGTAACAGGAACAATGAAAAAGCTAGGATGAGCCCATGGTTTACCCAAAGGTGCAGGGAGGCAAAAACCAAGTGTGCTAGGGAATGGAAGAAATATAGAAGGCAAAGGACTCAGGAGAATAAGGAGAGCAGTCGTAGAGCCAGAAACGAATATGCACAGATAAGAAGGGAGACCCAAAGACAATATGAAAATGACATAGCAGCGAAAGACAAATCTGACCCGAAACTGTTGTACAGCCACATCAGGAGGAAAACAACAGTCAAGGACCAGGTAATCAGGCTAAGGAAGGAAGGAGGGGAGACAACAAGAAATGACCGTTTTAAGTATGTGAGGAACTCAACAAGAGATTCAAAGAAGTGTTCACAGAGGAGACAGAAGGGGCTCCAGAAAGACGGAGAGGTGGGGCACACCACCATGTGCTGGACACAGTGCACACACCCGAGGAAGAAGTGAAGAGGCTTCTGAGTGAGCTAGATACCTCAAAAGGGAAGGGGGCCAGATAACATCCCCATGGGTATTGAGAGAGGGAGCAGAGGCACTATGTGTACCCCTAACAACAATATTCAATACATCTATCGAAACAGGGAGATTGCCTGAGGCATGGAAGACAGCAAATGTAGTCCCCAAACTTTAAAAAAGGAGACAGACATGAAGCATTAAACTACAGACCAGTGTCACTGACATGTATAATATGCAAAATCATGGAGAAGATTATCAGAAGAGTGGTGGAACACCTAGAAAGGAACGATCTCATCAACAGCAGCCAACATGGTTTCAGGGGCGGGAAATCCTGTGTCACAAACCTACTGGAGTTCTATGACATGGTGACAGCAGTAAGACAAGAGAGAGAGGGGTGGGTGGATTGCATTTTCTTGGACTGCAAGAAGGCGTTTGACACAGTTCCACACAAGAGATTGGTGCAAAAACTGGAGGACCAAGCAGGGATAACAGGGAAGGCACTACAATGGATCAGGGAATACTTGACAGGAAGACAGCAGCGAGTCATGGTACGTGGCGAGGTGTCAGAGTGGGCACCTGTGACCAGCGGGGTCCCACAAGGGTAAGTCCTAGGACCAGTGCTGTTTCTGGTATTTGTGAACGACATGACGGAAGGAATAGACTCTGAGGTGTCCCTGTTTGCATATGACGTGAAGTTGATGAGAAGAATTCACTCGATCGAAGACCAGGCAGAACTACAAAGGGATCTGGACAGGCTGCAGACCTGGTCCAGCAAATGGCTCCTGGAGTTCAATCCCACCAAGTGCAAAGTCATGAAGATTGGGGAAGGGCAAAGAAGACCGCAGACGGAGTACAGTCTAGGGGGCCAGAGACTACAAACCCCACTCAAGGAAAAAGATCTTGGGGTGAGTATAACACCAGGCACATCTCCTGAAGCGCACATCAACCAAATAACTGCTGCAGCATATGGGCGCCTAGCAAACCTCAGAACAGCATTCCGACATCTTAATAAGGAATCATTCAGGACCCTGTACACCGTGTACGTTAGGCCCATATTGGAGTATGCGGCACCAGTTTGGAACCCACACCTAGCCAAGCACGTAAAGAAACTAGAGAAAGTGCAAAGGTTTGCAACAAGACTAGTCCCAGAGCTAAGAGGTATGTCCTACGAGGAGAGGTTAAGGGAAATCAACCTGACGACACTGGAGGACAGGGAGATAGGGGGAACATGATAACGACATACAAAATACCCGAGAGGAATTGACAAGGTGGACAAAGACAGGATGTTCCAGAGATTGGACACAGTAACAAGGGACACAGTTGGAAGCTGAAGACACAGATGAATCACAGGGATGTTAGGAAGTATTTCTTCAGCCACAGAGTAGTCAGTAAGTGGAATAGTTTTGGAAGTGATGTAGTCTAGGCAGGATCCAACATAGCTTTAAGCAGAGGTATGATAAAGCTCACGACTCGGGAGAGTGACCTAGTAGCGATCAGTGAAGAGGCGGGGCCAGGAGCTCGGACTCGACCCCCGCAACCTCAACTAGGTGAGTACAACTAGGTGAGTACACACACACACACACACACACACAATACACACACACCACACACACATACACACACACACACACACAACACACACACACCACACACACACACACACACACACACACACACACACACACACACACACACACACACACACACACACACACACACATTCACACACACACACAACAATACACACACAAAACTATATATACACACAACAATGCACACATAAACACACAGAAAGTGCAAAGGTTTGCAACGAGACTAGTCTCGGAGCTAAGGGCCATGTCCTACGAGGAGAGGTTAAGGGAAATAGACCTGACAGCTCTGGAGGGCAGAAGGGACAAGGGGGACATGCTGACGAGGTAAAATACTGAGAGGAATCGACAAGGTGGACAGAGAGAGGATGTTCCATAGATGGGACACAGCATTAAGGGGTCAGAATTGGAAGTTGAAGACTCAGATGAGCCACAAGGAAGTATTTCGTCAGTCACAGAGTTGTCAGGAAGTGAAATAGTCTGGCAAGTGATGTAGCGGAGGCAAGATCCATACTTAGCTTTAAAAAGAGGTACCATAAAGCTCTTGGAGCAGGGAGAGAGTGGACTTAGTACCGACCAGCGAATTGGAGGGACCAGGAGCTGTGAATCGACCCCTATAGCCACAAATAAGTGAGTACTCACACACACGCACATTCCACAAGCCTAAGTACCTCTACCTTAACCCAGGGAAGAGCAACAGTGCAGCGAGGAGAATATAAGTAAGAGTATCGTATCTACAGCAATACACCAGTAATCTGTATTGAGAAGAGGAACTTTATGGCGACGTTTCGCTCCCTCCTGGATCATTGTTATGTCACAACTGAGGTGAGAAAAGTGGAGGTCAAAAGAACATACTCCAAGGAAGGGGAAAGAAGGCAGTAGTAGAAGTAGTAGTAGTAGCGCCAGTAGTGGTAGTAATTGTAGTTCAAAAAACAAAAGAACAGAAGAGCACTTCAGATGATCTAATGACCCACACTTGGTAGTACTAGTGATAGGGTAATGAGAGTGAATTACAGTTAAAGGTGGTGTTGTTTGAAGTATCGTAACACTTACACCCGTCCACAAGAGCGCAGAAAATAATTGCAGATGGCCTACTGACTCAAGTTGGAAATTTAAGGGAGGAGAAAAGAGGAGAGTCAGGGACAGGTCATGAAGGAGACGAGATAGCCAGAGTACGGTCAAATCACGAGTGTTTTGAAGATTAGAAAAACTTTTGACAATGTATCGAGAAAGGCAGGTATCAACAAATCCAGGACTGCGAGTCACCTTAGACGGCGTGTGTGAAGACTAGAAAAAGAGTAGATAGTTTTAGCAGAGGACCAGTTAGTAGGATGACAGTGATCTCTAACATGACAGAAATAGAACACTTCTAGCCTTAGCAGGTAAGGTTAGGTAAGGTTTGTCAGAAAACAGGACAAGTGTTTCCTGACGCGGGTATCAGTCATATGATGACCCGCCGCTGGAGCTTTGCTCATCTGGCCGAGGCCTTCCGCTGGCTTATCGGTCCACCCCTTTAAAAATTAGGGTTATATTAATATATATCAAGCCTTAGCAACAACGATATTATTGTATCACGTGTGCTACATAGTTGAGTCTGTCAGAAAGACAGCAACCTGTCCACCAAGATATTGGAGAAGACAAGAGGAGCAGGAAATGGAGCAGACAGCAGAAGCATCAATGAGGGAAGAGCATAAACAGTGTTCATACATAATACTTACGTTCATAATTCTTCTGTCACTCTTGCTTTACGCTGTCTGCTCCATCACCTTCCATTCTTGTTCACTTCAATAATTTGGTGAAATTGGCCGCTCTTCTTTTAACAGACTTAAAGAGTATAAAACCAGTCACCTGAAGTAACGGTAAGTGGTTGTAAGGATTTTATGTGTTGCTAGATTGTGTGCAAGCTAATATTTATGAAGGGACTCAAGAAAAGCTGTTACCTTGACTTGAGTTCTGAAGATGAGCAGTACAGTGCCTGCACTCTGAAGGAGGGTTAAGAGTGTCGCATTTCTGGAGGAGGGAAGTAGAATGCCTGCACTCTGAATGAGGGATGGAGATGTTGTAGTTCTGAAAGTGGGATATACAGTGCTTGCACTCCGAAGAAGGGGTGGGATGTTGTAGTTATGGAGGTGTGCAGTACAGTGCCTGCACTCTGAAGGAGGGGTGAGAATGTTACAGTCCTGAAGGTGGGAAGTACAATGGATGCATTCTGAAGGAAGAGTGCGAATGTCACAGTTCAGTGGGTCATCTGAGCTGTGATGTCAGCACGCTTCTGGCAAGACAGTGGTTACACAAGTAACCTGCACATAGAAGAGAGGAGCTTACGACGACGTTTCGGTCTGACTTGGACCATTTACAAAGTCACACTGTCCAAGTCGGACCGAAACGTCGTCGTAAGCTCCTCTCTTCGATGTGCGGGTTATTTGTGTATCGTTCCAGTCACGGTATTGTGCCTTTCTTTGTTATTTAAGACAGTGGTTATCTGAATGACAGTAAATGCATTTTCTCGTTTTTATTGCGGGGAAGGGGAGTGGGTGCAGTGGGCAAGTGTCTCTAAAAACAACAACAGCCAACAAAATCATCTCAATAGTAATTTTATGATTCATGATTAAAAAACAAATTTTTAAATACATTTTACGAATTCAAAAGCCCAAATTTTGTCTTCAGAATTAGGTAAACTCACCTTCCATATTACTAAGTTTAATTATGTCCTTTGGCAGAGAAGGGGGGGGGGGAGTGGAGGGAAATGTCAATGAAGGTGACACGAGCGAATGTGACACAGGAGTACAAGTGTCAGCGAAGGTGACACACGTGAAGGTGACATGTATGTACAAGTGTCAGTGAAGGTGACACAGGTGAACAAGTGTCAAAGAAGGTATCACAGGAGAAGGTTATACAGGTGTACAGGTGTCAGTAAAGGTGACACAGGTACAGGTGTTTCTTCAGTGTGAGGGGTAGTAAACAGGTGTGGCACATATGCAGGTGTTAGACTGAACAACTCAGTATAAGCGTGTATTATGGAGAGAGAAAGACCCGTATATTTAGGCCTCACCTAGAGCCCCTCTTCAGAAGATAGGTGCATCTGTTACAAAAGGAGGTGTATGGATGTTATCATGTAAACTGGGTGGCGCTGAATGGGTAAGAACTGAGTATAGTAACTCAACAGAGTGAAACAGCAACAGCAGCAGTAGCAGCAGCAACGGTAGCAGCAACAGCAGCAGCAGCAGCAGCAGCAACAACAGCAGCAGCAGCAGCAGCAGCAACAGCAGCAGCAGCAGCAGCAGCAGCAGTAGCAGCAGCAGCAGCACCAGCAGCAGCAGCAGCAGCAGCAGCAGCAGCAGCAACAACAGCAGCAGCAGCAGCAGCAGCAGCAGTAGCAGCAGCAGCAGCACCAGCAGCAGCAGCAGCAGCAGCAGCAGCAGCAACGACAACGGTAGTAGCAGCATCAAATCAACAACTGTAGCAGCAACAGCAACTGCAGTAGCAGCAACAGCGACAACAGTAGCAGCAGCAACATCAACAACAGTAGCAGCAACAACAGTAATGAGAGAGGTTGCTACAGGGATCATGCTGTACAGAACACAGAACAGGACCCA
>NC_069414.1:19768030-19825530 GCF_026875155.1 Cherax quadricarinatus | reverse complement strand
AACCACGGTGACATCACACATCCTTGTCTAAGGCCTACTTTTACTGGGAAATAATTTCCCTCTTTCCTACATACTCTAACTTGAGCCTCACTATCCTCGTAAAAACTCTTAACTGCTTTCAGTAACCTACCTCCTACACCTTACACCTGCAACATCTGCCACATTGCCCCCCTATCCACCCTGTCATACGCCTTTTCCAAATCCATAAATGCCACAAAAACCTCTTTAGCCTTATCTAAGTACTGTTCACTTATATATTTCACTGTAAACACCTGGTCCACACACCCCCTACCTTTCCTAAAGCCTCCTTGTTCATCTGCTATCCTATTCTCCGTCTTACTCTTAATTCTTTCAATAATAAACTCTACCATACACTTTGCCAGGTATACTCAACAGACTTATCCCCTATAATTTTTGCACTCTCTTTTATCCCCTTTGCCTTTATACAAAGGAACTATGCATGCTCTCTGCCAATCCCTAGGTACCTTACCCTCTTCCATACATTTATTAAATAATTGCACCAACCACTCCAAAACTATATCCCCACCTGCTTTTAACATTTCTATCTTTATCCCATCAATCCCGGCTGCCTTACCCCCTTTCATTTTACCTACTGTCTCACGAACTTCCCCCACACTCACTACTGGCTCTTCCTCACTCCTACAAGATGTTGTTCCTCCTTGCCCTATACACGAAATCACAGCTTCCCTATCTTCATCAACATTTAACAATTCCTCAAAATATTCCCTCCATCTTCCCAACCACACATTGCTCTCAGACATACCATCTCCACTGCCTCCAGCCTTCTCCTTGTTGCAACATTCACCACCCATGCCTCACACCCATACAAGTGCGTTGGTAAAACTATACTCTCATACTTTCCCCTCAGTGCACCACTCATCTTTTTCCCCTCGTCAGTTCTATGATTCACCTCATCCTTCATAGACCCATCTGCTGACACGTCCACTCCTAAATATCTGAATACATTCACCTCCTCCATACTCTCTCCATCCAATCTGATATCCAATCTTTCATCACCTAATCTTTTGGTTATCCTCATAACCTTACTCTTTCCTATATTCACTTTTAATCTTCTTGTTTTACATACCCTACCAAACTCATCCACCAACCTCTGCAACTTCTCTTCAGAATCTCCCAATAGCACAGTGTCATCAGCAAATAGCAAGTGTGACAACTCCCACTTTGTGTTAGATTCTTTATCTTTTAACCCCACACCTCTTCCCAACACCCGAGCATTCACTTCTCATACAACTCCATCTATAAATATATTAAACAACCATGGTGACATCACACATCCTTGTCTAAGGCCTACTTTTACTGGGAAATAATCTCCCTCTCGCCTACATACTCTAACCTGAGCCTTACTATCCTCGTAAAGATTCTTCACTGCTTTCGGTAACCTACCTCTTATTCCATATATTTGAAACATCTGCCCCAATACCCCCTTATCCACCCTGTCATATGCCTTTTCAAATCCATAAATGCCTCAAAAACCTCTTTAGCCTTATCTAAATACTGTTCACATATATGTTCACTGCAAACACTTTGTCTACACAACCCCTACCTTTCCTAAAACCTCCCTGTTCATCTGCTCTCCTGCTTCCCGTCTTACTCTTAATTCTTTCAATAATAACTCTACCATACACTTTACCAGGTATACTCAACAGACTTATCCCCCTATAATTTTTGCACTCTCTTTTGTCCCCTTTGCCTTTATACACAGGAACTATGCATGCTCTCTGCCAATCCCTAGGTACCTTACCCTCTTCCAAACATTTATTAAATAATAGCACCAACCACTTCAAAACTATATCCCCACCTGCTTTAACATTTATATCTTTATCCCATCAATCCCGGCTGCCTTACCCCCTTTCATTTTACCTACTGCCTCACGAACTTCCCCCACACTCACAACTGGATCTTCCTCACTCCTACAAGATGTTATTCCTCCTTGCCCTATACACGAAATCACAGCTTCCCTATCTTCATCAACATTTAACAATTCCTCAAAATATTCCCTCCATCTTCCCAATACCTCTAACTCTCCATTTAATAACTCTCCTCTCCTATTTTTAACTGACAAATCCACTTGTTCTCTAGGCTTTCTTAACTTGTTAATCTCACTCCAAAGCTTTTTCTTATTTTCAACAAAATTTGTTGATAACATCTCACCCACTCTCTCATTTGCTCTCTTTTTACATTGCTTCACCACTCTCTTAACCTCTCTCTTTTTCTCCATATACTCTTCCCTTCTTGCATCACTTCTATTTTGTATAAACCTCTTTTACTACTCTCTTTATATCATCATTCCACGAATATATATATATATATACATATATATATATATATATATATATATATATATATATATATATATATACCACGAATATATATATATATACATATATATATATATATATATATATATATATATATATATATATATATATATATATATATATATATATATATATATATATATATATGTTGTGCCGAATATGTAAAACTGGTCAATTAGCAAGAACTCATTTAAAATTAAGTCCTTTCTAAAAATTTTCTCTTATACGTTTAAAGATGCATTTTTTCATTAATGTTAATGTAAAAATTTTTAGTTTTGCACCAAAAGAATCTTAGAAAACTTACCTAACCTTATTGTAACAAGAAAAATTTATTTTAGCGTAACCCAACTAAGTATATTTTAGATTTGTTTACAATAATTTAATTCTAAGCAAACATAGGGAAATGTATTTTTTTCGTTAGATTCAGAATGATTTTGGCGAAATTATTGCATACACAAATTTTCACTAGTCAGGTATACGAAGGCACAGACCAGTCACAGGGATGTCAATATATTTTTCAGCCTCACGTTGGTCAGGAAGTGCAGTGGTCTGCAACACGACGTGGCAGAGACAGGATCAATACACAGTTTTAAGAACAGGCATGATAGATCTCATGAAGCCAAGAGTGATTCCAGTGACGGCCGGTATGAGAGACCGAGCCATCAAGTGTAACTCAAGCATACAACCACAAGTAGGTGAAATAGGTGATCCCACACGCGCGCACGCACACCAACACGCACATACACACACACACACACACACACACACACACACACACACATACACACACACACACACACACACACATACACACACACACACACACACACACACACACACACACACACACACACACACACACACACACACACACACACACACACACACACACAAAAACATACACACACACACACACACACACACACACACACACGCACACACACACACACACACACACACACACACACACACACACACACACACACACACACACACACAGGAGAGATAGGGGGGACATGATAACGACATACAAAATACTGAGAGGAATTGACAAGGTGGACAAAGACAGGATGTTCCAGGGATGGTACACAGCAACAAGGGGACACAGTTGGAAGTTGAAGACACAGATGAATCATAGGGATGTTAGGAAGTATTTCTTCAGCCACAGAGTAGTCAGGAAGTGGAATAGTTTGGGAAGCGATGTAGTGGAGGCAGGATCCATACATAGCTTTAAGCAGAGGTATGATAAAGCTCACGGTTCAGGGAGAGTGACCTAGTAGTGACCAGTGAAGAGGCAGGGCCAGGAGTTTAGACTCGACCCCTGCAACCTCAACTAGGTGAGTACACAGGCTGCAGACCTGGCCAGCAATTGGGGAAGGGCAAAGAAGACCTCATACGGAGTACAGTCTAGAGAGCCAAAGACTACAAACCTCACTCAAGGAAAAAGATCTTGGGGTGAGTATAACTCCAGGCACATCTCCTGAGGCACACATCAACCAAATAACGGCTGCAGCATATGTGCGCCTAGCAAACCTCAGAACAGCATTCCGACATCTTAATAAGGAATCGTTCAGGAACCTGTACACCGTGTACGTTAGGCCCATATTGGAGTATGCGGCACCAGTTTGGAACCCACACCTAGCCAAGCACGTAAAGAAACTAGAGAAAGTGCAAAGGTTTGCAACAAGACTAGTCCCAGAGCTAAGAGGTATGTCCTACGAGGAGAGGTTAAGGGAAATCGACCTGACGACACTGGAGGACAGGAGAGATAGGGATGACGTGATAACGACATACAAAATACTGAGAGGAATTGACAAGGTGGACAATGACAGGATGTTCCAGACATGGGACACAACAAGGGGACAGAGTTGGAAGTTGAAGACACAGATGAATCACAGGGATGTTAGGAAGTATTTCTTCAGCCACAGAGTAGTCAGGAAGTGGAATAGTTTGGGAAGCGATGTAGTGGAGGCAGGATCCATACATAGCTTTAAGCAGAGGTATGATTAAGCTCACGGTTTAAGGAGAGTGACCTTGTAGCTACCAGTGAAAAGGCGGGGCCAGTAGCTAGGACTCGACCCCTGCAACCTCAACTAGGTGAGTACAACTAGGTGAGTACACAAACACACACACACACACACACACACACACACACACACACACACACACACACACACACACACACACACACACACACACATACCTAGAAGCGACCAGCAAAGAGGCGGGGCCAGGAGCTGTGACTCAACCCCTGCAACCACAAACAGGTGAGTACACTAGCGAAGAGGAGCCATGAGCTGTGATTCGACTCCTGCAACCACAAAGAGGTGAGTACACTAGCGAAGAGGGAGCCAGGAGCTGTGACTCGACCCCTGCAGCCACAAACAGGTGAGTACACTAGCGCTGAGGTGAGCTAGGAGCTGTGACTCGACCCCTTCATGCACAAACAAGTGAGTACACTAGCGAAGACTCGGGCCAGGAGCTGTGGCTCGACTCCTGCAACCACAAACGAGTGAGTACACTAGCGAAGACGCGGGCCAGGAGCTGTGACTCGACCTCTGCAGCCACAAACAGGTGAGTACACTAGCGAAGACGCGGGCCAGGAGCTGTGACTCGACCTCTGCAGCCACAAACAGGTGAGTACACTAGCGAAGACGCGGGCCAGGAGCTGTGACTCGACCTCTGCAGCCACAAACAGGTGAGTACACACAGCAACGTTGCGTTACCACACATGCAAAACAGACGCGATCTTTTTGTTTTTAAAAATTAGAATTTGGTTGAAACTGCGGGAAGACTGTGGAGGGAGGGGAGGGGGAGGGGAAGGAGCGGTGGGGAGGGGAGGGAGGAGTGTGGGGAGTAGGGGGGGTAAAAGTTTAGATAGGAGTAGTTAAAGTGAAGGTAGACAGGATGTGGTGGAGAGGAAGAAGGAGGAACATAGGATGGACAACAGAAGGATGGAGGGATTTTTGAGTGAGAGTTATCTCAAAGTTTAGCGACTAAAGGCAAATATTCAAATTTTCGTTTTGGTATTATTATTATTATTGTTAATAATATTATTATTATTATTATCATTATTATTATTATTATTATTAGTAGTAGTAGTAGTAATAATAATAATATCCTATTATTATTATTATTATTATTATTATTATTATTATTATTATTATTATTATTATTATTATTATTATTATTATTATTATTATTATTATTATTTTTATTATTATTATTATTATTATTATTATTATTATTATTATTATTATTATTATTATTATTATTATTATTATTATTATTATTATTAGTGCCATTATCTTATTATTATTATTATTATTATTATTATTATTATTAGTGTCATTATCTTATTATTATTATTATTATTATTATTATTATTATTATTATTATTATTATTATTATTATTATTATTATTATCATATTATTAATAGTAGTAATAGTAATAGTACCATTATCTTATTATTATTATTATTATAATTATTATTATTATTATTGTTACTATTATTATTATCTTTATGTTAATTTTGATCTGCAAATTGGATAATGTTTCACTTGGGTCTTCATTTAACTTCTGTTTCTTATTACTCGTATTTTCTGCCCTATAAGATCCATTATTTTTAATGAAAAAAGTTTTGAAAATGACCCACTTTTATTTTTTTTTTTACACAGATAGTGATGGCGGCGGCGGGGGCAGGGGCAGCGGCAGGGGCAGCGGCAGGGGCAGCGGCAGGGGCAGCGGCAGGGGCAGCGGCAGGGGCAGCGGCAGTGACAGGGGTGGCGGCTGCGGCAGCGATAGGGATGGCGGCCGCGGCGGCTAGGTCGTGCAATTTCCAAAGATTCCATCATGCCGATTCGATATTTTATTGCATGACTACACAATAACTGGTGCCTATTACCATGAATTTTGTTTCCTTGTGTAGGTTTTGTGATACATGTTGCCAGTAAGCACACTTGCCTATTTAAACGTCACTACAAACACTGTATACAGAAATGTTAGTTTTATGTGCATGTCTGAGTAAATATTGCATAATTACTATGTGCTTAGACACAACGTTCTTCTTTCTTGCAAAGTAGGTGAGTTGGAGAAGGAAAACACATTCACCATTATTCATTCCCCAGCTGTGTTTCCACAAGCGCCTGGAAACTACAATTCCCTAACTGCTTAAACTTCAACAGCCCCTCACATCTATCGAGATACTGGCACCTTACTTCATTTTAATAGTTTACTGCAAACCAACCAACCAACACGATCTTCTCCGCTTCTTCTCACTCCAAGATACCAACACTAAAGGGGTTGTCATCACAGGTTTCTTCCCGCGTGTCCTCAGAATCTGCAGGAGTGAATTCCTAGAGGAAGATTGTGCTTTCATAGAATAAGTATTTTCTAAGACATCACTTCATCAGAGGTCGCAGGCGCCGTGCACGTAACATCATCACCCAGACTGTATACCACTGAAAGGTACAATGTCCCCCTAACAACTCCATTGTCAAGTGAGTCTCCAGCATTCTCCCCAACACTGAATTCCAGGTAAACGCAGTCCCTCCGCCCCGTGACGCCACAGGATACAAAACTGTCGCAGGAAAATATTCAAGGACATCACCAGCAAGGGACACGAGCAGTAAGGGACAACACCAATAGGTACAGTCCACTGCAGAGGTACACACTATCGCTTGCAACGACTCGAAGAACATCTGTATTTTTACACCGAAACTCCCACAAGCATTTAGTTAATCACAAGAACGCAAGACTCATCGCCATGGAGGAGGACAACCAGAGACGCAGCGTCTGGAAATCATCACTCATCTGTATATCCAACAATTTCAACCAGAAACAAAAGGGTTCTACAAAATAGCTGAACCACTTCCCAGACAACTCCTTGATCGTTATCCCACACAGCAACAGGTCACAGCATAGAACAAGACTACAACAGTCCTGCTTGTCCAAGCTAGGCAGGTCCTTCTCAAATCCAACCTGCCTTCACACATATAGAACAGGAACTAGAAAGAGACAACAAAACAAATCACTCGCCTGAGACCACACAAACGGAACAGTGACGTAAATATTAGAATAGCCTTCAGTAACCTGAAGAAGGAGGTGTTGAGATAATTGTACAAAGAATACGTAGGATCAGAATTGGAGAACGCAGCTCCAGCTTACAACTTTAAGCTCACAATCATGATAAAAACTAGAAGCATTTCGGTAGCTTCGCGATCTGAGAAAGGTATTCCCGTGTTGCATAACCCTAGTCCCCTGTACCTCAATGCACGCGAATGGAATAGTGCAGAGTGCGGCATAAGTTGATAACGCAGTTACATATTAGAGTTGAAGGGACTCAGAAGACGCCTTCACAAGTCATCACAAAGAAACAATATCAAAATTTCTTCAGTAAAAATTACGAATCAAGATATTATAAACTCTACGTAGAGTGAAACGTTAACACAATAAAAGCGCACTCATCACCTGCGCCTCTTCTTTAAAGGAATAACCACATCTTACATTCTAACATACACTCAAGAAGTTGAGAAGGACAAACTATTTGAGAGTGAAGGACACAGAACTAGGGGACACAGCTGCAAACTAGCAAGCACAGAGGTGCCAAAGGTATACAGGAAATAATTCCCTCAGAGTGAGGGGTGGCAAGCAAATGGATTGCATTAGGAAGGAAGGAAGGAAGGGAGGGAGGGAGGGAGATAAGCTCAGTTCTCCCTGGAAAATATGTGACAGGTCAAGAGTCCAGGAAGTAACACTAAAGAGTCCAGGAAGTACACTAAAGAGTCCAGGAAGTACACTAAAGAGTCCAGGAAGTGACACCAGAGAGTTCAGGAAGTGACACTCAAAGAGAACAGAAAGTAAGTCAAACTGGTGCATGTAAGAGTTATGGCGCTGAACAAGAGCTAGGATTCAACCTCCACACATACTCAAAATTAAAGCATTTGCAGTGAAAATACAAGAGTACACATACATACACAGCTACACACATACACACCTGCCTACACATACGGTACATGCATACATACATACAGGCATATGCATATATTAATGCATATTTAAATAATAATATAAGTAAATAATAATAATAATAATAATATTATTATTATTATTATTATTATTATTATCATTATTATATTCCTGGTGAAGCACTAAATCCATAGGGGTTATACAGCGCCAAATACATAAGGGGCAACCGGTTTTGATCGGAGAAAGGGATGGGCAGCTTCAATTCCTTGGATCAAGAACCCTTCACCGGCGTTAAGGCACCAGGTTTGAAAGAGAGAGAGAGAGAGAGAGAGAGAGAGAGAGAGAGAGAGAGAGAGAGAGAGAGAGAGAGAGAGAGAGGGAGAGAGAGAGAGAAAGAGAGAAGAAAACACAAACCAGCTAATAAAGAGGGGAAAACCGAGACAGGAGATTAACAAGAGAGGGGAAAGTCTCACTAACACAGGTAGACAGGTGAGAGGGGAGCACACACGGTACAAGGAAAGGGAAGAGGGGAAATTAAAGGGGAGAGGGTGGGAGAGGAGGGGAAAGGGGGAGAGGGAGAAGGTGGGAGAGGGGAGTGGAGGTCTAAGGTTAATTAAGTTACTTGAGCCACCTTTTAACCTGGTCTTGTGTCTTGTAGCTGCAGGGGTGTGTGTGTGTGTGTGTGTGTGTGTGTGTGTGTGTGTGTGTTTTGTGTGTGTGTGTGTGTGTGTGTGTGGTGTGTGTGTGTGTGGTGTGTGTGTGTGTGTGTGTGTGTGTGTGTGTGTGTGTGTGTGTGTGTGTGTGTGTGTGTGTGTGTGTGTGTGTGTGTGTGTGTGTGTGTGTGTGTGCGTGTGTGTATATGTGTGTGTGTTTGTGTGTGTACTCACCTATTTGTACTCACCTATTTGTGGTTGCAGGGGTCGAGTCACAGCTCCTGGCCCCGCCTCTTCGCTGATTGCTACTAGGTCCTCTCTCTCCCTGCCCCATGAGCTCTAACATACCTCGCCTTAAAACTATGTATGGTTCCCGCCTCCACTACGTCACTTTCTAGGCTATTCCACGGCTTGACTACTCTATGACTGAAGAAATACTTCCTAACATCCCTTTGATTCATCTGAGTCTTCAACTTCCAATTGTGACCTCTTGTGTCTGTGTCCCTTCTCTGGAACATCCCGTCTTTGTCCACCTTGTCTATTCTGCGCAGTATTTTATATGTCGTTATCATGTCTCCCAGGACCCTCCTGTCCTCCAGTGTCGTCAGGCAGTGTGTGTGTGTGTGTGGTGTGTGTGTGTGTGTGTGTGTGTGTGTGTGTGTGTGTGTGTGTGTGTGTGTGTGTGTGTGTGTGTGTGTGTGTGTGGATGTAGGTGTGGGTGTTTGTATGCGAGTATGTATGTGTGTTAGTGCGTACTCACGTATTTGTAATTGTAGGGGTCAAGTCTCAGCTCCTGGCCCTGGCTCGTAACTTGCCGGATTTACTACCTTGAGGATCCTGTCATACCTGCTCTCACAACTATGTACGGAGTCTGCCTCCATCACTTCTTCGTCCAGGTCATTATACTTCCTGACCACCCAGAAGCTGAAGAAATACTTTCTGCCATCCCTGTGTTTTCAACTGCCAACGGTGCCCTCGTGTACTCGTTCCCCGCCTCGCTAGCACCCTCTCCGTCCATCCTATAAAGCCTTCTTGAGTATTTTGCAGTCCACTATGCTTCCTCCTTTAGGTCTTCTATCATCTAATGTCGTCAGGTTTAGTTCCTTTAGCCTCTCCTTACAGTTCATGTTCCTTAGCTGCGGGACTACTCACCGCTCTATGACCCTTGTGAGTTTAGAGCTTGGTTATGATTAAAATAATAATTATAATGTAAGGACTAGTCTGGTTAGTTACTTCTGCACTTTCTCCAGTCTTTTAAAATAGTCAAGTCCAGCTAACAAGTTATCCTGAACTCCTTCAAAAATGTTATCTTACTCATACTACAACAGCAGATCAAATAAAAAAAACTTTCCTCTACTCCGATCTGACAGTTTCAAACGCACCTGCTGATGTTCAATCCCTTGGCACTTTAAACTACCTTCACAATTTACTCGGACGAGTACTGCCTCTACTTCCTTCCATCTCAGAATTATATGTACTCTTGGTCCTCCTGTTCTGTTCTGTCAACTCTAAATGCTCAAACCTCCTCAGGAAGTTCTCGTCTCTGTTATGAATAATACCTTTTGTAATCCAGCATCGTTGTCTTATTTCTCTGTTCCGAATTCACTGCTTAATATTCACACTACACATTGAACACGACATCGAAACTGCCACTCAGTCTCCGCCTCCTGTTCCTCCTCATGTTTCTGCTCCTCCTCCTTTTCCTCCTCCTCTTCCTCCTCCTCTTCCTCCTCCTCATCCTCCTCCTCTTCCTCCTCCTCTTCCTCCTCCTCTTCCTCCTCCTCTTCCTCCTCCTCCTCCTTCTCCTCCTCCTCCTTCTCCTGCTCCTCCTTCTCCTTGCTGCAGTCTTCTAACCAATACCTCACATCTACTTCCAGGACTGATAACACTATACTTTGGGACATTTTTTTTCTCTTTCTCTCTCTTTTTTTTTCTTTTTGCTTCTAAAATTCTTTGTCTCAACAGATGCCTGAGTGCACCGCCCAATTTTTGTCTTCGTGTATTCGATGGTTCATCTGGTCCTTCATGGACCCACCTGCCAAGGTCACTCGCAGATATTTAAATACATTTACTTCTTCCATAAGCCCTCCTTCCAGTTTGATATCCACTTTTTCATTGCTTAATTAAACTTTTTGTTACTCATTACCTTATACATTTTTAACTTACTTCTTTGACACACACTCTCAGACTCCACCAACCTTACCAGCTAATATTCGGAATTTCTAGAAACAGCTGTCATCGTCAAGAAAGGAACTGCAACAACTTCCACTCTGTACCAGACTTTTTATATTTCAATCTTAACACCCTTAGCGATCACTTTTGCAGAATTTAACTAGAAATAAAACTATCAACCACAGAGTCAGGGCGCATCTCTACATAAGGCCAATTAAGTTCTAGGGGTATTTTAGATTATTCTCTATTTCATAAATCATTAAAATTTCTTCATCTATGAACTCTGGGCTACAAATATGCAAAGTTCTCAAAAACATGTTTGAGAAGACAGAATGTAACTCTATCATCTGTCTTCACATCATGTTAGAGTTAAACCTTCTGCATTCTCACCCTGTTTTGGGGAACTCGGGTATGTGCAGCCCAGAGTTCATAAACGAAGAAATTCTGAAGATTTATGAAATAGCGAATGATCTAAAATATCCCACCTGTATTCAACTCATGTGCTGGTCAGGAAGATGGCGCTGCTGATCATGTGCTGGTCAGGAAGATGATTCTGCTGATCAAGTACTGGTCAGGAAAATGGTGCTACTGATCAAGTGATGGTCAGGAAGATGGTTCTGCTGATCAAGTACTGGTCAGGAAGATGGTTCTCCTGATCAAGTACTGGTCAGGAAAATGGTGCTACTGATCAAGTGATGGTCAGGAAGATGGTTCTGCTGATCAAGTACTGGTCAGGAAGATGGTTCTCCTGATCAAGTACTGGTCAAGAAGATGGTGCTCCTGATGAAGTGATGGTCAAAAAGATGGTTCTACTGATCACAGGGAACATCACAACCTCAACAAATATAGAAACTTGTTCTGTCCAGCGTCACCTTCCGTCAATATATTTTAATAATGTGTGTCAGTAAAGTTCTCAAAAAAGCAACTGTACCATTTAATTCTTTCGTTATATATATATATATATATATATATATATATATAATATATATATATATATATATATATATATATATATATATAATATAATATAAATATATATATATATATATATATATATATATATATATATATATATATATATATATTATATATATATATTATAAATAATAATATCAAGTAAAAATGTTTTTACTGAGACTTACATGTGATAATTGGTCATCACTGAGATATAATCAGAGAAAGTGCCTGGCTAGAAATGGACAAATTTTGAAGCTAATATATTTTAATCATAAATAAACTTAATTGCCGAAAAATGGCTCAGAATGGAGACTTTCAGTTTTATTATATCGCCGAGCATATAAAGCGAGGCCATTACTGCCCAGGTAACTGTGGTGATGGGATGGTGGAGATGGCAGGGATGGGGGATGATGGAGGGGGGAGAGGGAGAGAGGGGAAAGGTGTAAACACTGAGAAAGAGAGAGAGAGAGGGAAGTGACGGGAAAAATGCATGGAGTAAGGATGGGAAAGAAGAGAGAGAGAGAGAGAGAGAGAGAGAGAGAGAGAGAGAGAGAGAGGAGAGAGAGAGAGAGAGAGAGAGAGAGAGAGAGAGAGAGAGAGAGAGAGAGAGAGAGAGAGAGAGAGGGAATAAATATGTGGGAAGGAGAAGTGAGGCTAGCGGAATCTAACCTGGCTACCCTGGAAGAGAGGAGGGCAGAGGGTATGGGCACACCACTCTGAACGCTGAGAGTCACAAATGTTTAGAAGTACATTTTCAGCGTCAGGTTGGTAGGAAAGTTGAGTGAGCTGAACGTATCAGTGATAGAGGCAAACAACATACATAGTTGCACAAATATTCCTAACTTAGGAGACTGAGTTAAAGGTCCAAGTCGGACAAAAACGTCATCATAAATTTTAGTTTCCCAAGTTCGGGTTATTTGTGTATTGTTAAAGTCACGTAATTGTGATCTTATATGTCTCAAGAGGTCTGAAACCAGTAAGAGCCAGGACTCAACCCACACAAACACACACACACAAAAGACCAGGTGTATTGACAAGAGCCTTTGACAAATGGTAACTAACTCTCCACAAACCGCACAGACATTATAGTTTTCACAGAGACAAAGTTCCCAGGTCAAACCAGAGGTTGCAACAATGATCAAACCAGAAGACTTGCAGAGGTTGCAACACTGATCAAACCAGAAGACTTGAAGAGGTTGCAACAGTGATCAAATCAGAAGACTTGCAGAGGTTGCACCAGTGATCAAATCAGAAGACTTGCAGAGGTTGCACCAGTGATCAAACCAGAAGATTTTCAGAGGTTGCAACAATGATCAAACCAGAAGACTTGCAGAGGTTGCACCTGTGATCAAACCAAAAGATTTGCAGAGGTTGCACCAGTGATCAAACCAGAAGACTTGCAGAGGTTGCACCAGTGATCAAACCAGAAGACTTGCAGAGGTTGCAACAGTGATCAAACCAGAAGACTTGCAGAGGTTGCACCAGTGATCAAACCAGAAGATTTTCAGAGGTTGCAACAATGATCAAACCAGAAGACTTGCAGAGTTTGCACCTGTGATCAAACCAGAAGATTTTCAGAGGTTGCACCAGTGATCAAACCAGAAGATTTTCAGAGGTTGCAACAATGATCAAACCAGAAGATTTGCAGAGGTTGCACCAGTGATTAAACCAGAAGACTTGCAGAGGTTGCACCAGTGATTAAACCAGAAGACTTGCAGAGGTTGCACCAGTGATCAAACCAGAAGACTTGCAGAGGGTGCAACAGTGATCAAACCAGAAGACTTGCAGAGGTTGCAACAGTGATCAAACCAGAAGACTTGCAGAGGTTGCACCAGTGATCAAACCAGAAGACTTGCAGAGGTTGCAACAGTGATCAAACCAGAAGGCTTGCAGAGGTTGCAACAGTGATCAAACCAGAAAACTTGCAGAGGTTGCAACAGTGATCAAACCAGAAGACTTGCACAGGTTGCAACAGTGATCAAACAAGCTGTTACAACATTTTAACTCAGACAGGTAATGTAAACTGGAGAGAGTGAAATAAGGCCAAATAAAGTGTTTAAAAACTGGAAGGGAGGAAGTTAGAAAGAGCATGTAAAGAGAAGAACATGGGTATAACTGTTTAACCTAACATTAGTGCCAGAGGCGCATATGAACCAGCTACGTCAGCCGTACACACAAGGTTGGCAGGAATCAGAACTGCCTTCGGAAAGCTCAGTAAGGAGTTATTCAGGACTACACACGACGTACGTCAGGACTATCTAAGAATGTGCAGCATCAACATAGAGTCCATGACTAACTAGAGATGTCGGTAAACAGGTAACTTCTAGAGTTTAACCCGGACAAATGCAAGATCATGCTAAGTGGAGAACGCCAAGGCAGACTAGACGCAGAGGACATAATGAGAGAATATACGTTGCACCTGGGAGTGAATATTACACTGAGTATATGACACCATATAACGTCAACGTAGTATATGCAAGACTGGCAAACCTAAGACTAGCATTTAGAAACTCGAATAAAGAATCCTTCAGAACTTTATATACAGCATATGTTACTCCAATAATTGAGTACGCAGCCCCAGCATGGAGCCCACACATGGTCGAAAATGTCCAGAGGTTTGCAACCTGCCTAGTACTACAGCTGAGAGGAAAGCACTATAAGGAGAGGTTGAAGGAAGTATACCTGACTACCCTGGCGGAGAGGAACACAAGGGGTGACATGATTGCGACACAAAAAATCTTAAAATAATAGATCAGATAAGGACTGTGTTTGAATTAAGAAGACCAAGAATAAGTGGATACAAGAAGAAGCTGAAGACACAGATGAGCCACAGAGATGTCACGGAGTATTTATTCAGCCTCAGGATGGTCGGGAAGTAGAATGATCTCGATGAAAAAGTGGAGGAGGCTGAGTCTATACATAAGTTTAAAGACAAGGTACGACACGGCTCACGAGGCTACGGGACAGCGGATCTGGCAGGGATCGAATTCTAGCCAGGAGCTAGGATTCGATCCCTGCAACCAAATATAGGTGAGTACACACCGACACACACACGCCAGCGACCAGTGAAGAGGCGGGGCCAGGAGCTATGAATCGACCACTGCAACCACAATTAGGTGAGTATTCACACAGGAGAATGATATAGTGGAGGCAGCATCCATACATAGCTTTAAGAAGAGGTACGAGAAAACTCATGGAACAGGATGAGAGTTTACCTTATAGTAACCAGCGAAGTGAGTGCAAATAGATGTGTATACACACACACACACACACACACACACACCACACCACACACACACACACAACTCACACACACACACACACACACACACACACACACACACACACACACACACACACACACACACACACACACACACACACAACACACACAACACACACACACACACACACACTACACACACAACACTACACACACACACACATCACCACACACACACACAAACACACACACCACACACACACACAACACACACACCACACAAACACACACTTACACACACACACAACACACACACACACACACCACACACACACAAAACACATACACATACACACACACACACACAACACACACACACACACACACACACACACCACATACACACACACACACATACACACACACACACACACACACACCACACACACACACATACACACACACACACACACACACACAACACACACACACCAAAACACAAAACATACACACACACACACACATCACACACACACACACACACACACACACACCACACACACACACACACACACCACACATACACACACACACACACATACAACACACACACACACACACACACACACACACACACCCCACACACACACACACACACACACACACACACACACACACACACACACACACACACACATACACACACACAAAACACATACACACACACACACACACACACACACACACACACACACACACACCCCACACACACATACACACAACACACACACACACACACACACACACACACACACACACACACACACACACACACACAAACATAACAATACCTTTACACCAGCAGAAAATAAATATAGTAGAGGGAGGGACAGACTCACACAGTTGTAACAACATTAAGTAAAGTAGAACAGACTAATAGAAAAATAAAAGAAAAATGTAACTTCTAAAAGCAGAAACGGAAGAGGATACGGATCATGAACTGATAAAATGAAAATAAGGTAGACAGAGAGAAGAAAATCAAAGACAGGTAGAGCTTAAACAACAATGAAAATTGTTGGTGTATGAAGGAAATCTGAAACAATAGACGCAGCTAACTCAGAATATATCTAAAAATTAACAAAAGCTGTGAAGGAAAGATTAAAAGAAGAAAGAACATTGCAGCAGGCCTACTGGCCCATGCGGGGCAGGTCTATGTCAACCTCCGGCTTAGACCAATGGCCCACCCAGTCAGGTCACCTCCACTTAAGGAAGGAGCACGGCATCTGACCCAGTAGCACCAGCTAGTCAGGTTCACCTCACACCCACCCACACCCACCCACACCCACTCATGTATTTATCTAATTTATTTTTAAAACTACACAACGTCTTAGCTGCTATAACGGTACTCGGGAGTTTGTTCCACTCATCCACAACTCTATTACCAAAGCAGTGCTTTCCTATATTCTTCATGAATCTGAATTTTTCCAACTTGAAACCATTGCTGCGAGTCCTGTCTAGGCTAGATATTTTTAGCATCTATTTACATCCCCTTTATTCATTCCTGTTTTCCATTTATACACCTCAATCATATATTCCCTAATTCTACGCCTTTCTAGAGAGTGCAGATTCAGGGCCCTCAGTCTCTCCTCATAGGGAAGATTTCTGATACATGGGATCAACTTTGTCATCCTCCTCTGTACGTTTTCCAGTGCATTTATATCCATTCTGTAATACAGTGACCAGAACTGCGCAGCATAAGATGATAGCCACAAAGATTGCTAAAGGTCACAGAGGTGCCTGTGCTAACCTTCCTATGGTGTAGAAATATACCTAGTTGGATGAATCTTATTCTGGCTAGCTGGTCAAGTGGCTAACGCGACGGGCTGGAGTTTTGAGACTCTATGACCGCGGGTTCAATCCCGGCCGGGGGTATGGTTAGAGAGAGAGTGAGAGAGAGAGAGAGAGAGAGAGAGAGAGAGAGAGAGAGAGAGAGAGAGAGAGAGAGAGAGAGAGAGAGAGAGAGAGAGAGAGAGAGAGAGAAGAGAGAGAGAGAGAGAGAGAGAGAGAGAAGAGAGAGGAGGAGAGAGAGAGAGAGAGAGAGAGAGAGAGAGAGAGAGAGTTCTGTGACATGAATAAAAACTCTTCCCCCCCACAAAAAAAAAATATGATAAGTAAAATAATTATTTAATGGAATGTGAGAGAGAAGGAAAGAAAAGAAAAGATACGGCGATAACACGGGAAGTGAACCAATGATGAAACTTGCCGGAGAATCAAACAGAACAATAAGAAATAAACACACGAAAGAAGACAAAAATAAACAAAAGAAAGAAGACAAGATTGTTGAGAAGATGTGCAGACCAGCTAGCAGCACCTCTAACTCGCATCTTTCAGCACTGCCTAGTACAGTGTAAATGGCCCTCTCTATGGAAAGAGGCAAATGTAGTCCCTGTTCACAAAAAGAAGAGCAGAGCAGAAATCAGCAACTACAGACCAGTGTCACTCCTGTCAATCACTGGTAAGATCCTTGAGACAATAATCTCAAGACAAATGACAGAGTTTTGGACTACCACTCACTACTTTGTGATCGTCAATATGGCTTCAGGAAAGGTTACTCTGCTGCTGATCTGTTGTTAAACCTCTCCACTAAGTGGCACCAGTCACTGGATGAATCCAAAGTCAGCTGTGTGGTAGCACTGGACACTGCTGGCGCTTTCGACCGGGTGTGGCACCAGGGCCTCTTAGCAAAACTTCAAGCACTGGGAATTGCAGGCACTACGCTATGTCTCCTCAGTGATTACCTTCATGGTAGATCTCTAAGTGTAGTTCTCAATGGAACGGAATCAGCAAGACATCCTATTGGGGCAAGTGTTCCACAAGGAAGCGTCCTGGGTCCATTGTTATGGAATGTCTACTTCAACGACCTTCTTCATCTCATCCCAGAATCACATGCATATGCAGACGACTGGACACTGACATTCACTTATCCAAGAGAAGAAATACCAGCTGCTCTAAGCTATATCAATCACCAGCTGAGAGCTATATCAGCTTGGGAAAATAAATGGCAAGTAACATTTGCACCTGAGAAAACGCAAATGATGATCGTCTCTAGGCACCATGATGGTAATGCTGGTGCAGTAGTAAGGATGAATGGGAGGGTGTTGGCACCTGGAGAAGAAGTTGATATCCTTGGGGTGAAATTTGACTCCAAACTAACCATGAAGAACCATGTTGTAAATCTTGCAAACTAGGCAGCCAGGAAGGTTACACCACTCAGCCGTATCTCGCATCTGCTTGACAGTAGGGGTTGCAAGATTCTGTACGAGGCACAAGTACGCTCGCACCTTGAGTATGCTCCACTTTCTTGGTTTGCCTGCCCCCCCCCCTCTCATCTGCGACTGCTTGACAGAGTAGAGAACAGAGCAAGACGTCTCATCTCTCGCCTGGACCCATCCTGGATAGATCTGTCATTTCAGCAGAGCCTTCAACATAGGAGGGATGTGGGTGGCCTTACTGTTACGTACAAGGCCAATATTGTCAAAGTACCACACTTGGATCCACTTCGTGACAGCGTGAAACAAGCTTTTATGCCACAAGACGGGCAGAAAGCAACAACTTCACTCTGGCTGTACCCTTCTCCAGAACATCACTCCATCTGAGATCATATATACCCAGGATGACTCGAGTATGGAACACATTCGTACAGCATAATGATGTCAACGAGATAAAGTCAGTTGATCAAATGAAAATGCTGGCCCACAGATGGCTCCAACTTCATCCTGTTCCCTACTTGTATGTCTCGTAACAATAAAAATGCTTTCAAATGAGCTGATGTAGGTAACAGCTCTTCGCTTGCCAATAAAATTAGGAATCCTTAACCTGTAAATAGCTTGTCAATAAAGCTAGGGATCCTTAACCTTGTCAAACCCTGTGTAAAAAAAAAAATAAACAAAAGAAAGAAGACAAAAATAAACACACGAAAGAAGACAAAAATAAACAAAAGAAAGAAGACAAAAATAAACACATGAAAGAAAACGGAAATAAACATAAGAAAGAAAACAGAATCACACGAAAGAGGACAGAAACAAACACATGAAAGAAGACAAAAAAAAACTCTGAAAAAAATGAGAGGATCAGAGGAATGAAGAACCAAATCTTTCATTCAATTTTGTAAAAATCAAGCCGAAAAATTAAACATTTAAACAAAACACCAAAAAAAATATATATATATACGACAAAGGTAAAGTCACAGAAGCTGAGGAGGAAACATGGGAGGGACTGACTACAAAATTTCAACGTGTCTCTTTAGCCCCCCCCCTCCAACCACCCAAAAAATAGAGAAAAAAAGAAAAGATATTTGCAAATAAAAGTGATTTGAATCCGAAACAGCCAGCCGAGAGGGAGGATACTAGAACAAGAGGAAGTAGAGATATTAACACTAGATAGAGTGGAGACTAAAGCAATTGGACTAAATGGAGCATCACACTGGGTATTAAAAGAGCACTTATAACAACCATCATGCTGAGGTATAGCTATCATGTTAAGCTATAGCTATCATGGGTTTGGGGATGCTTTCATGTGAGGTATGCTTCATGTGAGGTATAGCTATCTGTAGTAAAAACTATTATTTGTTAAGGTATAGCTATCATGTTGAGGGTATAACTTTATGTTGAGGTATAGCTATCATTGTTGAGGTATAGCTATCATTTGAGTATAATTTCATGTTGAGGTAAGCTTTCATGTTTTAGTTAGCTTTCATGTTGAGGTATAGCTATCATGTTGAGGTATAGCTATCATGTTGAGGTATAGCTTTCATGTTGAGGTATAGCTTTCATGTTGAGGTATAGCTTTCATGTTGAGGTATAGCTTTCATGTTGAGGTATAGCTATTATGTTGAGGTATAAGCTTCATGTTGAGGTATAGCTATCATCTGGAGGTATAGCTATTCATGTTGAGGTTATAGCTATTATGTTGAGGTATAAACTTTTGTGAGGTATAGCTATCATGTGAGGTAAGCTATCATGTTGAGGTATAGCTATCATCTGGGGTATAGCTAATCATGTTGAGGGTATAGCTATCATGTTGAGGTATAGCCATCATGTTGAGGTATAGCTATCATGTTGAGGTATAGCTATCATGTTGAGGTATAGCTATCATGTTGAGGTATAGCTTTCATTTGGAGGTATAGGGTTTCATGTTGAGGTATAGCCATCATGTTGAGGTTTAATAGCTTTTCATGTTGAGGTATAGCTTTCATGTTGAGGTTAAGTCTATCATTTGAGTAAAAAGCTAATCATGTTGAGGTATAGCTTTCATGTTGAGGTATAGCTATCATGTTGAGGTATAGCTTTCATGTTGAGGTATAGCTATCATGTTGAGGTATAGCTTTCATGTTGAGGTATAGCTTTCATGTTGAGGTATAGCTATCATGTTGAGGGGATAAACTATCATCTGGAGGTATAGCTATCATGTTGAGGTATAGCTATCATCTGGAGGTATAGCTATCATGTTGAGGTATAGCTATCATGTTGAGGTATAGCTATCATGTTGAGGTATAGCTATCATGTTGAGGTATAGCTATCATGTTGAGGTATAGCTATCATGTTGAGGTATAGCTATCATGTTGAGGTATAAACTTACATGTTGAGGTATAAACCCTTTCATGTTGAGTATAGCCATCATGTTGAGGGATAGCTTTTATTTGAGGGATAGCCATCATGTTGAGGTATAGCTTTCATGTTGAGGTATAGCTTTCATGTTGAGGTATAGCTATCATGTTGAGGTATAGCTATCATGTTGAGGTATAGCTTTCATGTTGAGGTATAGCTATCATGTTGAGGTATAGCTTTCATGTTGAGGTATAGCTATCATGTTGAGGTATAGCTTTCATATTGAGGTATAGCTTTCATGTTGAGGTATAGCTTTCATGTTGAGGTATAGCTTTCATGTTGAGGTATAGCTATTATGTTGAGGTATAGCTATATGTTGAAAGGGGTAGCTTTCATGTTGAGGTATAGCTTTCATGTTGAGGTATAGCTATTATGTTGAGGTATAACTATTATGTTGAGGTTTTAGCTATCATGTTGAGGTATAAACTATCATCTGGAGGTATAGCTATTTATGTTGAGGGAAAAGCTATTTGTTGAGGTATAACTATTATGTTGAGGTATAGCTATCATGTTGAGGTATAGCTATCATCTGGAGGTATAGCTATCATGTTGAGGTATAGCTATCATGTTGAGGTATAGCTATTATGTTGAGGTATAACTATTATGTTGAGGTATAGCTATCATGTTGAGGTATAGCTATCATCTGGAGGTATAGCTATCATGTTGAGGTATAGCTATTATGTTGAGGTATAACTATTATGTTGAGGTATAGCTATCATGTGTGGTTTTAGCTATCATCTGGAGGTATAGCTATCATGTTGAGGTATAGCTATTATGTTGAGGTATAACTATTATGTTGAGGTATAGCTATCATGTTGAGGTATAGCTATCATGTTGAGGTATAGCTATCATCTGGAGGTATAGCTATCATGTTGAGGTAGAGCTATCATGTTGAGGTATAGCTATCATGTTGAGGTATAGCTATCATGTTGAGGTATAGCTATCATCTGGAGGTATAGCTATCATCTGGAGGTATAGCTATCATCTGGAGGTATAACTATTATGTTGAGGTATAGCTATCATGTTGAGGTATAACTATTATGTTGAGGTATAGCTATCATGTTGAGGTATAGCTATCATGTTGAGGTATAAACTTCATCTGGGGGTATAGCTATCATGTTGAGGTATAGCTATCATGTTGAGGTATAGCTATCATGTTGAGGTATAGCTATCATGTTGAGGTATAGCTATCATGTTGAGGTATAGCTATCATGTTGAGGTATAGCTATCATGTTGAGGTATAGCTATCATGTTGAGGTATAGCTATCATGTTGAGGTATAGCTATCATGTTGAGGTATAGCTTTCATGTTGAGGTATAGCTTTCATGTTGAGGTATAGCTTTCATGTTGAGGTATAGCTATCATCTGGAGGTATAGCTATCATCTGGAGGTATAGCTATCATGTTGAGGTATAACTATTATGTTGAGGTATAGCTATCATGTTGAGGTATAACTATTATGTTTAGGTATAGCTATCATGTTGAGGTATAACTATTATGTTGAGGTATAGCTATCATGTTGAGGTATAGCTATCATGTTGAGGTATAACTATTATGTTGAGGTATAGCCATCATGTTGAGGTATAACTATTATGTTGAGGTATAGCTATCATGTTGAGGTATAGCGATCATGTTGAGGTATAACTATTATGTTGAGGTATAGCTATCATGTTGAGGTATAACTATTATGTTGAGGTATAGCTATCATGTTGAGGTATAACTATTATGTTGAGGTATAGCTATCATGTTGAGGTATAACTATTATGTAGAGGTATAGCTATCATGTTGAGGTATAACTATTATGTTGAGGTATAGCTATCATGTTGAGGTATAGCTATCATGTTTTAGGTATAACATTATGTTGAGGTATAGCTATCATGTTGAGGTATAGCGTCATGTTTTAGGTATAGCTATCATGTTGAGGTTAATAGCGTCATGTTTTAGGTTATAGCTATTTATGTTGAGGTAAAAGCTATCAGTTGAGGTATAGCTATCATGTTTAGGTATAGCTATCACGTTGAGGTATAACTATTAGTTGAGGTATAAACGTCATGTTGAGGATAGCTATCATGTTGAGGTATAGCTATCATGTTGAGATATAGCAATCATGTTGAGGTATAGCGTCAGTTGAGGTATAGCTATCATGCTGAGGTATAGCTATCAAAAGTTGAGGTATGAGTATCATGTTGAGGTATAGCTATCACGTTGAGGTATAGCTATCATGTTGAGGTATAACTATTATGTTGAGGTATAGCAATCATGTTGAGGTATAGCCATCATGTTGAGGTATAGCTATCATGTTGAGGTATAGCTATCATCTGGAGGTATAGCTATCATGTTGAGGTATAGCTATCATGTTGAGGTATAGCTATCATGTTGAGGTATAGCTATCATGTTGAGTATAGCTATCACTGGAGGTATAGCTATCATGTTTGAGGTTTTAGCTATCATGTTGAGGTTTTAGCTATCATGTTGAGGTATAGCTATCATCTGGAGGTATAGCTATCATGTTGAGGTATAGCTATCATGTTGAGGTATAGCTATCATGTTGAGGTATAGCTATCATCTGGAGGTATAGCTATTATGTTGAGGTATAGCGATCATGTTGAAGTATAGCTATCATGCTGAGGTAAAGCTATCATGTTGAGGCATAGCTATCATGCTGAGGTATAGCTATCATCAGGAGGGGTACATATCATGTTGAGGTATAGCTGTCATGTTAAGGTATAGCTAGCATGTTGAGGTATAGCTATCATGTTGAGGTATAGCTATCATGTTGAGGTATAGCTATCATGTTGAGGTATAGCGATAATGTTGAAGTGCAGCTAACATGTTGAGGTATACCTATCATTTGAGGTATAGCTATCATGTTAGGTATAGCTATCATGTTGAGGTATAGCTATCATGTTGAGGTATAGCGATAATGTTGAAGTGCAGCTAACATGTTGAGGTATACCTATCATATTGAGGTATAGCTATCATGTTAAGGTATAGCTATCATGTTGAGGTATAGCTATCATGTTGAGGTATAGCGATAATGTTGAAGTGCAGCTAACATGTTGAGGTATACCTATCATATTGAGGTATACCTATCATATTGAGGTATAGCTATCATGTTGAGGTATAGCTATCATGTTGAGGTATAGCTATCATGTTGAGGTATAGCTATCATGTTGAGGTATAAGCTATCATGTTGAGGGAAAAGCTATTTATGTTGAGGTATAGCTATCATGTTGAGGTATAGCTATCATGTTGAGGTATAGCTATCATGTTGAGGTATAGCTATCATGTTGAGGTATAGCTATCATGTTAAGGTATAGCTATCATGTTGAGGTATAGCTATCATGTTAAGGTATAGCTATCATGTTGAGGTATAGCTATCATGTTGAGGTATAGCTATCAGCTGAGGTATAGCTATCATGTTGAGGTATTGCTTTCATGTTGAGGTATAAACTATCTGCTGAGGTATAGCTATCTTTTTGAGGTATAGCTATCATGTTGAGGTATAGCTATCATGTTGAGGTATAGCTATCATGTTGAGGTATAGCTATCATGTTGAGGTATAGCTATCATGCTGAGGTATAGCTATCATGTTGAGGTATAGCTATCATGTTGAGGTATAGCTATCATGTTGAGGTATAGCGATCATGTTGAGGTATAGCTATCATGTTGAGGGATTTGCTATCATGTTGGGTATAGCTATCATGTTTAGGTATAGCTATCATGCTGGGTATAGCTATCAGTTGAGTTTTTAAACTATCATGTTGAGGTATAGCTATCATGCTGAGGTTATAGCTATCATGTTGAGGTTAGCTACCCTGTTGAGGTATAGCTATCATGTTGAGGTATAGCTATCATGTTGAGGTATAGCTATCATGTTGAGGTATAGCGATCATGTTGAGGTATAGCTATCATGTTGAGGTATAGCTATCATGTTGAGGTATAGCTATCATGTTGAGGTATAGCGATCATGTTAAGGTATAGCGATTATGTTGAGGTATAGCTATCATGTTGAGGTATAGCTATCATCTTCAGGTATAGCGACAGCCTCTTGAGAGGATTTATCAGAGATATACCCAGTATATCCGAGTATATATCTCAGTAGATCTCTCTCATACCTTTCAAGAAATACTGCCGGATGTAGTTATTGTAGAAGTGGTGTTAGCTGGCCAGCTGTCACTGTGACTGAGTAAAGATGAGGCTAGATGGAGTGGGAGTGGGAGGGAGAGGAGTAGGAGAGAGGATGGAAGGGAGAGGAAGACAGGCAGGGATGGAGAGAGGCAGGGAGAGGAGGAGGTAGGCAAAGAGGGAGAGGAGGGGGTAGGGAAGAAGGGAGACACGGGGAGTCTAACTGAGGGGGAGAGAGGGGAGGAGGTAGAGAGGGAGAGACGAAGACGGGGAGGGAGGGAGACGGGGAGGGATAGAGACGGGGAGGGAGGGAGACGGGGAGGGAGGGAATCGGGTAGAGAGGGAGACAGGGAGAGAGTATAATCCTCTTCCTAGTCTCTCTCAACTCTCCTTTCCCATTAGCTAATTACTTAAGCAACTTTGATCACTCGTGTATACATCCATGTGTCTGTTTTTGTGTGTCGATGTGTGTGTGTGTGTGTGTGTGTGTGTGTGTGTGTGTGTGTGTGTGTGTGTGTGTGTGTGTGTGTTGTGTGTGTGTGTGTGTGTGTGTGTGTGTGTGTGTGTGTTTGTGTGTGTGTGTGCGGGGGTGTGTGTGTCCTATTTGTACTCCTCTGTTAGTGGTTGCAGGGGTTGACGTTCAGCTCCTGGCTCTGTCTTGCTTGGTTCACTCCCTCCCAGACTCATGAACCCTGTCATTCCCATTCTTAAAGCTGTGTGGAGCCTGCCTCCACTACTATATTCACCCAGGTCATTCCACTTCTTGGCCACCCTGAGGCAAAAGAAATATTTTCTGACATCCCGGTGACTCATGTGTGTCCTCGTGTACCTGTTTTCTGCCCCTCAAACCTGTCCTCTGAGCAATTTGTATGTAGTTAACATGAATTCCATGGAAAGACTATTCTTTAAAGTCGTCAGGTTCAGTTCCTTTACCCTCTTCTCATAGAGCATTTCCCTTAGCTTTGGGAATAGTTTCTTTGTCATTTCTACGTCATTTTCAGGGCCATGAATGGCTGCTGACATTCCGGAGACTTATTCTTAGATTTACCAAACGAGTATTAGCTGCAGTGGTTATTGCGATGGTGGCTGCCTCTTGTGATATGTATGCCATTATGATTAAAGTCTTGCTTCTTGAGTGAGGTTTGCAACCTCTGTTTCCAACGTCTATTCAAAGTTTTTGATCTTCCTGCCCTTTCAACAATTTTCTTAAACATTTGCTGGGGTTGAATTCCAGTTGCCACTTGTCTGACCGTTCTTAGTTTTTCAAGGTACATTAGTAAGCTTTCCTTGTCTCTATTAGTTTTTTATGCTCATCAATTTTACATCATCTGCAAACAACGATACATCTATCTCTTCTGGTATATAATTTGCATATGCTAGAAACAGTACTGTATTTAATACCAATTCTTGTAGAGCCTCACCTTTTACTCTTATTGTGAAACCTTTTCTCTCGCAGAATCCATGGTGACACTTTGTCGAGTCCCTTTGCCTCTGATGTATTCAGTTTACTCAAGATTTTTCACCTCTTTTCCCGACAGAGAGTGCATCGGACAAGTGAAGTAGCAGCAACAACACTCACAGCAAGAGGCATTCTTGAGCTTCCCCAGCGCTCGGGCTTCGGCCCAAAGCTGGGGTGTGGCTCTAAAAGGATCCTGTAGCGCTTACTGCCTTTGTATCTCCTGACATCGTCTTCTGCTATGCAGCTGCCACACTCCCTGAGCCCAGTGTGGGCGGGGTTTGTGGCAGCCCAAGGTGCCTAGCTTCTCCCTCCGAGCTCCGTGGGGGCGAGGAATGGGGCTAGGCCTGGGGACAGCTGGTCCCAGTCTTATTACCTGGTCATCTAACTGTCAACTCTCTTCTAACGTCGCTTTGTGGCAGTCTTGGATCAGACTTTACTTTTGCTTGTATGTCATTCTCAAACTGCCACACAGCTACTCACCTCACCCCCTGTATATTAGCTTCTAGCCCACTTATATCCTTCACTTTCTAAAGCTTTTCCACAATCTTGTGTACTTTCTCCTCTTTGCATCTTTGGGTGACACACGGATCTCCTGGTTTTTACCATTATCTCTTGGTTTTTTCCCCAGGGTGCGAACTTCAGCGCTGCCTCACAGCACATTACCTTCAGGTACTCTGTCTTAATTGTTGACTTTCCTTCTACTTCTCTTTCCTTCTGTATTGCATTCAGTTTTCTTTCATCTCTGTTAGGTTCCCTCTTCTGAAGTCTGGTTTCTCCAATTTCTCTATTACACGGAATGTTCTGTATAACCATGGGATTTCTGCATCCACAGATAAATGTCACCCATCTCTGTACAAACGTTGTATCATACTGAAATAAAATAGTATAATTATTTTTATTATTATTATTATTATTATTATTATTATTATTATTATTATTATTATTATTATTATTATTATTATTATTATTATTATTATTATTATTATTCCCACCTGCTGTTCTTCTCTCAGTGTTTACTTCTGTAAGGTATTCGAAATTAAGTTCTGTACTCTGGCTAACACCCAGAGTCCTGTCATGTTCAATGTTACTTGTAAGAGATGAAACACTCATAGCTAGCGATACGAACACTCCGGCCCAGGGGTGCCAACGCTCCGGCCCAGGGGTGCCAACACTCCGGCCCAGGGGTGCCAACACTCCGACCCAGGGGTGCCAACACTCCGGCCCAGGGGTGCCAACACTCCGGCCCAGGGGTGCCAACACTCCGGCCCAGAGGTGCCAATACTCCGGCCCAGGGGTGCCAACACTCTAGACCAAGGGTGCCAACACTCCAGATCAGGAGTGCCAACACTCCGAGGTGCCAACACTCTGGATCAGGGGTGCCAATACTCCAGATCAGGGGTGCCAACACTCTAAACCAAGGATGCCAACTCTACGGGCATATCTTGATTAAGTGGCTCTCTAGCCTGAGAAAAATATATTAATAATGGCTCCCAGGACTGCCATACAGCGTGTCACATTATTGCGCTCTCTCTCTCTCTCTCTCTCTCTCTCTCTCTCTCTCTCTCTCTACTCTCTCTCTCTCTCTCTCTCTCTCTCTCTCTTTTCAGATGTATCCTCCACTCATTTCTAATTTCTTATTTTACAGTAAATTCTATTATCTCTCCCCCCATCTTCCCTCCCTCTCACTCTATCTTCTTTCCATATTTCCACTTCTACCTTAAACTCTCTCCCCCCCACACACACTCACTCCCTCCCTTTCTCTCTGTTTCACACACACACACACACACACGGGGCCAGGAGCTGTGACTCAACCCCTGCAACACAAATAGGTAAGTACACAAACAAACACACACACTATGCAACACACGTCTGAGGAAGTATATTTAGACAGAGGAGAAAGTGTAGAAGTTTGTAACTACACTTGGTCCAGAGGTAAGAAGTATGAGCTGTCAGAAAAGGCTACAGGAATTGAATGTAACAATTCTGGAGGACAGTAGGACCAGGGGAGAAATGATAACAACATACAAAATACTCAGAGGATATAGGACGGACAGGGACTCGCTGAAATGAGGTAAACAGCTACTAGGGGGCCACAGCTTGAAGTTAAAAGCACAGATGAGTTACAGGGATGTTTGGAAGTATTTGTTAAGGCTCAGGGTGATCGGGAAGTGGAATGACTAGGTAAGATAGGTCGCCCTGTTACTAGGAGAGAGCAAATCTAGCAGGCACACACACTCCCTCACACACACACTCCCTCACACACTCCCTCACACACACTCTCTCACACACACTCCCTCACACACACACCCTCACACACTCCATCACACACACTCCCTCACACACTCTCTCACACACACTCCCTCACACACACACCCTCACACACTCCATCACACACACTACCTCACACACTCCCTCACACACACTCCCTCATACACATCCCTCAACACACACTCCCCCACACACAATCCCTCACACACACTCCCTCACACTTTCCCTCACACACACTCCCTCACACACACTCCCTCACACACACTCCCTCACACACACTCCCTCACACTCACCCTCACACACACTCCTTCACACACACACACTCCATCACGCACACTCCCACACACACACACACTCCCTTACACACTCCTCACACACACTCCCTCACACTCTCCCTCACACACACTCCCTCACACACACACACTCCCTCACACTTTCGCTCACACACACTACCTCACACAATCTCCCTCACACACACACTCCCTCACACACACTCCTAACACACTCCCTCACACTCTCCCTCACACACACTCCCTCACACACTCCCTCACACACTCCCTCACACTCTCCCTCACACTCCCTCACACACTCCCTCACACACACCCTCACACACTCCCGCACACCTCTCCCTCACACACACTCCCTCACACACTCTTTCACACACACCCACTCCCTCACACACTCACACGCTCCCTCACACACTCCCTCACACACTCCCTCACACACACTCCCTCACACGCTCCCTCACACACACTCCCTCACACACACTCCCTCACACTCCCTCACACACACACACACTCCCTCACACACTCACTCACACTCTCCCTCACACATACTCCCTCACACACTCACACACACACACCCTCACATTCTCCCGCACACTCTCCCTCACACACACTCTCTCACACACACCCACTCCCTCACACACTCACTACACTCCCTCACACACTCCCTCACACACTCCCTCACACTCTCCATCACACACACTCCCTCACACACTCCCTCACACACTCCCTCACACACTCCTTCACACTCTCCCTCAACACACACACCCTCACACACTCCCTACCACACTCCCTCACACACACATTCGATCACACACACTCCCTCACACACACTCTCCCTCACACACTCCCTCACACACTCCCTCACACACTCCTTCACACACACACTCCCTCACACACATTCCCTCACACACTCCCTCAAATACACACACTCCCTCACACACATACACTCCCTCACACACACATCCCTCACACACTCCCTCACACACTCCTTCACACACTCCCTCACACACTCCCTCACACACTCCCTCACACACACACTCCCTCACACACACTCCCTCACACACTCCCTCACACACACTCCTTCACACACTCCCTCACACACACTCCTTCACACACTCCCTCACACACACACTCCCTCACACACACTCCCTCACACACTCCCTCACACACACTCCTTCACACACTCCCTCACACACTCCCTCACACACTCCCTCACACACTCCCTCACACACACTCCCTCACAGTTGTCACCGCCTCCACCATACATTAGTAAGGATCTGTCAGGCTTAATTTTGTAGGACTTCTCACTCGATCGCGTCCTGGCTGTCTACCCGTGAATGGCGTCCCTTTTAAGGGCGATGATCCGCCTATGCCTAGCGGGATTATGGCTCTTAAGAGGAGGTTCTAGGGAGGGCAAGATAGTTTCATACCCAGCTGGAAGCTGGTAGTAGCGCTGGTTCATCTCTGTGAGGGAGAGGCAGATGGTGATGCTCCTGTGCTAGGGGGATGATAGGATGCTGCTGCTACGATGCGGCTGCTAGAATGCTGCTGCTAGGATCCTGTTAGGAGGATACTGCTGCTATAAGGATGCTACTCCTAGGATGTTGCTGCTAGGAAGCTAATAAGATGCTGCAAGGATACTACTGCTAGGAAGTTGTTGCTGGGAGACTGTTGCTAAGATGTTGTTGCTAAGATGCTGCTAGGATGCTGCTACTAGGATACTGCTGCTAGGTAGCTGTTGCAAGGATGCTCCTGCTAGGATGTTGCCGCCAGGAGGCTGCTGCTAGGATGCTCCTGCTAGGATGCTTCTGCTAGGATGCTCCTGCTAGGATGCTCCTGCTAGGATGCTCCTGCTAGGATGCTCCTGCTAGGATGTTGCCGCCAGGAGGCCGCTGTCAGGATGCTCCTGCTAGGATGGGCGGGTGATGGTATGGTAGGGGAGTCATGGGTGGGAAGTGGGAGGAGTGTAGACGAAATGGGTTGCTGGAGGTAGCAGGGAGGGTAAAGAATTCGAAGGATCAGGAGGATTACGATAATTAAGAGGATTATGAAGTGGAGGAGGGCTAGGTGGATAAGGATTAAAAGGATAAAGAGAAGTGAACAGTGACAAATACGAGAAACTGTATATTATCTCATTAATGTTAATCTAAGCGTAATTATCCTACGATCAGGCAAGTGTATATATATATTTTATATATATATATATATATATATATATATATATATATATATTTATAATATATATATATATATATATATATATATATATATATATGCAATAAGATCACAGTAAACAGGTGATTTCAGAATATGCAAAACAACCACTCTGAAAGAATAGAGAAATTCCAAGCGCTTTCGTGACTACTCACATTATCAAGGAACTATGAAAGTAAAGCATCCAAGGAAGCTATATAAGGGGTCTGGCCAGCACCTCACTATCAGATCCCACAACGGTTAAACCCCTGACGCGCGCCGACCCAACTTGGATAGGTCCTTTGCACAACTCACCCACAAACTATTCTACCCAAGAAAATTTAAAAATTATTATTTGTCAGTGTATTTATTAAATTCTTCCCAAATTCTATTAATTATAAATGGATCTAATTTATATAAAACCAAAGGAAATATTCATATTATTGTCAAAACTGTTTTTTTTATGAAACAAGATTCAATTATATTCCTGTCGACCATGGACTTGCTTGATACTACTTTCTCAACTTTTTGAAAATCAATTGGATGGTTAAAATCTCTTACATGAATAAATAGAGCATTGGAATCTTGTCCAGTTCTAATGCTATATTTATGTTGTTTTAATCTTAGTTCGAGATTTTTTTCCAGTTTGACTGTAATAAACTTTATCGCAAATTTTACAAGGAATCTTATAGACACATCCATCAGCATTTTGGGGGGAATTCTTTATCAAAAGTTTTTTTTACTGTATCAAGATTTTTGAATACAACTTTAATATTAAAAGTCTTAAGAAGAGAAGACATATCAACCAAGTTTTCATGGTAAGGGAGAACCAACATATTTTTAGTTGAATAAGGCTGGTTGTCCCTTTTTGGATTGTAAAAAGTATTTCTAGCAACTTTAAAAGATTTATCAATTACATTTCTTGGTTATTTTAAATCATTACCTATTTCATAAATTTTGGATATTTCCTCATCTATGAACTCAGGACTACAAATTCGTAAAGCTCTCAAAAACATTGATGAGAAAACAGACATTATTAAGGGTAATAATGAATTCAAATTTAAAATTTACAGAAAACCTACAAATAACTGTTCCTATGTCCACTATCATTCCTCGCATCAAGATAGAGTCAAACTGTCTGTTTTCTCATCAATGTTTTTGAGAGCTTTACGAATTTGTAGCCCCGCCTCTTCACTGATCGCTACTGGGTCCTCTCTCTCTGCTTCCTGAGCTTTGTCATACCTCTTCTTAAAACTATGTATGGTTCCTGCCTCCACTACTTCACTTGCTAGGCTATTCCACTTGCTGACAACTCTATGACTGAAGAAATACTTCCTAACGTCCCTGTGACTCGTCTGAGTCTTCAGCTTCCAGTTGTGACCCCTTGTCCCTGTGTCCCCTCTCTGAAACATCCTATCTCTGTCCACCTTGTCTATTCCCCGCAGTATCTTGTATGTCGTTCTCATGTCTCCCCTGACCCTTCTGTCCTCCAGTGTCGTTCCTCGTACGACATTCCCTGGAGCTCTGGGACTAGCCTTGTTGCAAACCTTTGTACTTTCTCTAACTTCTTGACGTGCTTGACCAGGTGTGGGTTCCAGACTGGTGCTGCATACTCCAGTATGGGCCTAACATACACAGTGTAGAGTGTCTTGAACGATTCCTTATTAACGTATCGGAACGCTATTCTCAGGTTTGCCAGGCGCCCGTATGCTGCAGCGGTTATTTAGTTGATGTGTGCCTCCGGTGATGTGCTCGGTGTTATGGTCACCCCAAGGTCTTTCTCCCTGAGTGAGGTCTGTAGTCTTTGTCCACCTATCCTATACTCTGTCTGCGGTCTTCTTTGCCCCTCCCCAATCTTCACGACTTTGCATTTGGCTGGATTGAATTCGAGAAGCCAGTTACTGGACCACATGTCCAGCCTGTCAGGTCTCTTTGCAGTCCTGCCTCATCCTCGTCCGATTTAATTCTTCTCATCAACTTCACGTCATCTGCGAACAGGGACACTTCAGAGTCTATTCCTTCCATCATGTCGTTCACATATATCAAAAATAGCACTGGTCCTAGAACTGACCCCTGTGAGTATGTGTGTGTGTGTGTGTGTGTGTGTGTGTGTGTGTGTGTGTGTGTGTGTGTGTGTGTGTGTGTGTGTGTGTGTGGTGTGTGTGTGTGTGTGTGTGTGTGTGTGTGTGTGTGTGTGTGTGTGTGTGTGTGTGTGTGTGTGTGTGTGTGTGTGTGTGTGTGTGTGTGTGTGTGTGTGCGTTGTGTGTGTGTGTGTGTGTGTGTGTGTGTGTGTGTGTGTGTGTGTGTGTGTGTGTGTGTGTTTGTGTGTGTATGTATGTTGTGTGTGTGTGTGTGTGTGTGTGCGTGTGTGTGTGTGTGTGTGTGTACTCACCTATATGTACTCACCTACATGTGGTTGCATTGGTCGAGTCATAGCTCCTAGCCCCGCCTCTTGACTGGTCAATACTAAGTCACTCTCTCCCTGCTCCATGAATTTTATCATACCTCTTCTTAAAGCTATGTATGGAACTTGCTGCCACTACTTCACTCTCCAGATTATTTCACTTCCTGACAACTCTAAGGCTAAAGAAATCCTTGCTTACATCCCAATGACTCATCTGGGTTTTCAGATTCAAATTGTTGCCCCTTGTTCCTGTATCCCATCTCTGAAACATTCTAGCCCTTTCCACCCTGTCAATTCCTCTCAGCATTTCATACGTCGTTATCATGTCCCTCCTATACCTCCTATCCTCTAGTGTCATCAGGCTGAGTTCCCATAACTTCTCCTCATAAGACATACCCCTCAGTTCCGGGACTAATCTTGTTGCAAATTTTTTCACTTTCTCTAATTCCTTGGTGGGTTGTACATCACTGCTATCATCACCTTTGGACCCCCAGTCCGAAGTGTTCCTACAATGAAGTCGTCTGTTTCCCTTCTGTCCATTCCTCCCTTTTCCTCAAAACTCCCACTGGTTTTTCATGAGCAGTATACTCCTCCCCCTCCTCTGTTCTCTCTGTATTTCCTCAGAATCTGATTTCCAGGTGGAAAGATCGCATCTGGTATCATCCCTGTAACGTTTGTCTCTGTTAGTGCTGTTATGCCACTCTTCTCTCTTATTTGTTATTCCATCTGCATTGGTGTGTGTTTGTGTGTGTGTATGTGTGTGTGTGTGTGTGTGTGTGTGTGTGTGTGTGTGTGTGTGTGTGTGTGTGTGTGTGTGTGTGTGTGTGTGTGTGTGTGTGTGTGTGTGTGTGTGTGTGTGTGTGTGTATGTGTACCAGAGCGACCACAGGAACGAACTGTGGCTGGCAAGGGTTCGAACACAGGAATTTACCCTGAAGAGAAGCAAACCTGACACCCCTTGTCTGAGTCCGTCACACACCATTCTGGCCCTGAACGACCCCTCATGCAGGGTGGTCTTTAAACGACCCCCTGACACAGAGTTCCCTGAACAACTCCTTGATATAGAGTGGTCCATAGACGACCCCTTGATGTAGAGGATATCTGAACGACCCCCTTGATGTACAGGGGTCTCTGAACGACTCTTTTGATGCAGGGGTCCCTGAACGACCCATTCATGCAGCGGTCCCTGAACGACCCCTTTATGCATGGGTCCCTGAAGGGCCCCCTTGATACAAGGGCCCCTGAACAACCCACTTGATGAAGGGGTCCCTGAACGAGCCTAAGATGTGCGAGTCAATGTGAGTTTGCAGACAGGCGCAGTGGTTGTTGCGTCCTGGCTGCTCCTCGTCATATCCAGCCTCTCAGGCACCCGGAAATACATTATCCTCACCATCACTACCATCACCTGAGGCATCACCAGGAGTCCAGTTATGCTACTCACCCATCTCTCTCTCTCTCGCTCTCCACCTCTACCTACCCAAACATTTCAGGTGACTTCAACCTACACATACACACACACACACACACACACACACACACACACACACACACACTCACAACATGCAGTACCACTGATCCTTCTCTGTGTCCTCCCCTGAGGGACTCCCCTGGAAGTAAAAACTGGAGAATTCTTTCATTGCCCCACGCACTGAGAAGCTCCATCATCCTTCAACACCAAGAAGGGATCATGTGAAGCAACAAAATACAGATAAGAGCAAAATGAAGATGTACACAGAAATGGCGCTGCAAATAATTGCTGTGAGATGGTGAGAATACTGAACGCTAAACCGGATATAACTGTACTCATATAAGCGAAGCTCATTTATATGAGAAGTAAATAATGAGGGGTATTGTGAGGAAGAGAGAGAGAGAGAGAGAGAGAGAGAGAGGAGAGAGAGAGAGAGTGAGAGAGAGAGAGAGAGGAGGGGAGAGATGAGAGAGAGAGAGAGGAGAGAGAGGAGAAGATGAGAGAGGATGAGAGGAGAGAGAGAGAGAGAGATAAATGTGGATATTTAAAGTGATGTTGGGCCTCAGCAAAGGCATGAGAATTTAAGTAAGCTACAGTTCTCTGGCCAGCACAAGACGAGCAAGAGAACAGCGCAAGATAATTAACTGAACAGTAACACTAATGCAGTTTTAATATAGCACAGTGAAGAAGAACATAAGCGAAGCTAATATCACATTGACAGAAATTGAAAACAAGAGAGCGGGTAACATGGCTTAAGAAAGGGGTGAAAGGGTTGCAAGGTGGGAAGGAGGGTTGCGAGGTGGAAGGGGGAGGAAAGGGATGGAAAGGGGAAGGGTAAAGTGACGTATGAAAAGAAGTTGTGAGAAGAAAAGAGCAGAAGATTTCAACAGATATTCAGAAATGCTAAAATGAAAGTGAGAGGAAAGAAATAACGAAGACTAAAGACGCTTTTCCGTGATAATGTTTTCATTATGCAGAGTTCTATCAGCAATGTTCCATACAGAATGAAATGTTACAATAAAAAACCTGCTCTACATTCTTTATGGACACAGTCAGCTGGAGAACAAAACAGAGACTGCAAACCTGGATGCTTCACGGTGCTTAGGGGAGGACCAGTGTTGTGGCTGATGTACATGAATGACCTGGGGGAGGAGACTGGATCCTGTGTGTCACTGTTGATGCTGTGGAACTAATGAGAAAGATAACAGTAGAGGAGAGGGAGAGGAACCATGAAGACTAGCAGACATACTGCCTATGTGGTCAGACAAGTGCTTAATAGACCTCGCTCTTGGTAAGTGTAATGGTAGCAGGAGAGGAAGTGTGACAATCAGACAACCTGAGTGTCCCGCTTTCGATTTCCCCAGGTAGGGGAAATCGAACGCCCCTGATATATTAAAAGTACCATCTTTCTTGTAAGTAGGTTACGCCAGTGTTGAAATTCTGAAGCCGATCAGAAGAGGCTTCCTAAGGTTATGTCTTGGAAACCAGTTTGAGGAATGGTCTACATAAACTTGAGCAGGGAGCACCTGCACTTGTCGAGTGCTCCACCAACCTTCACCCAGTAATAACTGACTAGGTGATCAGGTAAGGCGTTCTGAAGCTTTGAACTAGAGCATTGCAGAAAGCTAGCGCAAGGCAAGAACACTAGCTGGCAATGAGGGGCGGCTCTGGCATAAGCTGAACAGCGCTCAAGGACTCGCTAAACCAGTTTTGAATGTTTCTCAATTTTTTTTTTTTTTTTTTTGCAGTTCTACTGATAGAGCAGAAAGAGAGACACAGAAAGAGAGAGAGAGATAGAGAGAGAGAGAGAGAGATAAAGAGAGGGAGAGAGATCAAATTTGAGCTGAGAGTGACAGGTAATATAATAACAGGAAAATCTCACAGATAAATATTTGGGTTAGGTCAGATAAGGTTGTTAGGTTTGGTTAGAAATAGTATTAATAATAATAGCTATACTAATAATTAAAATTAATAATGATAATTAATAAAATCATAATACATAGAAGAGCAAAGATCCATTTTTATATCGAATATAAGAAAAGTTAACAACACGAATCACGACATATGAAAGTGGTGTTGCTGATGCCAGGTGCTGCTGATGCCAGGTGTTGCTGATGCCAGGTGTTGCTGATGCCAGGGTGGGGTTTCTGATGCCAGGTGTTGCTGATGCCAGGTGTTGCTGATGCCAGGTGTTGCTGATGCCAGGTGTTGCTGATGCCAGGTGTTGCTGATGCCAGGTGTTGCTGATGCCAGGTGTTGCTGATGCCAGGTGTTGCTGATGCCAGGTGTTACTGATGCCAGGTGTTGCTGATGCAGGTGTTACTGATGCCAGTGTTGCTGATGCCAGGTTTTTGCTGATGCCAGGTGTTGCTGATGCCAGGTGTTGCTGATGCCAGGTGTTGCTGATGCCAGGTGTTGCTGATGCCAGGTGTTGCTGATGCCAGGTGTTGCTGATGCCAGGTGTTGCTGATGCCAGGTGTTACTGATGCCAGGTGTTGCTGATGCCAGGTGTTGCTGATGCCAGGTGTTGCTGATGCCAGGTGTTGCTGATGCCAGGTGTTGCTGATGCCAGGGTGTTGCTGATGCCAGGTGTTGCTGATGCCAGGTGTTACTGATGCCAGGTGTTGCTGATGCCAGGTGTTACTGATGCCAGGTGTTGCTGATGCCAGGTGTTCTGATGCCAGGTGTTGCTGATGCCAGGTGTTGTGATGCCAGGTGTTACTGATGCCAGGTGTTGCTGATGCCAGGTGTTACTGATGCCAGGTGTTGCTGATGCCAGGTGTTGCTGATGCCAGGTGTTACTGATGCCAGGTGTTGCTGATGCCAGGTGTTGCTGTATTGCCAGGTGTTGCTGATGCCAGGTGTTGCTGATGCCAGGTGTTGCTGATGCCAGGTGTTGCTGATGCCAGGTGTTGCTGATGCCAGGTGTTGCTGATGCCAGGTGTTGCTGATGCCAGTGTGTTTGCTGATGCCAGGTGTTGCTGATGCCAGGTGTTGCTGATGCCAGGTGTTGCTGATGCCAGGTGTTGCTGATGCGAGGTGTTGCTGATGCCAGGTGTTGCTGATGCCAGGTGTTGCTGATGCCAGGTGTTGCTGATGCCAGGTGTTGCTGATGCAGGTGTTACTGATGCCAGGTGTTGCTGATGCCAGGTGTTGCTGATGCCAGGTGTTGCTGATGCCAGGTGTTGCTGATGCCAGGTGTTGCTGATGCCAGGTGTTGCTGATGCCAGGTGTTACTGATGCCAGGTGTTGCTGATGCCAGGTGTTGCTGATGCCAGGTGTTGCTGATGCCAGGTGTTGCTGATGCCAGGTGTTGCTGATGCCAGTGTGTTGCTGATGCCAGGTGTTGCTGATGTCAGGTGTTTGCTGATGCCAGGTGTTGTGATGTCAGGTGTTGCTGATGCCAGGTGTTGCTGATGCCAGGTGTTGCTGATGCCAGGTGTTTGCTGATGCCAGGTGTTGTGATGCAGGTGTTGCTGATGCCAGGTGTTGCTGATGCCAGGTGTTGCTGATTTCCAGGTGTTTGCTGATGCCAGGTGTTGCTGATGCAGGTGTTGCTGATGCCAGGTGTTGCTGTATGCCAGGTGTTGCTGATGCCAGGTTGTTGCTGATGCCAGGTGTTGCTGATGCAGGTGTTTGCTGAGTGCCAGGTGTTGCTGATGCCAGGTGTTGCTGATGCGAGGTGTTGCTTTATGCAGGTGTTCCTGATGCTAGGTGTTGCTGATGCAGGTGTTCCTGATGCGAGGTGTTGCTGATGCCAGGTGTTGCTGATGCAGGTGTTGTTCTGATGCAGGTGTTGCTGATGCAGGTGTTGCTGATGCAGGTGTTGCTGATGCCAGGTGTTTTCTGATGCCAGGTGTTGCTGATGCCAGGTGTTGCTGATGCCAGGTGTTGCTGATGCCAGGTGTTGCTGATGCCAGGTGTTGCTGATGCAGGTGTTGCTGATGCGAGGTGTTGCTGATGCGAGGTGTTGCTGATGCGAGGTGTTGCTGATGCGAGGTGTTGCTGATGCGAGGTGTTGCTGATGCCAGGTGTTGCTGATGCCAGGTGTTGCTGATGCCAGGTGTTGCTGATGCGAGGTGTTGCTGATGCAGGTGTTGCTGATGCCAGGTGTTGCTGATGCAGGTGTTGCTGATGCAGGTGTTGATGATGGAGGTGTTGTGATGCAGGTGTTGCTGATGCCAGGTGTTGCTGATGCCAGGTGTTGCTGATGCGAGGTGTTGCTGATGCGAGGTGTTCCTGATGCGAGGTGTTGCTGATGCCAGGTGTTACTGATGTCAGGTATTGGTGATGCCAGGTGTTGCTGATGCCAGGTGTTGCTGATGCCAGGTGTTGCTGATGCCAGGTGTTTCTGATGCAGTGTTTGCTCATGCCAGGTGTTGCTCGATGCCAGGTGTTGCTGATGCCAGGTGTTGCTGATGCAGGTGTTGCTGATGCCAGGTGTTGCTGATGCCAGGTGTTGCTGATGCCAGGTGTTGCTGATGTGAGGTGTTGCTGATACAAGGTGTTGCTGATGCCAGGTGTTGCTGATGCGAGGTGTTGCTGATGCCAGGTGTTGCTGATGCCAGGTGTTGCTGATGCCAGGTGTTGCTGATGCCAGGTGTTGCTGATGCCGATGTTGCTGATGCAGGTGTTCTGATGCCAGGTGTTGCTCGATGCCAGGTGTGCTGATGCAGGTGTTGCTGATGCCAGGTGTTCTGATGCCAGTGTTGCTGATGCCAGGTGTAGCTGATGCCAGGTGTTGCTGTGCCAGGTGTTGCTGATGCCAGGTGTTTCTGATGCCAGGTGTGCTGATGCCAGGTGTTGCTGAGCCAGGTGTTGCTGATGCCAGGTGTTGCTGATGCCAGGTTGCTGCTGATGCCGTCCTGCTGCTCACAAAGCTGTCACCGTCGCCTTTGTCGCCGCCGTCACCGCTGCCGTCACCGCCGCCGTCACCGCTGTCCGTCACCGCTGCTGTCACCGCGCGTCACGCTCGTCACCGCTGCCGTTTACCGCTGCCGTCACGGCCGTCACGCTGCCGTCACCGCCGCCGTCACCGCCGCCGTCACCGCCGCCGTCACCGCCGCCGTCACCGCTGCCGTCACCGCCGCCGTCACCGCTGCCGTCACCGATGCCGTCATCGCTGCCGTCACCGCCGCCGTCACCGCCGCCGTCACCGCCGCCGTCACCGCCGCCGTCACCGCGCCGTCACCGCCGCCGTCACGCTGCCGTCACGATGCCGTCATCGCTGGCCGTCCACCGAGCCGTCACCGCCGCCGTCAAACCGCCGCCGTCTACCGCCGCCGCACCGCCGCCGTCACCGCCGCCGTCACCGCTCCGTCACCGCGCGTCACCGCCGTCGATCATACCGCTGCCGTCAACGCCGCCGTCACCGCCGCCGTCACCGCCGCCGTCACCGCCGCCGTCACCGCCGCCGTCACCGCCGCCGTCACCGCCGCCGTCACCGCTGCCGTCACCGCCGCCGCTGCACTTCAATGAAAACCCTTTTGTAACTTTTGCTAACCGCTCGTAAATTTCCGTGTGTGCGAGGGGGGGAGAAGGAGGGGTTGAGGGGAGAAGGGGGGGGTTGAGGGTGAGGAGGGCGGTTGAGGGGAGAAGGGGAGGGGAAAAAAACGTTCGAAACATTTGTGATCACGAAACTGTTCGATAATTATCTTTTTTTTCAAGGGAGAAAATAATTCTTTGTCGTGCTTAAATGGTCGCTTTTTTTTTCATGTTACTGGATATTTTGGAGAGTTTTGTTGTTTGTTTGTTTTAAAATAAATACTCCGCCAAATTTCTGGTGTTTAGTCTTAAACTTTGGGTGTTTTCATCTCAATATATATATATATATATTATATATATATATATATATATATATATATATATATATATATATATATATATATATATATATATATATATATAATATATATATATATATATATATATATATATATATATATATGTTGCTTACACTTGCCCTATTTTAAGTGATTATTTGCTCTCTCTCTCTCTCTCTCTCTCTCTCTCTCTCTCTCTCTCTCTCTCTCTCTCTTTCCAGTCTGTCTTCATTAATCTCTCCTCCCTCCATGTTTCTTCCGCCTCAAGTGTATCTCCTTCAACTATCTCTTCTCTGCTTCTCCCTCTCTACCATTCTTTCTCTCTCCTCCCCTCTGCTGCTTGCCCTATTCATCCCCTCTTCCCTCTTTTCCATTCTCATTCTCTCCGCTTCATATATTCTCACCTCCTCCTCTTCCAGAGTTATCCCTTCTCGACTTCTCATGCCTTCTGATCTTATATTTCTTTCTTCTCTCTCTCTCTCTCTCGCTCTCTCTCTCTCTCTCTCTCTCTCTCTCTCTCTCTCTCTCTCTCTCTCTCTCTCTCTCTCTCTCTCTCTCTCTCTCTCTCTTCTCTCTCTCTCTCTCTCCTGCTACTGCACGGTAAACAACGATAATCCAACTTGGAATTAATGCCATGGGGGTTAACTAATGGAAAACAAGGGGTTATTGTTCCGTCTGGCTACACTAGGAGGGTTATTGTCCTGTCTGGTCACAATGCGAGGGTTATTGTACAGGTCTGGTCACGCTGTGAGGGTTATTGTCCAATCTGGTCACTCTGAGAGGTTTATAGTACAGGCTTGGTCACACTGGGAGTATTACTGTTCAGGTCTGATCACACTGGGAGAGTTATTTTCCAGGTCTGGCTGCTCTGGGAGGGTTATTATCCAGGTTTGGCCACACTAGGTATTCGGGGAGGGTTACCAACAGCCTGACTGACCATGAGTCTGGGCCCATCTAAAAGAACGGATGATCGAACTTACAGTTCTTCTTGAGCTGAATGGACCACACGAGTTTAGCGCTTCGTTAACAGCAGTCATCCATAACCAACACGTTAAGGAACACACCAAAGTGAAAGAGGCCAATATTCTGTCTTCCGTTTTATCTTCGCTGGAAAACAAGAATATATTATTTTCAGTTTAAGACCAACTTAAGATCAACTGCCTTTGGTTATCCTGTTGACTCTCACTTCAGTGTAAATATGTACTGATCACCTGCCTTGACTAGCGAGCCTATACACTGTGAGTGAGCCTGTCAAAAGCCAGAGATCACCGTGGCTGTAGAGATTCTGGAGCACAGGCAAGAAGGCTGGCGCTTATATACTGGCGACAGGTGGAATGGGACGGGTAGCAGACGAGGGAATATTCACGGGTAGGCGGGATTCCCCAGTGGAAGTAGGTCACAAGGGAGCACTTGAAGTTCCTGAACCTGTACTCCCTGGAACGCAGGAGGGAGAGATATATGATTATATACACCTGGAAACTCCTAGAGGGACTTGTACCAAACCTGCACACGAAAATCACTCCCTACGAAAGCAAAAGACTCGGCAGACGATGCAACATCCCCCAATGAAAAGCAGGGGTGTCACTAGCACGTTAAGAGACAACACAATAAGTGTCAGGGGCCCAAGACTGTTCAACTGCCTCCCAGCATACATAAGGGGGATTACCAGTAGTCCCCTGGCTGTCTTCAAGCTGGCACTGGACAAGCACCTAAAGTCGGTACCTGACCAGCCGGGCTGTGGTTCGTACGTTGGATTGCGTGCAGCCAGCAGTAACAGCCTGGTTGATCAGGCCCTGATCCATCATGAGGCCTGGTCACAGACCGGGCCGCGGGGGCGTTGACCCCCGGAACTCTCTCCAGGTAAACTCCAGGTATACCCGAGACACGGGTAAGTGATGGTGGTGGTAGTCGTAGTAGTAGTAACAGCAGTGACTATGCCCTCGTTTGCTACCCGTCCCTTTCCACCTGTTGCTAGTATATAATCACCAGCCTTCTTGCCTGTGAAAGAAGAAATGGTATGATGATACCGTCAAGATGTGGAAAAAGATACTTATGTACAGTTCAGGAAATTTATTAAAAGAAACATTTCGCCACGAGTGACTTCTTCAGTTTTAATACAGGGAAACTAAGACAACGTGTATATATATAGTGGTAGAAGTCAGGTGGAATGTTGCGTGGGTAGAGGTAGTAGTGGTCGTAGTAGCAGTAGTGATAGTAGTAGTAGTAGTAGTAGCAGTAGTAGTAGTAGTAGTAGTAGTGGAACTATCATTACTACTACTACACCACTACTAGTAGCGGTGTCATGGCGAGAGAAGAAATGTAGAAGATCGATCTTGTAGGTAGGTTTACGGTAGACTTTAAAAGATAGTCTATTTTCACCAGTGCGTAGGAGAACGTCGAGAAAAGGTAATTGGTTGTCCTTCTCCTCCTCAAGTGTAAATTTAATAGTAGGTTCCAGAATGTTGATGTTGAGGATGTCACGTACGTCTAGATATTTTGGTTATTGTACCTATCTACAAGAACGATCTTCTAAAAGAGGAGTAGTTATTGGCTTTTTTCCTACAGAATTTCCAGTTCGCAGTTCCTCGAAGAAGAATGCACATACATCACTCATTCTTTTAGTTCAGTACACTTTCCCCTACACTTCATACGTGACTGCAGGAAACGTGCGACACGTATCCTCAACAAGAGTAACACCAATCAATTTGAACAAAAGCCTCCAAGTTACATCGTTTTACCGGTCAACAACGTTGCTACTAACGTTTAAAAAATGTTTCGCAGAAAACTGGCTAAAATATCTACCAGCTCATCAGTTACTATTAGGAACCTGGTACACAAACCCAAGCATGATTTAGGCACAACTACAGGAATTTACATTTTACCATGTGGGGGGTGTGACAAATTATATTGTGAGGAAAACAGCCAGAACTCTGGACATTAGGATCACATAACACGAAATGATGACCGTAAAAACGCGTGTGTTCAACATAGGGACGATGTTGGACACCTCGTGAAATTCAGTGAGGCTAAACTAGTGATTAAAGAAAACGATTGAAGATGGAGAAAATGCATTGAAGCTGCCCTAATTGCTGTTAGTAACACTATCCAACAAAAGTCCGCTAATTACAATATCTCATGCACTGGTCGCCGTTGCCCAGCGGTGAGAGTAGCCACTCTCATTGCTGAGGTCCAGGTAATAAACCCTGGAGATTAACATAACATGCAGTGTCTCAAAATTGCTAATCAACAGGATATTACCCATTCTGGAGAGCGCTGTAACATGCTATCAACAGGTTCCTCTCGAACCCAACCGTCCCCTCAAGGAAGGTTTCTTGATGTTGGTGAGGGGCTCTTGATTTAGGGAATTGGATCTGTGCTCCAGTTCCCCGAATTAAGCCTGAATGCCTTCCACATCCCCCCAAGGCGCTGTATAATCCGGGTTTAGCGCTTCCCCCTTGATTATAATAATAATAATAATAATAATAATAATAATAATAATAACCCACCCGTCTCACCACATTAGTTCCACTACTACTACTACTACTTCTACTACTTCTACTACTGCTACTACTACTACTACTACTACTACTACTACTACTACTACTACTACTACTACTATCACTACCCACGCGACACTCCAACTGACTTCTGCCACTATATATATACTCGTTGTCTTAGTTTCTCACGGGCTGGGCAGAGTGGATGGAGGCCATACTAGACATCATAAACAAGTCGTGGAGGTCCGGGACACTCCCAGCAGCTTGGAAGAAGGCTACCATTGTATCAGTTCCGAAGCCCAAGGACCCAGGCAGTATGAGACCCATATCGCTGACCAGCTGTTTAGCCAAGACTGCTGAGAGGATGGTGTTAAACCGCCTCCTATGGAAACTTGGACCCCCTCATCATCACATATTTGGCTTCACCAAGGGAGTGGGTACAGCAGATTGCATAACCACCCCACTAAGTCAAATTGCTGATAATAACAAGAAACCTAGCATCGTCATCTACCTCGACCTTGAGAAGGCATTTGAGCTAGCCCGCCCCACAGCAATTCTAGGAATACTAGCTCGGAAGGGAATCAAAGGGCGCCTCCTGGCCTGTGTCAGCTTTCAGGGACACTACTCTTCCTTTAAAACCCTGGAAAACGGCACGCCACAAGGAGTTGTGCTCAGTCCTACCCTGTTTAACATCCTTATGCAGGAACTTGTGAGCCTTCCCTTTCATAGTGGTACGCAGCTCCTCAGCTATGCTGATGATCTTGCCCTCATAGTGAATGGGAAAGGCAATTTGGAGCGACAGACCCAGAAAGCTTTGGACCTAATTACGCAGTCTTGCAAGGAACTAGGCCTCAAGATCTCGGCCGAGAAATCTCTTGCAATGATGTTCAAGAGACCAGATCCTGTGAATAGATTACATATTCAGGATATAGAACTTGAGTGGACAGGCTCCTACCTATACTTGGGAATCTACATTGATAAAAAGCTGACCTTTCAGAAACAGGCTGAGTATGTCAGGTCCCGTGCTCTACTCAGACTCAACGCCATGAGAGCCATGACGAGGCACCGTGCAGGGGCGAGCAAAGATGTACTTCGCTTGTACTATATACAAGCTATACGCTCGCTCATTGACTACGGTGCACCGGCGTTAGCTCATCTCTTCCCGCAGAGCAGGCAAAGGGTGGAGCTCGTACAAAACCAGGCGATAAGAACTATGCTTGGGGCCCCCATCCGGACCAACACAGTATATCTCAGATCTCAGGCCCAGCTTCCTTCCCTGGCTGACAGAGTAAGATACATAAACGCCTGCAAAGTACCCACGATTCTGCACCGGCAGCAAGGTACCCCACTAAGGAGACGGATATTGACAACCATGACACAAGATCTAATTCTCTTCACAGACTACTCCTGGATTCGTTCGTATTGTGCTGCTGGGCGAAAGGTGCTGCCTATACAACTACTCCTCGAGAAGAGTTGCGACCTTCCTGTTGCTGGGTATCATCCACCACCTCCCTGGGGCCCAGGTCCGGCCGATGTTTGCGTCATGCAACTACCCATCTCTAAGCGTCTCTGCAGTCAAGACACCCTCAGCAATCATGCTGAGACAAGCATGGCACTGGCAGAGGGAGGCACATGTGCATTGTATTTCACAGATGGTTCTGTCGACCCTGACAGGAAGAGAGCAGCAGCTGGACTGCACCACAATGGTCACACACAGGGCTGGCGACTCCCTGACCACTGCACGATCCTTCAAGCTGAGCTGGTGGCGATTCAGCAGGCATTGTCACATGCACTATGACATCGACTCCGACCTGTCATACATGTTGATTCCACCTCTGCAATCAATGCCCTCTCCCATCCTCAACTACAGGACAAAGTTCACCTCATCACATCGATCCTGAGCATAATGACAGCCTTAGAAGTTCAGGGTAACAGATCGACATTGAACTGGATCCCCAGCCATGCTGGCATCCGGGGAAATGAGGCGGCAGATGATGCAGCCAATGCAGCCACAGAGTATCCACATGTTGGGATTACTGCCCCCATCAGCCTACGACAGACCAAACTGGTGGCTGCCAGAGCCATGAAACTTATGGGGAAGGTCCTAGGTGATACCCCATCTCAACAGTGGTACCGAGCAACGACTCAGGGAGAACCTTCTCCATATGATAGAAGCTGGTCCAGAGCGCAGTGTACCACCATCCATCGGCTTCGTTTGGGCTTTCCCACAGCCAAGATGATAATAGACAAGGCTGAGGAGGAGATGTGCCAGTACTGCCAGCACGTTGTCCAGCGCCCCCTAACACACTATCTTCTGGAGTGCGAAGTTACTGAGACACTCCGCAGGCAACTAGGACTGATATCTCCTCCCGAAGAGGACCCAGAGATGACTGCGGCCACACTAGTGTACCATGGAGTTAACGAACCAGACAAGCTGTTAGCCGTGATAACGACATATCCTCCTCCTCGCTAGTGTTCATATTTAGGAGTACATATGATGTCACTTATGAGATGCACCAGTTGAACTGACCATAAGAGTGCTTGAGCAGCATACGTCGCATCATTGTACAAACCTTTCTCCCTCGGGAGCCAGAGACGGGTCATCGCAAGATTGAGACCCATGCCAGGACTACGGTCTTGGCGAACATTATATATACTTTCTCTGTATTAGGACTGAAGAAGTCACTCGTGGCGAAACGTTTCCTTTAATAAATGTCCTGAACTGTACATAAGTGCCTTTTTCCACATCTTGTCGGTTATATACTAGCGACAGGAGGAAAGGGACGTGTAGCAGATGAGGGCATAGTGACGGCTACTACTACTACTACGACTACCCCAACACTAACCCGTGCCTCGGGGATGACCTACTTCCACTGGGGAATCCCGCCTACCAGTGACTATGCCCTCGTCTGCTACCCGTCCCATTCCACTTGTCGCCAGTATATAAGCACCAGCCTTCTTGCCTGTGCTCCAGAATCTTCACGACTACGGTACTTTTCACACCAACTCCAAGGCTGAGGGATTCATTACCTCATCTTTTGTATATGGTTCTTCTGTCTTCCAATTATGTCTTTGAATTTGCATAATAAATAAAGATACCCAGATGTTGTACATGTGTCTAATTTTTTATCTTATCGGTATTGTAAACCATTCATTTACGTTGTTTCTCCGTCAGCATCATTCTCACTGGCATCTCGCAAGCGTTCAACCATAGAATAGGAAGAAGTGCTGGAATTACACAGTACCGACCTGCTGGCTAGCGTCTGGCTGGGTGAAACTATTAGCACAAATGAGGTAATCGAGTCAGTCCAGCAGCTCATTCCTGACAAGTCAGAGATGCCACGGCACACCAACCGCCCTCCTGGATCCGGGGCAGCATGCTGCTGTGCCTGTCAGTTTAGACTGAGGGAAGGCTGTTATGCTGTTATGAAGTGTTAGGTAAAAGACACAAGTACAATTAATGCTTTGTCAAGCCGTTACGCTTGACAAAGTTCCTGGAGAGTGAAACGTTGCCACAATAAGATATCGCATTAGCTGCATTTGTGTCCTTTTACCCAACATACTGTCGGTAATTCTACCAACATTATTACAAGTCAGTGAACTGCTCACAAATGCACGGTGTTTGAGGAGTCTTAAAAAGTCATCCTCACCTCAAATAAGCTCTATCCTCTCTCCAGATAATGTAATAAAGAATCTAAAGAATCTCTGGCTCAGAGCAGCTCCCTGGTGCTCCTCAGGTTCTGCATAACCCCGGCATGTCACCTGTCAACCACCAGTCAGGGATACTTGAAGGCCTGTAACGGGGTAAGTAACGTCAACTCACGTCACATAGTAAGCCTTTTCCCGAACGGGTTCAGCGCTCTCTCTCCCCATTAATCTAATAAGGTGAACACTGCGTTGCAATGTTAGTAAACTTATACCAGCAGCAGTTCTCAAACTGTGAGCATAAAGTTTACCCTCAGGCAATAACTTCCATTTTTTCTCTCTCTTGCTCTCATAGCTGACATAACTCCTGCTCTGCCATCTGACATCGTCACTTCTGCTCTGGTGTCTGACATCACTCCTCTTCCTCCGGCATCTGACATCAGAGATGTACACAAGTTTGGTAAAACATGTAAGTAATAGCTGCGAGACTGAAGACAAGACTGAAGACAAGACTGAAGACAAGACTGAAGACTGAAGACAAGACTGAAGACAAGACTGAAGACTGAAGACAAGACTGAAGACAAGACTGAAGACAAGACTGAAGACTGAAGACAAGACTGAAGACAAGACTGAAGACTGAAGACAAAACTGAAGACAAGACTGAAGACAAGACTGAAGACAAGACTGAAGACTGAAGACAAGACTGAAGACAAGACTGAAGACAAGACTGAAGACTGAAGACAAGACTGAAGACAAGACTGAAGACTGAAGACAAAAACTGAAGACAAGACTGAAGACAAGACTGAAGACAAGACTGAAGACTGAAGACAAGACTGAAGACAAGACTGAAGACAAGACTGAAGACTGAAGACAAGACTGAAGACAAGACTGAAGACTGAAGACAAAACTGAAGACAAGACTGAAGACAAGACTGAAGACAAGACTGAAGACTGAAGACAAGACTGAAGACAAGACTGAAGACAAGACTGAAGACTGAAGACAAGATTGAAGACAAGACTGAAGACAAGACTGAAGACGAAGACAAGACTGAAGACAAGACTGAAGACAAGACTGAAGACTGAAGACAAGACTGAAGACAAGACTGAAGACTGAAGACAAGACTGAAGACTGAAGACAAGACTGAAGTTCAACAAGACTGAAGACTGAAGACAAGACTGAAGACAAGACTGAAGACAAGACTGAAGACAAGACTGAAGACAAGACTGAAGACTGAAGACAAGACTGAAGACTGAAGACAAGACTGAAGACTGAAGACAAGACTGAAGACTGAAGACAAGACTGAAGACAAGACTGAAGACAAGACTGAAGACAAGACTGAAGACTGAAGACAAGACTGAAGACAAGACTGAAGACTGAAGACAAGACTGAAGACAAGACTGAAGACAAGACTGAAGACAAGACTGAAGACAAGACTGAAGACAAGACTGAAGACAAGACTGAAGACTGAAGACAAGATTGAAGACAAGACTGAAGACTGAAGACAAGATTGAAGACAAGACTGAAGACAAGACTGAAGACTGAAGACAAGACTGAAGACTGAAGACAAGACTGAAGACTGAAGACAAGACTGAAGACAAGACTGAAGACTGAAGACAAAACTGAAGACAAGACTGAAGACAAGACTGAAGACAAGACTGAAGACAAGACTGAAGACAAGACTGAAGACTGAAGACAAGACTGAAGACAAGACTGAAGACTGAAGACAAGACTGAAGACAAGACTGAAGACAAGACTGAAGACAAGACTGAAGACTGAAGACAAGATTGAAGACAAGACTGAAGACAAAACTGAAGACTGAAGACAAGACTGAAGACTGAAGACAAGACTGAAGACAAGACTGAAGACTGAAGACAAGACTGAAGACAAGACTGAAGACTGAAGACAAGACTGAAGACAAGACTGAAGACAAGACTGAAGACAAGACTGAAGACTGAAGACAAGATTGAAGACAAGACTGAAGACAAGACTGAAGACAAGACTGAAGACTGAAGACAAGATTGAAGACAAGACTGAAGACAAGACTGAAGACTGAAGACAAGACTGAAGACAAGACTGAAGACAAGACTGAAGACTGAAGACAAGATTGAAGACAAGACTGAAGACAAGACTGAAGACTGAAGACAAGACTGAAGACAAGACTGAAGACTGAAGACAAGACTGAAGACAAGACTGAAGACAAGACTGAAGACTGAAGACAAGACTGAAGACAAGACTGAAGACAAGACTGAAGTTCAACAAGACTGAAGACTGAAGACAAGACTGAAGACAAGACTGAAGACAAGACTGAAGACAAAACTGAAGACTGAAGACAAGACTGAAGACAAGACTAAAGACAAGACTGAAGACTGAAGACAAGACTGAAGACTGAAGACAAGACTGAAGACTGAAGACAAGACTGAAGACAAGACTGAAGACTGAAGACAAGACTGAAGACTGAAGACAAGACTGAAGACAAGACTGAAGACTGAAGACAAGACTGAAGACTGAAGACAAGACTGAAGACAAGACTGAAGACTGAAGACAAGACTGAAGACAAGACTGAAGACAAGACTGAAGACAAGACTGAAGGCAATACTGAAGACAAGACTGAAGACAAGACTGAAGGCAATACTGAAGACAAGACTGAAGACAAGACTGAAGACAAGACTGAAGACAAGACTGAAGACAAGACTGAAGACAAGACACATAATACACAAACTTCTGTTGTAATGTTTCGCTCAGTGTCAACAGAAGCTTCTACTGTTTTTCATTGTTACTAAAAGTCATTAAAAACAGTGACTATCTTCACTGCAGTTAAAGTGTCGTACAAGAGATACTTGCATAGTCAGTTAACATTATTATTGAAACGTTTCGCCCATTGTGAGTTTTGTCAACACAGTATGGCTGGCAGAGCCGCTGGTGGACCAAAGCTCCTGCGGTTACACCTGTGTGCTGTACACATGTGACGGTGGCACATGTTTCAAACACTCAAGGATATTGCAGTTCGGAGGATCATTTTAACTGTGATGTCAGCGAGCTTCTGGCAAGACGGACACTGAATGAATAATGGTAAACGTGCTTTTTTTAATGATAGCCTTACCTCGGTGGAAGACTACTGCTGTGTGAAAAAATGCTCTGCTGCTATAAGTATAAACAATAAATAGGAACACGAACAGCAGAGCTCTGCTAACATAGCTGTGCGGTTTGTATCAAACACACACACACACACACATGGGTGCCAGGAACTATGACTTGACCCCTGCAATCACAATTAGGGTAGTGCACACACGTATACACTACCCCCTTCCCCCAAACATACACGATCTTAGGAATCGTTAAGTTAATTACATCAAAATGGTATACAATACCGACAGGTTGGTAGGTAAGACACATAGGCAACAGTAGGCAACTTTATTCCGAAACGTTTCGTCTACACAGTAGGCTTCTGATTACATCGTCTTCACATCTCTACTGTTCCTGCCTACTTTCTGTATTCGACTGAAGAAGCCTACTGTGTAGGCGAAACGTTTGAGAATAAAGTTGCCTACTGTTGCCTATGTGTCTTACCTACCAAGTTAATTACAATCAGTATGGAACACTGAGTAAGCGTGACCTGACCTCTGTCTGCTCGAGTCTAGAGAACCAGTGTGACGCCCGGCCAACCAGACAACCAGAGGAGAGCAAGAAAAGCAAGACAAAGATAGGTGGAGGCTAGAATTATGAAGAAAATGGAGGAAGGAGGATATAGAATTGGAAGATAGAAATAGAAGATAGAATTAATGAGAGAAAAGAGATAGGAGGGGAAAGATAGGTGTAAGGAAGAATTAAGGAGTGAAAAGGGGAAGGGGCGAAAAGTAGGTGGAATGTAGAAATAAGGAGAGGGAAGGTATAAGGGAAAAGGGAGGTAAGAAGAATAGAGAGAGAAAAAAGGTAAGATTAGGGAAAGAAAATGGAAAGAAATTTAAAAATCCTAAAGAAAATAAAGAAAGTGACAGCATAGTGAAGATGTGAGAGCAAAAACAAGGAAAAGAAATTAAGGAAAACGGACTGCGAGAAAAATATAATGAAGTATAAAGGAAGGAAGGAAGGGAAAGAAAGGGAAGGGAAAAAAAGTGCAGGAAGAGGGAAAGTTGAGAGAGAGAGAGTTCATGTTTGAATAGAAATGACAGCATTTACGATATCCTTTAAAGTTTTTCAAACATCTGAAGTGATCACAAACTGGAAGGCAGTGAATGGCTGATCACGAGGACAGTGACTGGCTGATCACGAGGACAGTGACTGGCTGATCACGAGGACAGTGACTGGCTGATCACGAGGACAGTGACTGGCTGATCACGAGGACAGTGGCTGGCTGATCACGAGGACAGTGACTGGCTGATCACGAGGACAGTGACTGGCTGATCACGAGGACAGTGACTGGATGATCACGAGGACGGTGACTGGATGATCACGAGGACAGTGACTGGCTGATCACGAGGACAGTGACTGGATGATCACGAGGACAGTGACTGGATGATCACGAGGACAGTGACTGGCTGATCACGAGGACAGTGGCTGGCTGATCACGAGGACAGTGACTGGCTGATCACGAGGACAGTGACTGGCTGATCACGAGGACAGTGAATGGCTGATCACGAGGACAGTGACTGGCTGATCACGAGGACAGTGACTGGCTGATCACGAGGACAGTGACTGGATGATCACGAGGACAGTGACTGGCTGATCACAAAGACAGTGAATGGCTGATCCCGAGGACAGTGACTGGATGATCACGAGGACAGTGACTGGCTGATCACGAGGACAGTGGCTGGCTGATCACGAGGACAGTGACTGGCTGATCACGAGGACAGTGACTGGCTGATCACGAGAACAGTGACTGGATGATCACGAGGACAGTGACTGGATGATCACGAGGACAGTGACTGGATGATCACGAGGACAGTGACTGGCTGATCACAAAGACAGTGAATGGCTGATCACGAGGACAGTGACTGGATGATCACGAGGACAGTGACTAGATGATCACGAGGACAGTGACTGGCTGATCACGAGAACAGTGACTGGATGATCACGAGGACAGTGACTGAATGATCACGAGGACAGTGACTGGATGATCACGAGGACAGTGACTGGATGATCACGAGGACAGTGACTGGATGATCACGAGGACAGTGACTGGCTGATCACGAAGACAGTGACTGGCTGATCACGAGGACAGTGACTGGATGATCACGAGGACAGTGACTGGATGATCACGAGGACAGTGACTAGCTGATCACGAGAACAGTGACTGGATGATCACGAGGATAGTGACTGGATGATCACGAGGACAGTGACTGGATGATCACGAGGACAGTGACTGGATAATCACGAAAACAGTGACTGGCTGATCACGAGGAGAGTGACTGAATGATCACGAGGACAGTGACTGGATGATCACGAGGACATTGACTGGCTGATCACGAAGACAGTGACTGGATGATCACGAGGGCAGTGACTGGATGATCACGAGAACAGTGACTGGCTGATCACGAAGACAGTGACTGGATGATCACGAGGACAGTGACTGGATGATCACGAGGACAGTGACTGGCTGATCACGAAGACAGTGACTGGATGATCACGAGGACAGTGACTGGATGATCACGAGGACGGTGACTGGATGATCACGAGGACAGTGACTGGATGATCATGAGGACAGTGGATGATCACGAGGACGGTGACTGGCTGATCACGAAGACAGTGACTGGATGATCACGAGAACAGTGACTGGATGATCACGAGGACAGTGACTGGCTGATCACGAAGACAGTGACTGGATGATCACGAGGACAGTGACTGGATGATCACGAGGACAGTGACTGGCTGATCACGAAGACAGTGACTGGATGATCACGAGGACAGTGGCTGGATGATCACGAGGACAGTGACTGGATGATCACGAGAACAGTGACCGGATGATTACGAGGACAGTGACTGGATGATCACGAGGAGAGTGACTGGCTGATCACGAAGACAGCGACTGGCTGATGACGAGGACAGTGACTGGCTGATCACGAGGACAGTAACTGGATGATCACGAGAACAGGGACTGGCTGATCACAAGGACAGTGACTGGCTGATCTAAAGGACAGTGATTGGCTGATCAAAAGGAGAGTGACTGGTTGATCACGAGAACAGTGACTGGCTGATCAAAAGGACAGTAACTGGCTGATCAAAAGGGCAGTGACTGGCTGATCACGAGGACAGTGACTGGCTGATCACGAGGACAGTGACTGGCTGATCAAAAGGACAGTGACTGGCTGATCACGAGGACAGTGACTGGATGATCACGAGAACAGTGACTGGCTGATCACGAGGACAGTGACTGGCTGATCAAAAGGACAGTGACTGGCTGAGCTATTTCATACAAATCATTAAACAGTTAGATCAGACGGAGAGATAGAGAGAGAGAGAGAGAGAGAGAGAGAGAGAGAGAGAGAGAGAGAGAGAGAGAGAGAGAGAGAGAGAGAGAGAGAGAGAGAGAGAGAGAGAGAGAGAGAGAGAGAGAGAGAGAGAGAGAGAGAGAGAGAGAGAGATAGAGAGAGAGAGAGAGAGAGAGAGAGAAAGAGAGAGATTAAGGATGTGTCCAGTGAAAGCCTTCACTGGACACATCCTTAATCTACAACAAGAACACATTCCTCACCGGCAATATGTGACGAAGCCTACAGATCAGCCTTGGTTTGGCTTTCGTTGTAGAGAGGCTGCTACTGCTAAGTACAAAGCATGGCGAAGGTATAAGAGACATCCTACCACCTATAACAGGAACTTGCACATGCAAGCCTGTAGGCATATAGGTGATGTTCAAAAGAGGGCCATTGCTAAATGGGAGGTGGACACTAAAAGAAAGTTAGCATCAGGTAGGGTAGGCTCCAAAACCTGGTGGTCCCTGGTCAAGGACAGACAAGGTTATCTGCCTGATGAACTTATTCCACCTCTAAATCGACAGGATGGGACCACCTCTACTAGTAGTCAAGAGAAGGCGGACCTCTTTGCTGAACACTTTGCTACCAAAATGCAAGTTCCTGATCCAGCAAGGGACCCTCCTTGGCTAGCTGCAAGAACTGTGTCAAAACTGTCTGTGGTGACAATAAGGCAGGAGGAGGTGCATTTCCTACTTAAATCGCTTGACCAAGAAAAGGCTGTGGGCCCAGACAAGTTGAGCCCAAGATTGTTGAGAAGATGTGCAGACCAGCTAGCAGCACCTCTAACTCGCATCTTTCAGCACTGCTTAGTACAGTGTAAATGGCCCTCTCTATGGAAAGAGGCGAATGTAGTCCCTGTTCACAAAAAGAAGAGCAGAGCAGAAATCAGCAACTACAGACCAGTGTCACTCCTGTCAATCACTGGTAAGATCCTTGAGACAATAATCTCAAGACAAATAACAGAGTTTTTTGACTACCACTCACTACTTTGTGATCGTCAATATGGCTTCAGGAAAGGTTACTCTGCTGCTGATCTGTTGTTAAACCTCTCCACTAAGTGGCACCAGTCACTGGATGAATCCAAAGTCAGCTGTGTGGTAGCACTGGACATTGCTGGCGCTTTCGACCGGGTGTGGCACCAGGGCCTCTTAGCAAAACTTCAAGCACTGGAAATTGCAGGCTCTACGCTATGTCTCCTCAGTGACTACCTTCATGGTAGATCTCTAAGTGTAGTTCTCAATGGAACGGAATCAGCAAGACATCCTATTGGGGAAAGTGTTCCACAAGGAAGCGTGCTGGGTCCATTGTTATGGAATGTCTACTTCAACGACCTTCTTCATCTCATCCCAGAATCACATGCATATGCAGACGACCGTACACTGACATTCACTTATCCAAGAGAAGAAATGCCAGCTGCTCTAAGCTACATCAATCACCAGCTGAGAGCTATATCAGCTTGGGGAAATAGATGGCAAGTAACATTTGAACCTGAGAAAACGCAAATGATGATCGTCTCTAGGCACCATGATGGTAATGCTGGTGCAGTAGTAAGGATGAATGGGAGGATGTTGGCACCTGGAGAAGAAGTTGATATCCTTGGGGTGAAATTTGACTCCAAACTAACCATGAAGAACCATGTTGTAAATCTTGCAAACAAGGCAGCCAGGAAGCTTACAGCACTTCGCCGTATCTCCCATCTGCTTGACAGTAGGGGTTGCAAGATCCTGTACGAGGCACAAGTACGCTCGCACCTTGAGTATGCTCCACTTTCTTGATTTGCCTGCCCCTCCCCCCTCTCATCTGCGACTGCTTGACAGAGTAGAGAACAGAGCAAGACGTCTCATCTCTCGCCTGGACCCATCCTGGATAGATCTGTCATTTCAGCAGAGCCTTCAACATAGGAGGGATGTGGGTGGCCTTACTGTTATGTACAAGGCCAATATTGTCAAAATACCACACTTGGATCCACTTCGAGGACAGCGTGAAACAAGCTTTTATGCCACAAGACGGGCAGAAAGCAGCAACTTCACTCTGGCTGTACACTTCTCCAGAACATCACTCCATCTGAGATCATACATACCCAGGATGACTAGAGCATGGAACACATTCGTACAGCATAATGATGTCAACGAGATAAAGTCAGTTGATCAAATGAAAATGCTGGCCCACAGATGGCTCCAACTTCATCCTGTTTCCTACTTGTATGTCTCATAACAATAAAAATGCTTTCAAATGAGCTGATGTAGGTAACAGCTCTTAGCTTGCCAATAAAGTTAGGAATCCTTAACCTGTAAATAGCTGTCAATAAAGCTAGGGATCCTTAACCTTGTCAAACCCTGTGTAAAAAAAAAAAAAAAAAAAAAAAAAAAAAAAAAAAAAAAAAAAAAAAAAGAGAGAGAGAGAGAGAGAGAGAGAGAGAGAGAGAGAGAGAGAGACAGAGAGAGACAGAGAGAGACAGAGACAGAGACAGAGACAGAGACAGACACAGAGAGACAGAGAGAGAGTACAAGGCATGGCGAAGGTATAAGAGACATCCTACCACCTATAACAGGAACTTGCACAGGCAAGCCTGTAGGCATATGGGTGACGTTCAAAAGTGGGCCATCGCTAAATGGGAGATGGTCACGAAAAGAAAGCTAGCATCAGGTAGGGTAGGCTCCAAAACCTGGTGATCCCTGGTCAAGGACAGACAAGGTTATCTGCCTGATGAACTTATTCCACCTCTAAATCTACAGGATGGGACCACCTCTACTAGTAATCAAGAGAAGGCAGACCTCTTTGCTGAACACTTTGCTACCAAAATGCAAGTTCCTGATCCAGCAAGGGACCCTCCTTGGCTAGCTGCAAGAGCTGTGTCAAAACTGTCAG
>NC_069414.1:19748030-19765530 GCF_026875155.1 Cherax quadricarinatus | reverse complement strand
TCCATTACATCGCTTCCCAAACTATTCCACTTACTGACTACTCTGTGGCTGAAGAAATACTTCCTAACATCCCTGTGATTCATCTGTGTCTTCAGCTTCCAACTGTGTCCCCTTGTTACTGTGTCCAATCTCTGGAACATCCTGTCTTTGTCCACCTTGTCAATTCCTCTCAGTATTTTGTATGTCGTTATCATGTTCCCCCTATCTCTCCTGTCCTCCAGTGTCGTCAGGTTGATTTCCCTTAACCTCTCCTCGTAGGACATACCTCTTAGCTCTGGGACTAGTCTTGTTGCAAACCTTTGCACTTTCTCTAGTTTCTTTACGTGCTTGGCTAGGTGTGAGTTCCAAACTGGTGCCGCATACTCCAATATGGGCCTAACGTACACGGTGTACAGGGCCTGAATGATTCCTTATTAAGATGTCGGAAAATGCTTCTGAGGTTTGCTAGGCGCCCATAGGGCTCAGCACTTATTTGGTTGATGTGAGCTTCAGGAGATGTGCCTGGTGTTATACCACCCCAAGATCTTTTTCCTTGATTTGAGGTTTGTAGTCTCTGGCCCTCTGACTGTACTCCGTCTGCGGTCTTCTTTGCCCTTCCCCAATCTTCATGACTTTGCACTTGGTGGGCTTGAACTCCAGGAGCCAATTGCTGGACAGGTCTGCAGCCTGTCCAGACCCCTTTTGTAGTTCTGCCTGGTCTTCGATCGAGTGAATTCTTCTCATCAACTTCACGTCATCTGCAAACAGGGACACCTCAGAGCCCTATTCCTTCCGTCATGTCGTTCACAATACCAGAAACAGCACTGGTCCTAGGACTGCCCCCTGTGGGACCCGCTGGTCACAGGTGCCCACTCTGACACCTCGCCACGTACCATGACTCGCTGCGTCTTCCTGACAAGTATTCCTGATCATTGTAGTGCCTTCCTGTTTTATGCCCTGCTTGCTCCTCCCTTTTTGCACCAATCTCTTGTGTGGAACTGTGTCAAACGCCTTTTTGCATCCAAGAAAATACAATCCCCCCATACCTCTCTCTCTTGTTTATGCTGTCACCATGTCTAGAAACTCCAGTAGGTTTGTGACACAGGATTTCCATCCCTGAAACCTGTTGGCTGCTGTTGATGAGATCGTTCTTTCTAGGTGTTCCACCACTCTTCTCCTGATAATCTTCTCCATGATTTGCATACTACATGTCAGTGACACTGATCTGTAGTTTAATGCTTTGTCTGTCTCCTTTTTTAAAGATGGACTACATTTGCGTCTTCCATGCCTCAGGCAATTTTCCCCGTTTCGATAGATGTATTGAAAATTTTTGTTAGGGTACACATAGCGCCTTGCTCCCTCTCTCAATACCCATGGGGAGATGTTATTGGCCCCATTGCCCTTTTAGGTATCTAGCTCACTCAGAAGCCTCTTCACTTCTTCCTTTGGTTGTTGCACTGTGTCCAGCACATGGTAGTGTGCCCCACCTCTCCGTCTTTCTAGAGCCCCCTTTTGTGTCCTCTGTGAACACTTTTGAATCTCTTGTTGAGTTCCTCACATACTTCACGGTCATTTCTTGTTGTCTCTCCTCCTTCCTTCCTTAGCCTGATTAAATGGTCCTTGACTGTTGTTTTCCTCCTGATGTGGCTGTACAACAGTTTCGGGTCAGATTTGGCTTTCGCTGCAATGTCGTCTTCATATTGTCTTTGGGCCTCCCTTCTTATCTGTGCATATTCGTTTCTGGCTCTACGACTGCTCTCCTTATTCTCCTGGGTCCTTTGCCTTCTATATTTCTTCCATTCCCTAGCACACTTGGTTTTTGCCTCCCTGCACCTTTGGGTGAACCATGGGCTCATCCTGGCTTTTTCATTATTCCTGTTACCCTTGGGTACAAACCTCTCCTCAGCCTCCTTGCATTTTGTTGCTACATATTCCATCATCTCATTAACTGGCTTCCCTGCCAGTTCTCTGTCCCACTGAACCCCGTTCAGTAAGTTCCTCATTCCTGTGTGTGTGTGTGTTTGAGTTTGTGTGTGTGTGTGTGTGTGTGTGTGTGTGTGTGTGTGTGTGTGTGTGTGTGTGTGTGTGTGTGTGTGTGTGTGTGTGTGTGCATATGTTTGTGTGAGTGTGTGTGTGTGTGTGTGTGTGTGTGTGTCTGTGTGTTTTTTGTGTGTGTGTGTGTGTGTGTGTGTGTGTGTGTGTGTGTGTGTGTGTGTCTGTGTACTCACCTAATTGTACTCAGCTATTTGTAGTTGCAGGGGTCGTGACTCAGCTCCTGGCCCCGCCTCTTCACTGAACGCTACTAGGTTCTCTCTCTCCCTGCTCCATGAGCTTTATCATACCTCGTCTTAAAGCTATGTATGGTTCCTGCCTCCACTACATCGCTCGCCACACTGTTCCATTTCCTGACTACTCTATGACTAAAGAACTGCTTCCTAACATCCCTGTGACTCATCTGAGTCTTCAACTTCCAAGAGTGACCCCTTGTTTCTGTGTCCCCTCTCTGGAACATCTTGTCTCTGTCCACCTTGTGTATTCCACGCAATATTTTGTAAGTTGTCATCCTGTTTCCCCTGACCCTCCTGTCCTTCAGTGTCGACAGTCCGGCTTCCCTCAACCTTTCTTCGTAGGACATTCCCCTGAGCTCCGGAACTAGCCTTGTTGCAAACCTTTGTACTTTCTCTAATTTCTTGACGTGCTTCACCAGGTGTGGGTTCCAAACTGGTGCTACATACTCCAGTATGGGCCTGACGTACACGGTGTACAGAGTCTTGAACGATTCCTTTCTAAGGTATCGGGACGCTATTCTCAGGTTTGCCAGGCGCCCATTTGTTGCAGCAGTTACCTGGTTGATGTGTGCTTCCGGAGACGTGCTCGGTGTTATGGTCACCCCAAGATCTTTCTCCTTGAGTGAGGTTTGCAGTCTTTGTCCACCTAGCCTATACTCTGTCTGCGGCCTTCTTTGCTCTTCTCCAATCTTCATGACTTTGCATTTGGCAGGGTTGAATTCGAGAAGCCAGTTGTTGGGCCACGTGTCCAGCCTGTTCAGGTCTCTTTGTAGTTCTGCCTGATCCTCATCCGATTTAATCCTTCTCATTAACTTCACATCATCTGCGGACAGGGACACTTCGGAGTCTATCCCTTCCATCATGTCATTCACATATATCAAAAATAGCACTGGTCCTAGGACTGACCTCTGTGGGACCCCGCTCGTCACAGGGGCCCACTGTGATACCTCAGCACGTGCCATGACTCGTTGTTGCCTCCCTGTGAGGTATTCTCTGATCCATTGCAGTGCTCTTCCTGTTATACGCACGTGATCGTCCAGCTTCTGCACTAATCTCTTGTGAGGAACTGTGTCGAAGGTCTTACTGCAGTGTGTGTGTGTGTGTGTGTGTGTGTGTGTGTGTGTGTGTGTGTGTGTGTGTGTGTGTGTGTGTGTAAGGCTCGGCAGACAATGCTTGGATACCATGAGTACACTGAAAAATAATAAAAAATGCATAAGGGGCCCAAGACTATTCAACAGCCTCCCAACTCTGTCTTCAACACAGTTCACGAGTTCCTCAAGATGTTGTTCAGTCAAGAAGTTGTTCGTACGTTGGACTGAGTGCGGCCAGCAACAGCAGTGACGAGCTCTGGGGGGGGGTTGACCTCTGAAAACATCTGTCGGGTATCCTCCTCAGATTATTCCTGAGTTCATTCTCTTCATTTACCTCTCTCTCTCTCTCCTCTCTCTCTCTCTCTCTCTCTCTCTCTCTCTCTCTCTCTCTCTCTCTCTCTCTCTCTCCCCTCTCTCTCTCTCTCTCTCTCTCTCTCTCTCTCTCTCTCTCTCTCTCTCACTCTCCTCTCTCTCTCTCTCTCTCTCTCTCTCTCTCTCTCTCTCTATCTATCTATCTATCTATCTATCTATCTGTCTATCTACCTATCTCCATGCCACGCCTCCGTCAGCAGCACCACCTCAGGTGACCTGCAGTACAATGTTGAGGGAGCTGCTACAACCACTGGTGGTGGCTGAACACCACAAATGAGGTAGTTGAAGTTCTATCAGTAAAGATCGAGAACCAAAACCTAGTCATTGTGGTTGTATACAAGCCACCAGATGCAACCTCACAACAGTTCAAGGAACAGCTACTGAAAATTGATTACTGTTTGGAAAACCTTCCAGCTCCATCCTAAGGCATACAAAATGGAAGAATGTAGCAAATAATGTTATAGCTGAAACAATCCCCGGAGGTAGCGCAGATGAAAGGTCACACACACATGAGCTACTAAGTCTCTGCGAAAAACACACCTTAAGCCAGCAGATAGTGGAGCCAACAAGACTAGAAAACACACTTGACCTTATCTTCACAAATAATGAGGACCTGATAAGAGACATAAGAATATCAAAAACAACTAATTCCGATCACAACCTAATCGAAGTCCAGACGTACATGCATAGGGGTCCTGATCAGCAGAATGCATGTACCTGTGAAGGTGTCTTCACAAAATACAACTTCAATAACAAGAACATCAACTGGGACCAGGTAAACCATGTCCTAAACGAAACATGTTGGGAAGATGTCTTAAATGATATGGATCCAAACCAGTGCCTTGGAAGGATCAACTTCCTGGCAGCCGAAGCATGTTCTAGGCATATTCCCCTAAGAAAGAAGAAGAGCAGGAGTAAACTGGAGAGAGAAAGACGCTCCCTCTACAGAAGACGACGAAGAGTCACTGAGCTCCTTAGGAGTGCTAGAATATCTGATACACGAAAGGAGACGCTGACCAGGGAAGTGGAAACTATCGAACTTAAGTTAAATGACTCTTACAGGAACCAGGAGAGGCAGGAGGAGCTTAAAGCTATTAGTGAAATTGAAAGAAATTCAAAATATTTCTTTTCATATGCCAAAAACAAGGCAAATACCACATCTAGTATCGGGCCCTTACTCAGACAGGATGGGAATTACACAGATGACAACAAGGAAATGAGTGAAATATTGAAATCCCAGTACGACTCTGTGTTTTTGTGAACACTAATCGTCTGAGGATCGACGACCCAAATGATTTCTTCATGAATGAGCCTCAAAACTCCATAAATGTATGCAAATTTCCGACATTACCTAACCGATAGATTCGAAAAGCCATTGACAACATGCCTAGCACTCAGCCCGGGCCCAGACTCTGAACTCTAAAATTTTTCATTAAGAATGCAATAAACCCCTCTCGCGTGCCCTAAGTACACTATGAGGAGGAGCTTGGACATGGTGAAATTCCACAGTCACTTAAAACACGGATATAGCCCCAGCTCAAAAGGTGCAGTAAAGCAATAGCTTAAGAACTATAGACCAATACCTCTGACGTCCCCATCGTAAAAATCTTGAAGAGTGTAAGAAGCAGGATTGCAAATCACCTGGATTCCAAAATCTGCATAATCCAGACAACAGGGGTTTGGCAGGTCGCTCCTGCCTCTCACAACTACTGGATCACTATGCAAAGGCCTTGGATGCACTGGAAGAAAATCAGACTCAGATGTAATATACACAAAACTTTGCAAAGCATTTGACAAATGCGATCAGGCATATAGCCCACAAAAAACTGCTAAGGAATACCGGAAAGTGGGGAGATGATCTTCAATTTTTACAATCGAACACAAAGATAGTGTACAGAGTTAAATCGAGGCTGCCATAGTGAAGAGCTCCCGTTCCACAAGGCACAGTACTCGCCCGTCTTATTCCCTATCCTCATATCAAAACATAAGACAGAGATATACACCACAGCACCGTATCAAACCTTTGCGGATGAACTAGGATCGCATGAGGCTGTCATCTGCTGAGACGCCCGTTAACCTCCAAGAAGATATAAACAAAGTTTCCAGTGGGCAACGGGGAAACATATGGATGTTCAATGGGACAATTCTAACTACTCCCTTATGGAAAACTGAGGAGTAATAACTAGAACAGAGTATACTAACTGGGCTCGGCCATACAATAGAGCGGAAAATAATGTAAGGACCTGGAGTAAGTAAGTCTGAGGATCCCTTTCAAGGATCACAACAGTTCCCCGATCGCACATGCAAAGTAAAATGATAGGGTGGATAATGAGAACTTCAAAACGAGAATGCCAAACCCCTGATGATCCTTTTCAAATCACTTGTTCTCTCTAGGCTGAATACGCTGACATTACATCTCCATCAAAGCAGGTGAAATCGCAGATCTAGAGAGTTACAAGATCCTTACGCACGTAAGTTCTTCAACACCTTAACTACGGGAACGTTGGAAGCACTTGACTTGTACTCGTTGGAAGCAGAGGGGAGATTATCATACTACACCTGGAAAAACTTGGAGGAATGATCCCAAATCTGCAACAGAAATCACATCCCCACGAAAAGTAAGACTGGCAGGCGATGCAAAATGCCCCAATAAATATAGGGGCGCATTGGTACACTAAGGGAAAATCACCATAAGTGTCCCGGGGCCCAAAACTGTTCAACAGCCTCCCATCAAGCATTAGGGGAATTGCCAATAAGCCCCTGGCTGCCTTCAAGAGAGAGCTGGACAGATACCTAAAGTCAGTGCCGGATCAGCCGGGCTGTGGCTCGTACGTTGGACTGCGTGCGGCCAGCAGTAACAGCCTAGTTGATCAGGCCCTGATCCATCGGGAGGCCTGGTCATGGACCGGGCCGCGGGGGCGTTGATCCCCGGAATAACCTCCAGGTAACCAGGCACTGGTGGTGGCACTGGTGGTGGCACTGGTGGTGGCACTGCCACTGAAAGGTCACCCCCTGCCCTAGCCCCCATCCTCATACAACTGTTTTTGTGACCAGTGATTGATCTTTAGCGCTCAGGAGTAGGAGAAAGAGGAGGAGGAAGGGAAGAAGAGGAGGGGAAGAAGAAGAGGAGGGGAAGAAGAAGAGGAGGGGAAGAAGAAGAGGAGGAGGAGAAGAAGAAGAGGAGGAAAAGAAGAAGAGGAGGGGAAGAAGAAGAGGAGGGGAAGAAGAAGAGGAGGGGAAGAAGAAGAGGAGGAGGGAAAGAAGGGGAGGAGGGGAAGAAGAAGAGGAGGAGGGGAAGAAGAAGAGGAAGGGAAGAAGAGGAGGAGAAGGAGGAGAGAAAAGGAAGAGGGGAAAAGCGAAAGGAAAAGGAAGATAGGGGAAATGACAGGGAAAATAAGGATCAGGTGGGGGAAAAGAAAGGAACAGGGGAAAAAGACGAGAAAAAAGAGAGAACGAGAAAAAACAGGGAAATGGGGAAGGTGAAGAAAAGGAAGGAAAGAATAGTACCGTGAGGAGGAAACTGAACGAGGAGAGAGAGAGAGAGAGATAGAGAGAGAGAGAGAGACAGACAGAGAGAGAGAGAGAGAAAGTCAGCTCACTTGCCTCTTACTCTCTCCTGATCGTCTAAGGATATCGAAAAACTCACAGAGGTGTTACTTCTGATAGGCTAGCCAGCAGCCCATCAGATAAGCACACACCCCTCTCTCCCCCACACAGTCCACAACCCCTCCGCTGCCTCCCTCACCCCCCACCCCCCACCCCAGCTCTGCCTCCTCAGACACGTCTCAAACCTGAATAAGTGACCTTCATTATTCCTTCCTGATCTCAACATTCACAGCGCTTAAGAAAGTTGCTGAGATGGATGACAGGTGAGGGAGGATGAGGGAGAGTGAGCGAGGGAGAGTGAGGGAAGTTGAGGAAGAGTGAGGGATGGTGAAGGAAGGTGAGGGAGAGTGAGGGAGAGTGTGGAATGGTGAAGGAAGGTGAGGTAGAGTGAGGGAGGGTGAGGGAAGGCTAGGGAGAGTGAGGGAGGGAGAGTGAGGGAGGCTGAGGGAGAGTCAAGGAGAGACAGGGATAGTGAAGGAAGGTGAGGGAGAGTGAGGGAGGGTGAGGGATGGTGAAGGAAGGTGAGGGAGAGTGAGAGAGAGTGATGAATGGTAAAGGAAGGTGAGGGAGAATGAGGGATGGTGAAGGAAGGTGACGGAGAGTGAGGGAGGGTGAGGGATGGTGAGGGAGAGTGAGGGAGAGTGAGGGAGGGTGAATGAAGGTGAGGGAGAGTGAAGGAGGGCTAGGGAAAGTGAAGGATGGTGAAGGAAGGTGAGGGAGAGTGAGGGAGAGTGAGGGATGGTGAGGGAGAGTGAGGAGGGTGAATGAAGGTGAGGGAGAGTGACGGAGGGTGAATGAAGATGAGGGAGAGTGAGGGAGGGAGTGGGAGAGTGAGGGATGGTGAAGGAAGGTGAGGGAGTGAGGGAGGGTGAGGGGGGGTGAGGTAAGTGAGGATGGTGAGGGAGAGTGAGGGAGGGTGAGGGAGGGTGAGGGATGGTGAAAGAAGGTGAGGGAGACTGAGGGATGGTGAAGGAAGGTGAGGGAGAGTGAGGGAGGGTGAGGGAGGGTGAGGAAGGTGAGGGAAATTGAGGGAAGGTGAGGGAAGTTGAGGAAGGTGAGGGATGGTGAGGAAGGGTGAAGGAAGTGAGGGAGAGTGAGGGAAGGTGAGGGAGAGTGAGGGAGGATGAAAGGAGGTGAGGGAGGGTGAGGGAGGGCGAGGGAAGGTGAGGGAGGGTGAAGGAAGGTGAGGAGAGTGAGGGAGGGTGAGGGAGGGCGAGGAAGGTCAGGAGGGTGAGAGATGTTGAAGGAGGGTGAGGGAGAGTGAAGGAAGGTGATTGAGGGTAAAGGTGAGTGAGGGATGGTGAATGAAGGTGAGGGAGAGTGAGGGAGGGTGAGGGAGAGTGAGGTAGAGTGAGGGAAGGTGAGGGAGGGTGAAGGAGGGTGAGGGAGAGTGTGGGAGAGTGAGAGAGGGTGAGGGAGAGTGAGGGAGGGTGAGGGAGGGTGAGGAAGGGTGAGGGAGTGTGAGGGAGGGTGAGAGAGGTGAGGGAGAACACAGGAGAGATTGAACAGAGGAAGGCTGAACACAGGAGAGACTGAGCACAGGAGAGGCTGAACACAGGAGAGGTGAACACAGGAGAGACTAAACACAGGAGAGGCTGAACACAGGAGAGGCTGAACACAGGAGAGACTGAACATAGAAGAGGTGAACACAGGAGAGACTGAACACAGGAAAGGCTGAACACAGGAGAGGCTGAACACAGTAGATGCTGAACACATGAGAGGCTGAACACAGGAGAGCCTGAACACAGGAGAGGTGAACACAGGAGAGGTGAACACAGGAGAGACTGAACACAGGAGAGGTGAACACAGGAGAGATAAACACAGGAGAGACTGAACACAGGAGAGGTGAACACAGGAGAGACTGAACACAGGAGAGGTGAACACAGGAGAGGTGAACACAGGAGAGACTGAACACAAGAGAGGTGAACACAGGAGAGACTGAACGCAGGAGAGGTGAACACAGTAGAAGCTGAATACAGGAGAGGCTGAACACAGGAGAGGTGAACACAGTAGATGCTGAGCACAGGAGAAGCTGAACACAGGAGAGGTGAACATAGGAGATTTGAACACATGAGAGGTTGAACACAGGAGAGGTGAACACGGGAGAGGTGAACACAGGAGAGGCTGAACACAGGAGAGGCTGAACACAGGAGAGGTGAACACAGGAGAGGTGAACACAGGAGAGGCTGAACACAGGAGAGGCTGAACACAGGAGAGGTGAACACGGGAGAGGTGAACACAGGAGAGACTGAACACAGGAGAGGTGAACACAGGAGAGGTGAACACAGGAGAGGTGAACACAGGAGAGGCTGAACACAGGAGAGATGAACACAGGAGAGACTGAACACAGGAGAGACTGAACACAGGAGAGGTGAACACAGGAGAGGTGAACACAGTAGAGGCTGAAGACAGGAGAGGCTGAACACAGGAGAGGTGAACACAGGAGAGGTGAACACAGTAGAGGCTGAACACAGGAGAGGCTGAACACAGGAGAGGTGAATACAGGAGAGACTGAACACAGGAGAGACTGAACACAGGAGAGACTGAACACAGGAGAGGTGAGCACAGGAGAGGTGAACACAATAGAGGCTGAACACAGGAGAGGCTGAACACAGGAGAGACTGAACACAGGAGAGACTGAACACAGGAGAGGCTGAACACAGGAGAGGTGAACACAGGAGAGGTGAACACAGGAGAGACTGAACAGAGGAGAGGTGAACAAAGGAGAGGTGAACACAGGAGAGACTGAACACAGGAGAGGTGAACACAGGAGAGACTGAACACAGGAGAGGCTGAACATAGGAGAGACTGAACACAGTAGATGCTGAACACAGGAGAGGCCGAACACAGGAGAGCCTGAACACAGGAGAGGTGAACACAGGAGAGGTGAACACAGGAGAGACTGAACACAGGAGAGGTGAACACAGGAGAGACTGAACACAGGAGAGGTGAACACAGGAGAGGTGAACACAGGAGAGACTGAACACAGGAGAGGTGAACACAGGAGAGCCTGAACACAGGAGAGGTGAACACAGGAGAGGTGAACACAGGAGAGGGCCCAACACAGAAGCCTGAACACAGGAGAGGTGAACACAGAAGAGGTGAACACAGGAGAGGCCGAACACAGGAGAGCCTGAACACAGGAGAGGTGAACACAGGAGAGGTGAACACAGGAGAGCCTGAACACAGGAGAGGTGAACACAGGAGAGGTGAACACAGGAGAGGCCGAACACAGGAGAGCCTGAACACAGGAGAGGTGAACACAGGAGAGGTGAACACAGGAGAGACTGAACACAGGAGAGGTGCACACAGGAGAGACTGAACGCAGGAGAGGTGAACACAGTAGAAGCTGAATACAGGAGAAGCTGAACACAGGAGAGGTGAACACAGTAGATGCTGAGCACATGAGAAGCTGAACACAGGAGAGGTGAAAATAGGAGAGGTGAACACAGGAGAGACTGAACACAATAGATGCTGAACACAGGAGAGGCTGAACACAGGAGAGGTGAACACAAGAGAGGCTGAACACAGGAGAGTCTGAACACAATAGATGCTGAACACAGGAGAGGCTGAACACAGGAGAGGTGAACACAGGAGAGGCTGAACACAGGAGAGTCTGAACACAGGAGAGGTGAACACAGGAGAGGTGAACACAGGAGAGGTGAACACAGAAGAGGCTGATCACAGGAGAGGTGAACACAGGAGAGATTGAACACAGGAGAGACTGAACACAGGAGAGGTGAACACAGGAGAGGTGAACACAGTAGAGGCTGAAGACAGGAGAGGCTGAAGACAGGAGAGGTGAACACAGGCGAGACTGAACACTGGAGAGACTGAACACAGGAGATGTGAACACAGGAGAGGCGAACACAATAGAGGCTGAACACAGGAGAGGCTGAACACAGGAGAGGTGAATACAGGAGAGACTGAACACAGGAGAGAATGAACACAGGAGAGGTGAGCACAGGAGAGGTGAACACAATAGAGGCTGAAAACAGGAGAGGCTGAACACAGGAGAGACTGAACACAGGAGAGACTGAACACAGGAGAGGCTGAACACAGGAGAGGCTGAACACAGAAGATACTGAACACAGGAGAGACTGAACACAGGAGAGACTGAACACAGGAGAGACTGAACACAGGAGAGTTCAGGATCTGCTGAGCAGCCAGCATCACATAACACACTTACCAACACTGTCTAACACAGAGTACATGGGTTTCACCACTCTCTAACAAAGAGTACAGGGGTTTCACAACTGTCTAACACAGAGTACATGGGTTTCACCACTGTCTAATACAGAGTATATGGGTTTCACCACTGTCTAACACAGAGTACATGGGTTTCACCACTGTCTAACACAGAGTACATGGGTTTCACCACTGTCTAACACAGAGTACATGGGTTTCACTACTGTCTAACACAGAGTACATGGGTTTTCACCACTGGGCTAACACAGAGTACATGGGTTTCACCACTGTCTAAAACAGAGTACATGGGTTTCACCACTATCTAACACAGAGTACATGGGTTTCACCACTGTCTAACACAGAGTACATGGGTTTCACCACTGTCTAACACAGAGTACATGGGTTTTCACCACTGTCTAACACAGAGTACATGGGTTTCACCACTGTCTAACACAGAGTACATGGGTTTCACCACTGTCTAACACAGAGTACATGGGTTTTACCACTGTCTAACACAGAGTATATGGGTTTCACCACTGTCTAACACAGAGTACATGGGTTTAACCACTGTCTAACACAGATCACATGGGTTTCACCACTGTCTAACACAGAGTACATGGGTTTCACCACTGTCTAACACAGAGTACATGGGCTTCACCACTGTCTAACACAGAGTACATGAGTTTCACCACTGTCTAACACAGAGTACATGGGTTTCACCACTGTCTAGCACAGAGTAGATGGGTTTCAAAGCTGTCTAACACAGAGTATATGGGTTTCACCACTGTCTAACACAGAGTACATGGGTTTCACCACTGTCTAACACAGAGTACATGGGTTTCACCACTGTCTAACACAGAGTACATGGATTTCATCACTGTCTAACACAGAGTACATGGGCTTCACCACTGTCTAACACAGAGTACATGGGTTTCACCACTGTCTAACACAGAATACATGGGTTTCCCCACTGTCTAACACAGAGTACATGGGTTTCACCACTGTCTAACACAGAGTACATGAGTTTCACCACTGTCTAACACAGAGTACATGGGTTTCACCACTGTCTAACACAGAGTACATGGGTTTCACCACTGTCTAACACAGAGTACATGGGTTTCACCACTGTCTAACACGGAGTTCATGGGTTTCACCACTGTCTAACACAGAGTACATGTGTTTCACCACTGTCTAACACAGAATACATGGGTTTCACCACTGTCTAACACAGAGTACATGGGTTTCATCACTGTCTAACACAGAGTACATGGGTTTCACCACTGTCTAACACAGAATACATGGGTTTCACCACTGTCTAACACAGAATACATGGGTTTCACCACTGTCTAGCACAGAGTACATGGGTTTCACCACTGTCTAACACAGAATACATGGGTTTCACCACTGTCTAACACAGAATACATGGGTTTCACCACTGTCCAGCACAGAGTACATGGGTTTCACCACTGTCTATCACAGAGTACATGGGTTTCATCACTTTCTAACACAGAATACATGGGTTTCACCACTGTCTAACACAGAGCACATTCGTTTCACCACTGTCTAACACAGAATACATGGGTTTCCCCACTGTCTAACACAGAGCACATTCGTTTCACCACTGTCTAACACAGAATACATGGGTTTCACCACTGTCTAACACAGAGTACATGGGTTTCATCACTGTCTAACACAGAGTGCATGGGTTTCACCACTGTCTAACACAGAATACATGGGTTTCACCACTGTCTAACACAGAATACACGGGTTTCACCACTGTCTAGCACAGAGTACATGGGTTTCACCACTGTCTAACACAGAATACATGGGTTTCACCACTGTCTAACACAGAATACATGGGTTTCACCACTGTCCAGCACAGAGTACATGGGTTTCACCACTGTCTATCACAGAGTACATGGGTTTCATCACTTTCTAACACAGAATACATGGGTTTCACCACTGTCTAACACAGAGCACATTCGTTTCACCACTGTCTAACACAGAGTACATGGGTTTAACCACTGTCTAACACAGAGTACATGGGTTTCACCACTGTCTAACACAGAGTACATGGGTTTCACCACTGTCTAACACAGAGTACATGGGTTTAACCACTGTCTAACACAGAGTACATGGGTTTAACCACTGTCTAACACAGAGTACATGGGTTTAACCACTGTCTAACACAGAGTACATGGATTTCACCACTGTATAACACAGAGTACATGGGTTTCATCACTGTATAACACAGAGTACATGGGTTTAACCACTGTCTAACACAGAGTACATGGGCTTCACCACTGCCTAACACAGAGTACATGGGTTTCATCACTGTCTAACACAGAGTACATGGATTTCACCACTGTCTAACACAGAGTACATGTGTTTCATCACTGTCTAACAGAGTACATGGGCTTCACCACTGCCTAACACAGAGTACATGGGTTTCATCACTGTCTAGCACAGAGTACATGGGTTTCATCACTGTCTAACACAGAGTACATTGGTTTCATCACTGTCTAACACAGAGTACATGTGTTTCATCACTGTCTAACACAGAGTACATGGATTTCACCACTGTCTAACACAGAATACATGGGTTTCACCACTGTCTAACACAGAGTACATGTGTTTCATCACTGTCTAACACAGAGTACATGGGTTTCATCATTGTCTAACACAGAGTACATGTGTTTCATCACTGTCTAACACAGAGTACATGGGTTTCATCACTGTCTAACACAGAGTACATGGGTTTCATCACTGTCTAACACAGAGTACATGTGTTTCACCACTGTCTAACACAGAGTACATGGGTTTCATCACTGTCTAACACAGAGTACATGTGTTTCATCACTGTCTAACACAGAGTACATGGGTTTCACCCACTGTCTAACACAGAGTACATGGTTTCAAACCCCCTGTCTAAACACAGATTACATGGGTTTCATCACTGTCTAACACAGAGTACATGGGTTTAACCACTGTCTAACACAGAGTACATGGGCTTCACCACTGCCTAACACAGAGTACATGGGCTTCACCACTGCCTAACACAGAGTACATGGGCTTCACCACTGTCTAACACAGAATACATTTATTTCATCACTGTCTAACACAGAGTACATGGGCTTCACCACTGCCTAACACAGAGTACATGGGCTTCACCACTGCCTAACACAGAGTACATGGGCTTCACCACTGTCTAACACAGAATACATTTATTTCATCACTGTCTAACACAGAGTACATGGGCTTCACCACTGCCTAACACAGAGTACATGGGCTTCACCACTGTCAATAAAAAGAAGGATAAAATCAACAAACAATAAACACAAAGAACATAAACACTCATCACAAATGTTATCATACCAAGTATAAATAATGAACGTCATTTAAAAAAAAACATTAAATTATTTATAAGAGAAGACTAAAGTTCCTCGAGTTCCCTACAGGCACCTCGGTAATACTTTCCCTAAGGTCCCTACAAGCACCTCGGTAATAGTTTCCCCGAGGTTCCTACAAGCACCTCGGTAATAGTTTCCCCGAGGTCCCTACAAGCACCTCGGTAATAGTTTCCCCGAGGTTGCTACAAGCACCTCGGTAATAGTTTCCCCGAGGTTCCTACAAGTACCTCGGTAATAGTTTCCCCGAGGTCCCTATAAGCACCTCTGTAATAGTCTCTCCGAGGTCCCTACAGGCACCTCGTTAATGATCTCTCCGAGGTCCCTACAGACATCTCGGTAATATTTTCCCTGAGATCTCTACAGGCACCTCGGTAATAGTCTTTCTGAGGTCCCTACATGCACCTCGTTAATGATCTCTCCGAGGTCCCTACAAGCACCTCGTTAATGATCTCTCCGAGGTCCCTACAGACATCTCGGTAACACTTTCCCTGAGATCTCTACAGGCACCTCGGTAATAGTCTCTCTGAGGTCCCTACAGGCACCTCGTTAATGATCTTTCTGAGGTCCCTACAGGCACCTCGTTAATGGTCTTTCCGAGATCCCTACAGACACCTCGGCAATATTTTCCCTGAGATCCCTACAGGCACCTCGGTAATATTCTCTCCGAGGTCCCTACAGGCACCTCGTTAATGATCTCTCCGAGGTCCCTACAGACACCTCAGCAATACTTTCCCAGAGATCCCTACAGGCAACTCGGTAAAAGTCTCTCCGAGGTCCCTACAGGCACCTCGTTAATGATGTCTCCGAGGTCCCTACAGACATCTCGGCAATACTTTCCCTGAGATCCCTACAGGCACCTCGGTAATAGTCCCTCCGAGGTCCATACAGGCACCTCGTTAATGATCTCTCCGAGATCACTATAGACACCTCGGTAATACTTTGCCTGAGGTCCCTACAGGCACTTTAGTAATATTTTCCCCGAGGTCCCACAGGCACCTCGGTAATAGTTTCCATGAGGTTTCTACAGGCACCTGGGTAATAATTTCCCTCTAGGTCCCTACAGGCACCTCTGCAATTATGAAGTTCCCAGTGGTTCCTAAATTCTGGTAGTGTCACTGCCGTCAGTTCCTGGTAAAAGTTTTGACACAATAATCACTGAACCAATGGCAACATTTTTCCAGACTGGATACTAGGTGGCGCCAGTATTGTTTCAGTGAAGGTCGCTGTACAGCTGATCATTTATTGAAGCACTCTACTGTGTAGCACAAGTCATTGCATCAATGAAAAATAACCATTTGTGTAGTTGCACAGATGACTGCACTCTGACATTGAGTTATTCAAGAGAGGAAATAACCACCGTCACTCATCTTGTGTCAACAGTTGCATGATCCTGCGACAAGTGATGACATACTACACATCTCCTGCTCAGAATATACACATTATCTCTAGACAACATCAGTTAATACTGGAGCTGGAATAACAAGGCAAGTGATGCAATATTCAACCTGAGGGTGAATGTTGCAAGAAGCAAGGCTGCCAGTTAACTTAAGAACTTAAGAAAGAAGGATTATTGCCGAAGGCCTACTGGCCCATGCTAGGTAGGTCCAAGTCACCAACTGGCAGAAGCTAATGGCCGAAGTTAAGGCGCTTATAAAGAGTAAATTTACTAAGAATAAATTTATTGTCAATTTTTGACCCGCAGCTTGGTTGGTAGCGCACTCAGCTCACACACTCAGGTCCGTGTTTCCTTAAGACACCTGCAGTTCCTGTTCACCTAGCAGCAAGTAGGTACCTGGGTGTTAGCTGACTGGTGTGGGTCGCACCTGGGGACAAAATTAACCTATGTTGGCCGAAATGCTTCTCAAAACCAGGGACTTTCTATCATGTACGTCATTTATAGCAGCAATGGCTTGCATAAGTTGTATTATGTACTTGTAAAAATAAATATTATTATTATTATTAATATTATTAATCAAGACTGACGCTAAATTTAGATTGCCACCGCGCATCCATAGAGTAAACCCTGCAAGAAGCAACGAAGTCAGTCAACTTACTTCGCTAAGACGTGTCTCCTTACTAGACAGCACACACACAGACAAAATATTATAAGAAGTATATCTGCCTTTTAACCTTGTGTATGCACCACACTCTTGGACTGCCCCGCCCCTCCACATCTTACCTGCAGCTTCCCAAACAAAACAGAAGACATTGCTGGGAGACTCACATCTGGCGCCATCACTCTGAGAGATGCTAGTATCCATATTTATATGTGGAAGTTTAAAATATACAGCTTCTATACCGCAAGACGGGCAACCAGGTGTAGTTTAATTTTAAATATGGTCTTAAGAACATCGTGTGACCAAAACAGAGCGCTGACCCGTACCCGGCACAAACTTTACTCTCTCTTATTTATGTTTAATATTATGTTAAAGGAATGTTTTAAAAACTGGACTGGTCAGGCTTTACAGTGAACACAGGTTCAATAACAGCTGTTAGGTTGTAAAACATATGTGGAGCCTCCTAACTGTAACCCTTATAGACGCGCTTAGAAAGTGTAAGAGAGAGA
>NC_069414.1:19723030-19743030 GCF_026875155.1 Cherax quadricarinatus | reverse complement strand
TGATTGACAGGAGTGACACTGGTCTGTAGTTGCTGATTTCTGCTCTGCTCTTCTTTTTGTGAACAGGGACTACATTTGCCTCTTTCCACAGAGAGGGCCATTTACACTGTACTAGGCAGTGCTGAAAGATGCGAGTTAGAGGTGCTGTTAGCTGGTCTGCACATCTTCTCAACAATCTTGGGCTCAACTTGTTTGGGCCCACAGTCTTTTCTTGGTCAAGCGATTTAAGAAGGAAATGCACCTCCTGTCGTATTGTCATTCTCTCTCTCTCTCTCTCTCTCTCTCTCTCTCTCTCTCTCTCTCTCTCTCTCTCTCTCTCTCTCTCTCTCTCTCGCTCTCTCTCTCTCTCTCTCTCTCTCTCTCTCTCTCTCTCTTTCTCTCTCTCTCTCTCTCTCTCTCTCTCTCTCTCACTCTCTCTCTCTCTCTCTCTCTCTCTCTATCTCTCTCTCTCTCTCTTTCTCTCGCTCTCTCTTCCTTCAACAACATAGTCTTGATGTTTAGACTCAGCATAGAAAGTTACCTAGTATAGAATACAGTTCACAGTCATTACAGATACTAAGCACATCTATACTGGAAGTTAGCTAGACATTACTATAGAAGCTAAAAGACCTGTTTTCTTCTATCCTTTAATTCTAACTCCTAGTTTCTTTCCCCCTCCTAACCTCACCCATCTTCCTCGATTCCTACTCAAGGCTCTCTTTCTCCCTCCTCTCCCTATCATCTAACTTTCTCCCACTTTCTCCTTCTTAGGTCCTTTCACCTTCATTCATTGCCCATTATCTCCTCCATTATCCCTCCCTTTCTCCCGCCCCTCTCTTTTTTCTTCTCTCCTAGCATTTTCCCTTCCTTCTTCTCCTCTTCCTCTCTCCTCTTTTCCACATTAAACTCCCATCTCATGCTCCAACTTTCTTGCTACATTTTTTTTTGTGTTTTTATAAACCAAACACATCACTGATGGAGATAATTGGAGACATAACCTCAGATACCTCTCCTGCTGACCCCAGCTACCCCACCTGCTAACACTAGCTAATTCACCTGCTGACCCCAGCTACCCCACCTGCTAACACTAGCTAATTCACCTGCTGACCCCAGCTACCCCACCTGCTAACACTAGCTAATTCACCTGCTGACCCCAGCTTACCCACCTGCTAACATAGCTAATTCACCTGCTGACCCCAGCTACCCCACCTGCTAACACTAGCTAATTCACCTGCTGACCCCAGCTACCCCACCTGCTAACACTAGCTAATTCACCTGCTGACCCCAGCTACCCCACCTGCTAACACTAGCTAATTCACCTGCTGACCCCAGCTACCCCACCTGGTTACATCAGCTCATCAGCTACCTTACGTACCCCAACTGCTTACACCACCTACCCCACCTGCTAACCCCAGCTACCCCACCTGCTGACCCCACCTTCTGACCCCAAGCTACCCCACCTTCTGACCCCAGCTACCCCACCTGCTGACACTAGCTACCCCACTTACTAATTCTACCTGTTAACCCCAACTATTCCACCTGCTGACCCCAGCTCTCCCACCTGCTGACACCAGCTACCCCACCTGCTAACCCCAGCTATTCCAACTGCTGACCCCAGCTACCCCACCTGCTAACCCCAGCTACTCCAGATTCTGACCCCAGCTACCCCACCTGCTGACCCCAGCTACCCCACCTGCTAATCCCAGCTACCCCACCTTCTGACCCCAGCTATCCCAGCTGCTGACACTAGCTGATTCACCTGCTGACCCTGGCTACCCCACCTGCTGACCTCAGATACCCCTCCTGCTGACCCCAGCTGACCCACCTGCTGACACTAGCTGATTCACCTGCTGACTCCAGTTACCCCACCTGATGGCCCCAGCTACCCCACCTGGTGACACTAGCTGATTCACCTGCTGAACCCAGCTACCCCACCTGCTGACCCCAACTACCCCACCTGCTGACACCAGTACCCCCCTACTAACCCCAGGTACCCTTCCATGCTAACCCCAGCTACCCCACCTGCTTACTCCTGCTAAGTCACCTACTAACCCCACCTACCCCACCTGCTGATCCCAGCTACCCCACCTGGTTACATCAGCTCATCAGCTACCTTACGTACCCCAACTGCTTACACCACCTACCCACCTGCTAACCCCAGCTACCCCACCTGCTGACCCCACCTTCTGACCCCCAGCTACCCCACCTTCTGACCCCCAGCTACCCCACCTGCTGACACTAGCTACCCCACTTACTAATTCTACCTGTTAACCCCAACTATTCCACCTGCTGACCCCAGCTCTCCCACCTGCTGACACCAGCTACCCCACCTGCTAACCCCAGCTATTCCAACTACTGACCCCAGCTACCCCACCTGCTAACCCCAGCTACTCCAGATTCTGACCCCAGCTACCCCACCTGCTGACCCCAGCTACCCCACCTGCTAATCCCAGCTACCCCACCTGCTGACCCCAGCTAACCCACCTGCTTAACCCCCCCTTCCCCCCACATGCCTAGAAAAAATAAATATTATTTCCTGCCAGAAAATCCTTACAAAATGCAAAAATAAAAGCCGAAGGAAAGATTATATACCAAACATCTCTATAATTATAATTACAGCTATTATACTTAATTTTAATTATTATTAAATGTTTTAATTCGAAAATATTACAAGATTTAGGTAAAAATTATGCTCTTGTTTTTTTGTGTTGCTGACTGACTGTTGTTTTTAGTGTTGCTGACTGACTGTTGTTTTTAGTGTTGCTGACTGACTGTTTTTAGTGTTGCTGACTGACTGTTTTTAGTGTTGCTGACTGACTGTTGTTTTTAATGTTGCTGACTGACTGTTTTAGTGTTGCTGACTGACTGTTTTTAGTGTTGCTGACTGACTGTTGTTTTTAATGTTGCTGACTGACTGTTTTAGTGTTGCTGACTGACTGTTTTTTGTGTTGCTGACTGACTGTTGTTTTTTGTGTTGCTGACTGACTGTTTTTAGTGTTGCTGACTGACTGTTGTTTTTTGTGTTGCTGACTGACTGTTGTTTTTAATGTTGCTGACTGACTGTTTTAGTGTTGCTGACTGACTGCTTTTTGTGTTGCTGACTGACTGTTGTTTTTTGTGTTGCTGACTGACTGTTGTTTTTTGTGTTGCTGACTGACTGTTGTTTTTTGTGTTGCTGACTGACTTTTTTTGTGTGTGTTGCTAACTGACTGTTTTTGTGTTGCTGGCTGACTGTTGTTTTTTGTGTTGCTGACAGCCTGTTGTTTTTTCGTGTTGCTGACTGACTTTTTTTGTGTGTGTTGCTAACTGACTGTTTTTGTGTTGCTGACTGACTGTTGTTTTTTGTGTTGCTGATTGACTGTTTTTTGTGTTGCTGATTGACTGTTTTTTGTGTTGCTGACTGACTGTTTTTTTGTGTTGTTGACTGACTGTTTTTTGTGTTTCTGACTGACTGTTTTTTGTGTTGCTGACTGACTGTTTTTTTGTGTTGCTGACCGACTGTTTTTTTGTGTTGCTGACTGCCTGTTTCTTAAGGATGCTGACTACCTGTTGCTTTTTGTATTTCTGACTGACTGTTGTTTATTGTGTTGCTGGCTGGCTGTTGTTTGTTTTCTTGTGTTGCTGACTGACAAATGGCTTTTGTGTTGCTGGCTGACTGATGTTTTTTGTGTTGCTGACTGACTATTTTTATTTTGTGTGTGTGTTGCTGACTGACTGACGCTTTTTTGTTGCTGACACAAACACAGACACAAGGAGAGGCTCATATACATGGACAGACACAAACACAAACACAACGCCACAGACAAACAAAACACAACAGATTGTTTAAGTAACAGTCCGTCCGGGGATTTAAAAAAAAAAAAACATTTTTAAACAAAGTTTCTTTCATTTTGGTTTATTTCTGTTTTACATTTTATAACTGACTTAATATAATTTTCGTATAATGGATTATTAATGTTTTTCAACTTGTAGTTATACTGACAGAATTATGTTTGATGTTACAACTTAAGTTACTGGTATCTTTCTGATCTGTGTGTCTCATTACTGAGTACACTGTGCAGTGTAATGTATACTGTACAGTATAGTGTACATTGTACCTTGCAGTGTACATTGTACCTTGCAGTGTACATTGTACCTTGCAGTGTACATTGTACCTTGCAGTGTACATTGTACCTTGCAGTGTACATTGTACCTTGCAGTGTACATTGTACCTTGCAGTGTACAAATGTACCTTGCAGTGTACATTGTACCTTGCAGTGTACATTGTACCTTGCAGTGTACATTGTACCTTGCAGTGTACATTGCACCTTGCAGTGTACATTGTACCTTGCAGTGTACATTGTACCTTGCAGTGTACACTGTACCTTGCAGTGTACATTGTACCTTGCAGTGTACACTGTACCTTGCAGTGTACATTGTACCTTGCAGTGTACACTGTACCTTGCAGTGTACATTGTACCTTGCAGTGTACACTGTACCTTGCAGTGTACATTGTACCTTGCAGTGTACACTGTACCTTGCAGTGTACATTGTACCTTGCAGTGTACATTGTACCTTGCAGTGTACATTGTACCTTGCAGTGTACATTGTACCTTGCAGTGTACATTGTACCTTGCAGTGTACATTGTACCTTGCAGTGTACACATTACCTTGCAGTGTACATTGTACCTTGCAGTGTACACTGTACCTTGCAGTGTACATTGTACCTTGCAGTGTACACTGTACCTTGCAGTGTACATTGTACCTTGCAGTGTACATTGTACCTTGCAGTGTACATTGTACCTTGCAGTGTACATTGTACCTTGCAGTGTACATTGTACCTTGCAGTGTACACTGTACCTTGCAGTGTACATTGTACCTTGCAGTGTACATTGTACCTTGCAGTGTACATTGTACCTTGCAGTGTACATTGTACCTTGCAGTGTACATTGTACCTTGCAGTGTACATTGTACCTTGCAGTGTACATTGTACCTTGCAGTGTACACTGTACCTTGCAGTGTACATTGTACCTTGCAGTGTACATTGTACCTTGCAGTGTACATTGTACCTTGCAGTGTACATTGTACCTTGCAGTGTACATTGTACCTTGCAGTGTACATTGTACCTTGCAGTGTACATTGTACCTTGCAGTGTACATTGTACCTTGCAGTGTACACTGTACCTTGCAGTGTACATTGTACCTTGCAGTGTACATTGTACCTTGCAGTGTACATTGTACCTTGCAGTGAACATTGTACCTTGCAGTGTACATTGTACCTTGCAGTGTACATTGTACCTTGCAGTGTACATTGTACCTTGCAGTGTACATTGTACCTTGCAGTGTACATTGTACCTTGCAGTGTACATTGTACCTTGCAGTGTACATTGTACCTTGCAGTGTACATTGTACCTCGCAGTGTACACTGTTCCTTACAGTGTTTATTATATTATATGTATATTATATGTCTCATTATTACAACAATATTGATGTGTCTCATTATTACAACAATATTGATGTGTCTCATTATTACAACAATATTGATGTGTCTCATTATTACAACAATATTGATGTGTCTCATTATTACAACAATATTGATGTGTCTCATTACTACAACAATATTGATGTGTCTCATTATTACAACAATATTGATGTGTCTCATTATTACAACAATATTGATGTGTCTCATTACTACAACAATATTGATGTGTCTCATTATTACAACAATATTGATGTGTCTCATTATTACAACAATATTGATGTGTCTCATTATTACAACAATATTGACGTGTCTCATTATTACAACAATATTGACGTGTCTCATTATTACAACAATATTGACGGTTCTCATTATTACAACAATATTGATGTGTCTCATTATTACAACAATATTGACGTGTCTCATTATTACAACAATATTGACGTGTCTCATTATTACAACAATATTGATGTGTCTCATTATTACAACAATATTGACGGTTCTCATTATTACAACAATATTGATGTGTCTCATTATTACAACAATATTGATGTGTCTCATTATTACAACAATATTGATGTGTCTCATTATTACAACAATATTGACGTGTCTCATTATTACAACAATATTGATGTGTCTCATTATTACAACAATATTGATGTGTCTCATTATTATAACAATATTGACGTGTCTCATTATTACAACAATATTGATGTGTCTCATTATTATAGCAATATTGACGTGTCTCATTATTACAACAATATTGACGTGTCTCATTATTACAACAATATTGACGGTTCTCATTATTACAACAATATTGATGTGTCTCATTATTACAACAATATTGACGTGTCTCATTATTACAACAATATTGATGGTTCTCATTATTGCAACAATATTGATGTGTCTCATTATTACAACAATATTGATGTGTCTCATTATTACAACAATATTGACGTGTCTCATTATTACAACAATATTGACGTGTCTCATTATTACAACAATATTGACGTGTCTCATTATTACAACAATATTGACGTGTCTCATTATTACAACAATATTGATGTGTCTCATTATTACAACAATATTGATGTGTCTCATTATTACAACAATATTGATGTGTCTCATTATTACAACAATATTGATGTGTCTCATTATTACAACAATATTGATGTGTCTCATTATTACAACATATTGATGTGTCTCATTATTACAACAATATTGATGTGTCTCATTATTACAACAATATTGACGTGTCTCATTATTACAACAATATTGATGTGTCTCATTATTACAACAATATTTGATGTGTCTGATTATTACAACAATATTGATGTGTCTCATTATTACAACAATATTGATGTGTCTCATTATTACAACAATATTGATGTGTCTCATTATTACAACAATATTGATGTGTCTCATTATTACAGCAATATTGATGTGTCTCATTATTACAACAATATTGATATGTCTCATTATTACAACAATATTGATGTGTCTGATTATTACAACAATATTGATGTGTCTCATTATTACAACAATATTGATGTGTCTCATTATTACAACAATATTGATGTGTCTCATTATTACAACAATATTGATGTATCGCAAAATTTAGAACACTACTGATGTTATATTTTGCAAATCACTTAACATGTTCAGGACATGTTGAGACGTGCACATGGTACAATATACATGTTGTATGTTGAGACACACATGGTACAATGTACATGTTGTATGTTGAGACACACATGGTACAATGTACATGTTGTATGTTGAGACACACATGGTACAATGTACATATTTCATGCTGAGAAACACTACAGAAAAGACAATGAGTTCCTGAGTAAAGACATCAATAAATTATAAATTATAAATACTCCGTTAAAAAGGAAGAGTTAGTATTGAGTTTGTGAGAGTGAAGGTGTCAACACAAGGTCTGGATCACAAGGTCTGGATCACAAGGTCTGGATCACAAGGCCTGGATCACAAGGTCTGGATCACAAGGCCTGGATCACAAGGTCTGGATCACAAGGTCTGGATCACAAGGTCTGGATCACAAGGTCTGGATCACAAGGTCTGGATCACAAGGTCTGGATAACAAGGCCTGGATCACAAGGTCTGGATCACAAGGTCTGGATCACAAGGTCTGGATCACAAGGTCTGGATCACAAGGTCTGGATCACAAGGTCTGGATCACAAGGTCTGGATCACAAGGCCTGGATCACAAGGTCTGGGATCACAAGGCCTGGATCACAAGGTCTGGATCACAAGGTCTGGATCACAAGGTCTGGATCACAAGGTCTGGATCACAAGGCCTGGATCACAAGGTCTGGATCACAAGGTCTGGATCACAAGGTCTGGATCACAAGGTCTGGATCACAAGGTCTGGATCACAAGGTCTGGATAACAAGGCCTGGATCACAAGGTCTGGATCACAAGGTCTGGATCACAAGGTCTGGATCACAAGGTCTGGATCACAAGGTCTGGATCACAAGGTCTGGATAACAAGGCCTGGATCACAAGGTCTGGATCACAAGGTCTGGATCACAAGGTCTGGATCACAAGGTCTGGATAACAAGGTCTGGATCACAAGGCCTGGATCACAAGGTCTGGATCACAAGGCCTGGATCACAAGGCTGGATCACAAGGTCTGGATCACAAGGTCTGGATCACAAGGTCTGGATCACAAGGCCTGGATCACAAGGTCTGGATCACAAGGTCTGGATCACAAGGCCTGGATCACAAGGTCTGGATCACAAGGCCTGGATCACAAGGTCTGGATCACAAGGTCTGGATCACAAGGTCTGGATCACAAGGTCTGGATCACAAGGCCTGGATCACAAGGTCTGGATCACAAGGTCTGGATCACAAGGTCTGGATCACAAGGTCTGGATCACAAGGTCTGGATCACAAGGTCTGGATAACAAGGCCTGGATCACAAGGTCTGGATCACAAGGTCTGGATCACAAGGTCTGGATCACAAGGTCTGGATAACAAGGTCTGGATCACAAGGTCTGGATCACAAGGTCTGGATCACAAGGCCTGGATCACAAGGTCTGGATCACAAGGTCTGGATCACAAGGTCTGGATCACAAGGTCTGGATCACAAGGTCTGGATAACAAGGCCTGGATCACAAGGTCTGGATCACAAGGTCTGGATCACAAGGCCTGGATCACAAGGTCTGGATCTCAAGGTCTGGATCACAAGGCCTGGATCACAAGGTCTGGATCTCAAGGTCTGGATCACAAGGTCTGGATCACAAGGTCTGGATCACAAGGTCTGGATCACAAGGTCTGGATCAGAAGGTCTGGATCACAAGGCCTGGATCACAAGGTCTGGATCTCAAGGTCTGGATCACAAGGTCTGGATCACAAGGTCTGGATCACAAGGTCTGGATCTCAAGGTCTGGATCACAAGGTCTGGATAACAAGGCCTGGATCACAAGGTCTGGATCACAAGGTCTGGATCACAAGGCCTGGATTACAAGGTCTTGATCACAAGGTCTGGATCACAAGGTCTGGATCACAAGGCCTGGATCACAAGGTCTGGATCACAAGGCCTGGATCACAAGGTCTGGATCACAAGGTCTGGATCACAAGGCCTGGATTACAAGGTCTTGATCACAAGGTCTGGATCACAAGGTCTGGATATCAAGGTCTTGATCACAAGGTCTGGATCACAAGGTCTGGATCACGAGGTCTGGATCACAAGGTCTGGATCACAAGGTCTGGATCACAAGGTCTGGATCACAAGGCCTGGATCACAAGGCCTGGATCACAAGGTCTGGATCACAAGGTCTTGATCACAAGGTCTGGATCACAAGGTCTGGATCACAAGGTCTGGATCACAAGGTCTGGATCACAAGATCTGGATCACAAGTTCTGGATCATAATGTCTGGATCACAAGGTCTGGATCACAAGGTCTGGATCACAAGGTCTGGATCACAAGGTCTGAATCATAATGTCTGGATCACAAGGTCTGGATCACAAGGTCTGGATCACAAGGTCTGGATCACAAGGTCTGGATCACAAGTTCTGGATCACAAGGTCTGGATCACAAGGTCTGGATCACAAGGTCTGGATCACAAGGTCTGGATCACAAGGTCTGGATCACAAGGTCTTGATCACAAAGTCTGGATCACAAGGCCTGGATTACAAGGTCTTGATCACAAGGTCTGGATAACAAGGTCTGGATCACAAGGTCTGGATCACAAGATCTGGATCACAAGGCCTGGATCACAAGGTCTGAATCACAAGGTCTGGATCACAAGGCCTGGATTACAAGGTCTTGATCACAAGGTCTGGATCACAAGGTCTGGATCACAAGGTCTGGATCACAAGGTCTGGATCACAAGGCCTGGATCACAAAGCCTGGATCACAAGGTCTGGATCACAAGGCCTGGATTACAAGGTCTTGATCACAAGGTCTGGATCACAAGGTCTGTATCACAAGGTCTGGATCACAAGGTCTGGATAACAAGACCTGGATCACAAGGTCTGGATCACAAGGTCTGGATCACAAGGCCTGGATTACAAGGTCTTGATCACAAGGTCTGGATCACAGGGTCTGGATCACAAGGCCTGGATCACAAGGTCTGGATCACTAGGCCTGGATCACAAGGTCTGGATCACAAGGTCTGGATCACAAGGCCTGGATTACAAGGTCTTGATCACAAGGTCTGGATCACAAGGTCTGGATCACAAGGTCTGGATCACAAGGCCTGGATTACAAGGTCTTGATCACAAGGTCTGGATCACAAGGTCTTCATCACAAGGTCTGTATCACAAGGTCTGGATCACGAGGTCTGGATCACAAGGTCTGGATCACAAGGTCTGGATCACAAGGTCTGGATCACAAGGTCTGGATCATAATGTCTGGATCACAAGGTCTGGATCACAAGGTCTGGATCATAATGTCTGGATCACAAGGTCTGGATCACAAGGTCTGGATCACAAGGACTGGATCACAAGGTGTGGATCACAAGGTCTGGATCACAAGAAGAGGCTGGTGTAAAGCTGGAGAATGGAAGGTGACTGAGGTAACAAAAGGTGATAGGGGACATCAGTAACAAAAGACACATACACAGACAAAAGACGCACCCAATGACTCAATACAACGACAGAGATACAACGACACAGGTATAACGAAACAGGTGCAACGACACAGGTACAACGATACAGGTGCAACGACACAGGTACAACGACACAGGTACAACGACACAGGTACAATGACACAGGTACAACGACACAGTTACAACGACACAGGTACAACGACACAGTTACATCGACACAAGTACAACGACACAGGTACAACGACACAGGTACAACGACACAGGTACAACGACACAGTTACATCGACACAGGTACAACGATACAGGTACAACGACACAGGTACAACGACACAGTTACAACGACACAGGCACAACGACACAGGTACAACGACACAGGTACAAAGACACAGGTACAACGACATAGGTACAACGACACTGGTACAACGACACAGGTACAACGACACAGGTACCACGACACAGGTACAACGACACTGGTTCAACGACACAGGTACAACGACACAGGTACAACGACACAGGTACAACGACACAGGTACAACGACACAGGTACAACGACATAGGTACAACGACACTGGTACAACGACACAGGTACAACGACACTGGTACAACGACACAGGCACAACGACACAGGTACAACGACACAGGTACAACGACACAGGTGCAACGACACAGGTGCAACGACACTGGTACAACGACACAGGAACAACGACACAGGTACAACGACATAAGTACAACGACCCTGGTACAACGACACAGGTACAACGACACAGGTACAACGACACAGGTACAACGACACAGGTACAACGACACAGGTACAACGACACAAATACAATGACACAGGTTACGAAAGAGAGACACACACAGACACAACGACAGATACAAGGACAGACACACAGATTCGAAGGCTGGCATACACAATGAGACAAAGAGACAAAATCACAGACACGGACAGAAACAAGGACAAGAACAAGGTCAGAAACAAAGACAGACAGACAGACAGACATAAAGCACTGGAGAAACAAAATGCACTTGCCCGTACTGTTGGAAATCTGGTGGAGACGAGTGAAAAGATGTGTCGAGGTGAAGTGTGTGAGGATCAGGTGTGCAGTGTTGGAGTGTGTGAGGATCAGGTGTGTAGTGTTGGAGTGTGTGAGGATCAGGTGTGTAGTGTTGGAGTGTGTGAGGATCAGGTGTGTAGTGTTGGAGTGTGTGAGGATCAGGTGTGTAGTGTTGGAGTGTGTGAGGATCAGGTGTGTAGTGTTGGAGTGTGTGAGGATCAGGTGTGCAGTTTTGGAGTGTGTGAGGATCAGGTATGTAGTGTTGGAGTGTGTGAGGATCAGGTGTGTAGTGTTGAAGTGTGTGAGGATCAGGTGTGCAGTGTTGGAGTGTGTGAGGATCAGGTGTGTAGTATCCCCCACCATCACCCCCTCCCCACCATCAACCGTTCCCCTACCATCACCACCTCCCCCACCATCATCCCCTCACCCACCATCACCCCCTCACCCACCATCACCTTCTCACCCACCATCACCCCCTCACCCACCATCATCCCCTCACCCACCATGACCCCCCTCACCCACCATTACCCCCTCACCCACTATCACCCCTTCACCCACCATCACCCTCTCACCTACCATCATCCCCTCACCCACCATCACCCTCTCACCCACCATCATCCCTCGCCCACCATGACCCCCTCACCCACCATGACCCCCTCACCCACCATGACCCCCTCACCCACCATCACCCCCTCACCCACCATCACCCCCTCTCCCACCTATCACCCCCTCACCCACCATCACCCACTCACCCACCATCCACCCCCCTCCCTACCATCATCCCCTCACCCCACCATCACCCTCTCACTCACCATCACTCCCTCACTCACCATGACCCCCTCACCCACCATGACCCCCTCACCCACCATCATCCCCTCACCCACCATGACCCCCTCACCCACAATGACCTCCTCACCAACCATCACCCCCTCACCCACCATCACACCCTCACCCACCATCACCCCCTCACCTACCATCACCCTCTCACCACCATGACCTCCTCACCACCATCACACCCTCACCCACCATCACCCCCTCACCCACCATCACCCTCTCACCCACCATCATCCCCCACCCACCATCACCCCCTCACCCACCGTCATTCCTTCACCCACCATCACCCCCTCACCCACCATCACCCTCTCCCCCACCACTACCCCCTCACACCCACTATCACCCTCTCCTCACCATCACCCCCCTCTCCCACCATCACCCCCTCCCCCACCATCACCCCCTCCTCACCATCACCCCCTCCCCACCATCACCCCTCCCCACCATCACCCCCCCCCACCATCATCCCCTCCCCACCATTACCCCCTCCCCACCATCACCCCCTCCCCCACCATCACCCCGTCCCTACCATCACCCCCTCCCCCACCATCACCCCCTCCCCACCATCACCCCCTCCCCCACCATCACCCCCTCCCCACCATCACCCCCTCCCCCACCATCACCCCCCGTCATCATGTAGCAGCAATGTGACAGCGTCAACAAGGAATTATGCACCCTGGCCACACAAATGTTGAAGAGAGGAAGAGAGAGAAGAAATATGGAGGAGAGAGAGAGTGTGTGGAAAGAAGGAGAATTTGAAAACATGAAGCAATGGAAGGAGACGAGGGGTGAGAAGGAGGGAAGAAAAGAAAATGATGGAGAAATATGCATTGCATATAAGGGACAGGAAAGTGGTAGGATAAGAAGGAAATGAAGACGGAGAGAAAGGAAGAGGGAAAGTAAGAGAGACGAACAAAAAAAAGGGAGAGGATAGAAAAAAAGTGGAATAATGTGTGTGTGAGAGAGAGAGAGAGAGAGAGAGAGAGAGAGAGAGAGAGAGGAGAGGAGAGGGAGGGAGGAAAGAAAGGAGGGAGGGAAGGAGCGAGAGAGAGAGAGGGGAAAGAGGGAGGGAGGGAGAAGTAACATGTCACTGTCAACATGTGTGTCAGCTGAGGTCATCTCTCATTCTGCAGAGATGTCTCTCTCAATTTTATTATTCTTTCTTTTCAGCCTTTTTCACTTTCTATCTTTATTTCTCTCTCTCTCTCTCTCTCTCTCTTCCTCTCTCTCTCTCTCTCTCTCTCTCTCTCTCTTCCTTCTCTCTCTCCTCTCTCTCTCTCTCTCTCTCTCTCTCTCTCTCTCTCTCTCTCCTCTTCTCCCTCTCTCTCTCTCTCTCTCTCTCTCCTCTCTCTCTCTCTCTCTCTCTCTCTCTTCCTCTCTCATCTCTTCTCTCCTCTCTCACTTTACTCCTCTTATCATCTACTCCTCCTTACCTCTCTCACTCACACCTCCCTATCTACACTTTACCTATTTACATCTCTATCATCACACACACACACACTTATATATATATTATATATCTATATATATATATATAATATATATATATTATATATTTATATATATTATATATACACAAATATGAAAGTGATCTTGCTGGTGAGTTGGATAGCAGCCACCAGATATTCAGAGCAAGAGTGAAGAATTGTGTTTTGGTCTGCGAGGAATACGAAAAGTGAGGTGTGTGTGACAGGTGTGTGGGGGGAGTGACAAGTATGGGGAGTGTTACAGGTGTGTGGGGTTGTGGCAGGTGTACATAAAACAGCGGGCAAAATGCTACCAAGTAACAAAGACGTCGAGTTGTGGGTCATCAAATTCCTTCTGATCAAGCGTACTGGGGCAGTCGTGGTAATGATTCAGCAGGACACAGACGGGGGCCAGGAAGCCCACACCTGGTAAGCAACACACACCTGCCTCAAACCTGCTCTTGATAAAGGCTTTTCTTCTATGCCTTTTATTCACTACAGTACTAAACGGGGTTGACGGACTGTTTATATGTCGAGAAAGATTTGGACATTGTTCCTCGTGAGAGACTCGTATAATATGATAAATATAGGAAGCAAAAAATGTGAAGAATAACACATCACAGAACCTGTTCCGTGATTAATAATAACAGCAATAATAATAATAAAAACAAAATGATAATAATAATAATTATAACACAAAAAATAACAATAATTAGAAAAACAAAATAATAATAATTATAACAAAAAACAAAAATAGTAATAATAATATTAATTATAATAAAACAAAATAATAAAACTAATAATAATAATAATATTAATAATAATATTAATTATATTAATTAATAATTGTTAAACCCTCTACCAACATTCTCATCCAAATAGTAATATCCTCCTCCATCCACTATCAACCACGTTCCTCAACTCTAACATCTTCCTCCGACCATTTCCTCCACAAACCTTCACTGCCTGGAGAATATCTCCGCTGATGCCAAACTAATTCCAAAAACTCGGGACAAGAATTGTCTCCTGGCAAAAAATTTAACGTTCCAATATCATGGAGAATCCTGCAGAATTTGAGGGAATTTTAAAAAGAGTTCAGAAGGTGGTGAGAATGAGCGAACACCCGGATACTTGAAGACGAAGGAATTAGACAAATACTAAAAGCAATGGGAAGTACAGTGCCTGCACTCTGATGGATGGGTGGGGATGTTACGGTCCTGGAGGTGGGAGGTACAGTGTCTGCACTCTGATGGATGGGTGGGGATGTTACGGTCCTGGAGGTGGGAAGTACAGTGCCTGCACTCTGATGGATGGGTGGGGATGTTACGGTCCTGGAACTGGGAGGTACAGTGTCTGCACTCTGATGGATGGGTGGGGATGTTACGGTCCTGGAGGTGGGAAGTACAGTGTCTGCACTCTGATGGATGGGTGGGGATGTTACAGTCCTGGAACTGGGAGGTACAGTGTCTGCACTCTGATGGATGGGTGGGGATGTTACGGTCCTGGAACTGGGAGGTACAGTGTCTGCACTCTGATGGATGGGTGGGGATGTTACGGTCCTGGAGGTGGGAAGTACAGTGTCTGCACTCTGATGGATGGGTGGGGATGTTACAGTCCTGGAACTGGGAGGTACAGTGTCTGCACTCTGATGGATGGGTGGGGATGTTACAGTCCTTGAACTGGGAGGTACAGTGTCTGCACTCTGATGGATGGGTGGGGATGTTACAGTCCTGGAGGTGGGAAGTACAGTGCCGGGCACTCTGATGGTGGTGGGGAAGTTACGGTCCGGGAAATGGAGGTACAGTGTCTGCACTTGATGGATGGTTGGGATGTTACGGTCCTGGAACTGGGAGGTACAGTGTCTGAACTCTGATGGATGGGTGGGGATGTTACAGTCCTGGAGGTGGGAAGTTCAGTGCCTGCACTCTGATGGATGGGTGGGGATGTTACGGTCCTGGAACTGGGAGGTACAGTGCCTGCACTCTGATGGATGGGTGGGGTTGTTACAGTCCTGGAGGTGGGAAGTACAGTGCCTGCACTCTGATGGATGGGTGGGGATGTTACAGTCCTGGAGGTGGGAAGTACAGTGCCTGCACTCTGATGGATGGGTGGGGATGTTACGGTCCTGGAGGTGGGAAGTACAGTGCCTGCACTCTGATGGATGGGTGGGGATTTTTACAGTCCTGGAGGTGGGAAAGTTCAGTGCCTGAAACTCTGATGGATGGGTGGGGATGTTACAGTCCTGGAGGTGGGAAGTTCAGTGCCTGCACTCTGATGGATGGGTGGGGATGTTACAGTCCTGGAGGTGGGAAGTTCAGTGCCTGCACTCTGATGGATGGGTGGGGATGTTACGGTCCTGGAGGTGGGAAGTACAGTGTCTGCACTCTGATGGAGGGGTGGGGATGTTACGGTCCTGGAGGTGCGAAGTTCAGTGCCTGCACTCTGATGGATGGGTGGGGATGTTACGGTCCTGGAGGTGGGAAGTACAGTGCCTGCACTCTGATGGATGGGTTTGGGATGTTTACGTCCTGGAGGGGGGAAGTAAGTTTTCTGCACTCTGGTGGATGGGTGGGGGTGTTACGGTCCTGGAGGTGGGAAGTTCAGTGCCTGCACTCTGATGGATGGGTGGGGATGTTACAGTCCTGGAGGTGGGAAGTTCAGTGCCTGCACTCTGATGGATGGGTGGGGATGTTACGGTTCTGGAACTGGGAGGTACAGTGTCTGCACTCTGATGGATGGGTGGGGATGTTACGGTCCTGGAGGTGGGAAGTTCAGTGCCTGCACTCTAATGGATGGGTGGGGATGTTACAGTCCTGGAGGTGGGAAGTTCAGTGCCTGCACTCTGATGGATGGGTGGGGATGTTACAGTCCTGGAGGTGGGAAGTTCAGTGCCTGTACTCTGAGGGATGGGTGGAGATGTTACAGTCCTGGAGGTGGGAAGTTCAGTGCCTGCACTCTGATGGATGGGTGGGGTTGTTACAGTCCTGGAGGTGGGAAGTACAGTGTCTGCACTCTGATGGACGGGTGGGGATGTTACGGTCCTGGAGGTGGGAAGTACAGTGTCTGCACTCTGATGGATGGGTGGGGATGTTACGGTCCTGGAGGTGGGAAGTTCAGTGCCTGCACTCTGATGGATGGGTGGGGATGTTACGGTCCTGGAGGAGGGAAGTACAGTGTCTGCATTCTGAAGGATGAGTGGTATTCCCCCAGGCGTGTGTTTACTATCCCTAAGTGTGTGACTGGTTTCCCTCAGGCGTGTGAGTTGTATCCCCATGTATGTGAGTGGTAGCCATTCAGGTGAGTGAGTGGTATCCTCCTAGGCGTGTGAGTAGTATACCTTCATGCCTGTGAGCATTATACCTTCAGGTGTGTGAGTAGTATCCTCCAGGCGTGTGAGTGGCATTTACCAGGTGTGAGAGTGGTATCCCCCAGGCTTGTGAGTGGTATCCCTTCAGGCGTATGAGTGGTATCCCCAAGTCTTGTGAGTGGTATCCCCATGCGTGTGAGTGGTATCCACCAAGCGTGTGAGCGGTAACCCCCAGGAGTGTGAGTGGTATCCCACTTGGCGTGTGAGTGGTATTCCCCTAGGCGTATGAGTAGTGTCCTCCAGGTGCGTGATTGGTATCCACCAGGAGTGTGAGTGGTATCTGAGGGGCGTGTGAGAGGTATTCCCCAGGTGTGTGAGTAGTATCCCCAGGCGTGTAAGTGGTGATATCCACCAGGCGTGTGGAGGGTATCCCCCGGGCGTATGAGTGGTATCCACCAAGCGTATGAGTGGTATCCCCCTAGGCGTGTGAGTAGTATCTCCTAAGCGTGTGAATAGTATACCCAAGTGCATGATTGGTATCCCCCAAGCATATGAGTGGTATCCTCCCCGGGCGTATGAGTGGTATCCACCAAGCGTGTGAATGGTATCCTCTACTCGTGTGAGTAGTATCCCCAGGTGCGTGATTGGTATCCCCAAAGCGTATGAATGGTATCCTCAAGCTTGTGAGTTGTATCCCCCAGGTGTATGAGTGGCATCCCTGGCGGCGGCTGCCCCTGACTTCCAGGTTCTCCCTAAAACACCATTAATATTAAGGTATACTTCCTCTAATTCAAAAACAATAATTTCACTGGTATTACTTTGAGCTCTACTCCAGCAAATTCCACTAAATCCCAGCGGTCAGTTAGACGGGAGAGACCCTGCCAAAACAAACTTTATTCCCTCATGACCGAAGGGCGATAATCTGATCTAATGATTAATCACTTCTCCTCTCTCTCTCTCTCTCTCTCTCTCTCTCTCTCTCTCGTTTATTTTATTTTATTTATGTTCCATTTACGAATTATCATCACTAGAGAGAAGTCTACATTTCATGTATGTTTTATATATAAAATAATATATATTATATATATATATATAATATATAATATATATATATATATATATATGTTTTATATATATATATATATATAAAATATATATATATATATTATATATATATATATATATATATTATATATATATAATATATATTTTATATATATATATATATAATTTATATAAATATATATATTATATTATATATATATATATTAATAAATATATATAATAAAATATATATATTATATAAAAAATATTTATATTTTATATATATATATATATATATAATATATATATTAAAATATAAAATATAAAAATATATATATATATATATAAAATATATATATAAAAATATATGCAAAAACAACCCTCTGAAAGAATAGAGAAAATTTCCCAAACGCTTTCGTGACTACTCACATTATCAAGGAACTATGAAAGTAAAGCATCCAAGGAAGCTATATAAGGGGTCTGGCCAGCACCTCACTATCAGATCCCACAACGGTTAAACACCTGACGCGCGCCGACCCAACTTGGATAGGTCCTTTGCACAACTCACCCACAAACTATTCTACCCAAGAAAATTTAAAAATTATTATTTGTCCAGTGTATTATTAAATTCTTCCCAAATTCTATTAATTATAAATGGATCTAATTTATATAAACCAAAGGAAATAACGAGTTCTTCAGATAAGAAACTTAATAAATCATCAACAGGAACTTTCGTAAACAAGGTAAATGGTTCAGATATGTTGATGATATTTTGTGTCTTATGCCCAAAAATGTAGATATTCACCATTTCCTAGGAAAATTAAATAGCTTAGCCCATTCTATAAACTTTACTGCTGAGTTTGAAGAAAATAACTAATTGCCTTTTCTAGATGTTTTAATTATTAAGGGTAATAATGAATTCAAATTTAAAATTTACAGAAAACCTACAAATAACTGTTCCTATGTCCACTATTATTCCTCGCATCAAGATAGAGTCAAACTGTCTGTTTTCTCATCAATGTTTTTGAGAACTTTACGAATTTGTAGTCCAGAGTTCATAGATGAGGAAATATCCAAAATTTATGAAATAGGTAATGATTTAAAATACCCAAGAAATATAATTGATAAATCTTTTAAAGTTGCTAGAAATACTTTTTACAATCCAAAAAGGGGCAACCAGCCTTATTCAACTAAAAATATGTTGGTTCTCCCTTACCATGAAAGCTTGGTTGATATGCCTTCTCTTCTTAAGACTTTTAATATTAAAGTTGTATTCAAAAATCTTGATACAGTAAAAAAACTTTTGATAAAGAATTCCCCCCAAAATGCTGATGGATGTGTCTATAAGATTCCTTGTAAAATTTGCGATAAAGTTTATTACGGTCAAACTGGTAAAAATCTCGAACTAAGATTAAAACAACATAAATATAGCATTAGAACTGGACAAGATTCCAATGCTCTATTTATTCATGTAAGAGATTTTAACCATCCAATTGATTTTCAAAAAGTTGAGAAAGTAGTATCAAGCAAGTCCATGGTCGACAGGAATATAATTGAATCTTGTTTCATAAAAACCAGTTTTGACAATAATATGAATATTTCCTTTGGTTTATATAAATTAGATCCATTTATAATTAATAGAATTTGGGAAGAATTTAATAATACACTGGACAAATAATAATTTTTAAATTTTCTTGGGTAGAATAGTTTGTGGGTGAGTTGTGCAAAGGACCTATCCAAGTTGGGTAGGCGCGCGTCAGGTGTTTAACCGTTGTGGGATCT
>NC_069414.1:19678030-19720530 GCF_026875155.1 Cherax quadricarinatus | reverse complement strand
CAGAGGAAATATAAGAAAACAAAAAAATAAACAGATAAAACAATTACAGAAAAGTAAAAGCAGAAAACAGGAAAAAACAAGAGACAAGTAACAGTAACACAAGTGACAGTAACACAAGTGACAGTAACACAAGTGACAGTAACACAAGTGACAGCAACACAAGTGACAGTAACACAAGTGACAGTAACACAAGTCACGGTAATACAAGTGACACTAACACAAGTGACAGTAACACAAGTGACAGTAACACAAGTGACAGTAACACAAGTGACAGTAACACAAGTCACGGTAACACAAGTGACAGTAACACAAGTGACAGTAACACAAGTGACAGTAACACAAGTGACAGTAACACAAGTGACAGTAACACAAGTGACAGTAACACAAGTGACAGTAACACAAGTGACAGTAACACAAGTGACAGTAACACAAGTGACAGTAATACAAGTGACAGTAACACAAGTGACAGTAATACAAGTGACAGTAACACAAGTGACAGTAATACAAGTGACAGTAACACAAGTCACAGTAACACAAGTCACAGTAACACAAGTGACAGTAACACAAGTGACAGTAATACAAGTGACAGTAATACAAGTGACAGTAACACAAGTGACAGTAACACAAGTGACAGTAACACAAGTGACAGTAACACAAGTGACAGTAACACAAGTGACAGTAACACAAGTGACAGTAACACAAGTGACAGTAACATAAGTGACAGTAACACAAGTGACAGTAATACAAGTAACAGTAACACAAGTGACAGTAACACAAGTGACAGTAACACAAGTGACAGTAACACAAGTGCCAGTAACACAAGTGACAGTAACACAAGTGACAGTAACACAAGTGACAGTAACACAAGTGACAGTAACACAAGTGACAGTAACACAAGTGACAGTAATACAAGTGACAGTAACACAAGTGACAGTAACACAAGTGACAGTAACACAAGTGACAGTAACACAAGTGACAGTAACACAAGTGACAGTAACACAAGTGACAGTAACACAAGTGACAGCAACACAAGTGACAGTAACACAAGTGACAGTAACACAAGTCACGGTAATACAAGTGACACTAACACAAGTGACAGTAACACAAGTGACAGTAACACAAGTGACAGTAACACAAGTGACAGTAACACAAGTCACGGTAACACAAGTGACAGTAACACAAGTGACAGTAACACAAGTGACAGTAACACACGTGACAGTAACACAAGTGACAGTAACACAAGTGACAGTAACACAAGTGACAGTAACACAAGTGACAGTAACACAAGTGACAGTAACACAAGTGACAGTAATACAAGTGACAGTAACACAAGTGACAGTAATACAAGTGACAGTAACACAAGTGACAGTAATACAAGTGACAGTAACACAAGTCACAGTAACACAAGTCACAGTAACACAAGTGACAGTAATACAAGTGACAGTAACACATGTCACAGTAACACAAGTGACAGTAATACAAGTGACAGTAACACAAGTGACAGTAATACAAGTGACAGTAACACAAGTGACAGTAACACAAGTGACAGTAATACAAGTGACAGTAACACAAGTGACAGTAATACAAGTGACAGTAACACAAGTGACAGTAACACAAGTCACAGTAACACAAGTCACAGTAACACAAGTCACAGTAACACAAGTGACAGTAATACAAGTGACAGTAACACAAGTCACAGTAACACAAGTGACAGTAATACAAGTGACAGTAACACAAGTGAGAGTAACACAAGTGACAGTAATACAAGTGACAGTAACACAAGTGACATTAATACAAGTGACAGTAACACAAGTGACAGTAACACAAGTGACAGTAACACAAGTGACAGTAATACAAGTGACAGTAACACAAGTGGCAGTAACACAAGTGACAGTAACACAAGTGACAGTAATACAAGTGACAGTAACACAAGTGACAGTAACACAAGTGACAGTAACACAAGTGACAGTAACACAAGTGACAGTAACACAAGTGACAGTAATACAAGTGACAGTAACACAAGTGACAGTAACACAAGTCACAGTAACACAAGTGACAGTAATACAAGTGACAGTAACACAAGTGACAGTAACACAAGTGACAGTAACACAAGTCACAGTAACACAAGTGACAGTAATACAAGTGACAGTAACACAAGTCACAGTAACACAAGTGACAGTAATACAAGGGACAGTAATACAAGTGACAGTAACACAAGTCACAGTAACACAAGTGACAGTAATACAAGGGACAGTAACACAAGTGACAGTAATACAAGTGACAGTAACACAAGTGACAGTAATACAAGTGACAGTAACACAAGTGACAGTAATACAAGTGACAGTAACACAAGTGACAGTAACACAAGTGACAGTAACACAAGTGACAGTAATACAAGTGACAGTAACACAAGTCACAGTAACACAAGTGACCGTAATACAAGTGACAGTAACACAAGTGAGAGTAACACAAGTGACAGTAATACAAGTGACAGTAACACAAGTGACAGTAATACAAGTGACAGTAACACAAGTGACAGTAACACAAGTGACAGTAACACAAGTGACAGTAATACAAGTGACAGTAACACAAGTGGCAGTAACACAAGTGACAGTAACACAAGTGACAGTAATACAAGTGACAGTAACACAAGTGACAGTAACACAAGTGACAGTAACACAAGTGACAGTAACACAAGTGACAGTAATACAAGTGACAGTAACACAAGTGACAGTAACACAAGTCACAGTAACACAAGTGACAGTAATACAAGTGACAGTAACACAAGTGACAGTAACACAAGTGACAGTAACACAAGTCACAGTAACACAAGTGACAGTAATACAAGTGACAGTAACACAAGTCACAGTAACACAAGTGACAGTAATACAAGGGACAGTAACACAAGTGACAGTAATACAAGTGACAGTAACACAAGTGACAGTAATACAAGTGACAGTAACACAAGTGACAGTAATACAAGTGACAGTAACACAAGTGACAGTAACACAAGTGACAGTAACACAAGTGACAGTAATACAAGTGACAGTAACACAAGTGACAGTAACACAAGTGACAGTAATACAAGTGACAGTAATACAAGTGACAGTAACACAAGTGACAGTAATACAAGTGACAGTAACACAAGTGACAGTAACACAAGTCACAGTAACACAAGTGACAGTAATACAAGTGACAATAACACAAGTGACAGTAATACAAGTGACAGTAACACAAGTGACAGTAACACAAGTGACAGTAATACAAGTGACAGTAACACAAGTGACAGTAATACAAGTGACAGTAACACAAGTGACAGTAACACAAGTGACAGTAACACAAGTGACAGTAATACAAGTGACAGTAACACAAGTGACAGTAACACAAAGTGACAGTAACACAAGTGACAGTAATACAAGTGACAGTAACACAAGTGACAGTAATACAAGTGACAGTAACACAAGTGACAGTAACACAAGTGACAGTAACACAAGTGACAGTAACTCAAGTGACAGTAACACAAGTGACAGTAATACAAGTGACAGTAACACAAGTGACAGTAACACAAGTGACAGTAACACAAGTGACAGTAATACAAGTGACAGTAACACAAGTGACAGTAACACAAGTGACAGTAACACAAGTGACAGTAATACAAGCGACAGTAATACAAGTGACAGTAACACAAGTGACAGTAACACAAGTGACAGTAACACAAGTGACAGTAACACAAGTGACAGTAACACAAGTGACAGTAACACAAGTGACAGTAACACAAGTGACAGTAACACAAGTGACAGTAACACAAGTGACAGTAACACAAGTGACAGTAATACAAGTGACAGTAACACAAGTGACAGTAACACAAGTGACAGTAACACAAGTCACAGTAACACAAGTCACAGTAACACAAGTCACAGTAACACAAATCACAGTAATACAAGTCACGGTAATACAAGTGACAGTAACACAAGTGACAGTAACACAAGTGACAGTAACACAAGTCACAGTAACACAAACCACAGTAATACAAGACACAGTAATACAAGTCACAGTAACACAAGTCACAGTAACACAAGTCACAGTAACACAAGTCACAGTAACACAAATCACAGTAATACAAGTCACAGTAACACAAATCACAGTAATACAAGTAACAGTAATACAAGTAACAGTAATACAAGTAACAGTAATACAAATCACAGTAATACAAGTGACAGTAATACAAGTAACAGTAATACAAGTAACAGTAATACAAGTAACAGTAATACAAGTAACAGTAATACAAGTCACAGTAATACAAGTAACAGTAATACAAGTAACAGTAACACAAATCACAGTAATACAAGTCACAGTAATACAAGTCACAGTAATACAAGTCACAGTAATACAAATCACAGTAATACAAGTCACAGTAATACAAATCACAGTAATACAAGTCACAGTAATACAAGTCACAGTAATACAAGTCACAGTAATACAAGTCACAGTAATACAAATCACAGTAATACAAGTAACAGTAACACAAATCAGAGTAATACAAGTAACAGTAATACAAGTAACAGTAATACAAGTAACAGTAATACAAGTAACAGTAATACAAGTAACAGTAATACAAGTAACAGTAATACAAGTAACAGTAATACAAGTAACAGCAATACAAGTAACAGTAATACAAGTAACAGTAATACAAGTAACAGTAACACAAGTAACAGTAACACAAATCACAGTAATACAAGTCACAGTAATACAAGTCACAGTAATACAAGTCACAGTAATACAAGTAACAGTAACACAAGTAACAGTAACACAAATCACAGTAATACAAGTCACAGTAATACTAGTAACAGTAACACAAATCGCAGGAATTCAAGTAACAGTAATACAATAACAGTAATACAAGTAACAGTAATACAAGTAACAGTAATACAAGTAACAATAGTACAAGTAACAGTAATACAAGTAACAGTAATACAAGTAACAGTAACACAAGTAACAGTAACACAAATCACAGTAATACAAGTCACAGTAATACAAGTCACAATAATACAAGTAACAGTAATACAAGTAACAGTAACACAAGTAACAGTAACACAAATCACAGTAATACAAGTCACAGTAATACAAGTCACAGTAATACAAGTAACAGTAATACAAGTAACAGTAACACAAGTAACAGTAACACAAATCACAGTAATACAAGTCACAGTAATACAAGTCACAGTAATACAAGTAACAGTAATACAAGTAACAGTAACACAAGTAACAGTAACACAAATCACAGTAATACAAGTCACAGTAATACAAGTAACAGTAACACAAATCACAGTAATACAAGCAACAGTAATACAAGTAACAGTAATACAAGTAACAGTAATACAAGTAACAGTACTACAAGTAACAGTAACACTAGTAACAGTAACACAAATCACAGTAATACAAGTCACAGTAATACAAGTCACAGTAATACAAGTAACAGTAATACAAGTAACAGTAACACAAGTAACAGTAACACAAATCTCAGTAATACAAGTAACAGTAATACAAGTAACAGTAACACAAGTAACAGTAACACAAATCACAGTAATACAAGTCACAGTAATACAAGTAACAGTAATACAAGTAACAGTAACACAAGTAACAGTAATACAAGTAACAGTAATACAAGTAACAGTAATACAAGTAACAGTAATACAAGTAACAGTAACACAAATCACAGTAATACAAGTCACAGTAATACAAGTAACAGTAATACAAGTAACAGTAACACAAATCACAGTAATACAAGTAACAGTAACACAAGTAACAGTAATACAAGTAACAGTAATACAAGTAACAGTAATACAAGTAACAGTAATACAAGTAACAGTAACACAAGTAACAGTAACACAAATCACAGTAATACAAGTAACAGTAACACAAATCACAGTAATACAAGTCACAGTAATACAAGTAACAGTAACACAAGTCGGAGTAATACAAGTCACGGTAATACAAGTCACAGTAACACAAATCACAGTAATACAAGTCACAGTAATACAAGTCACAGTAATACAAGTCGCAGAAACACAAGAAACAGTAATACTAGTAACAGTGATACAAATAACAGTAATACAAGTAACAGCAACACAAGTCACAGTAATACAAGTCACAGTAACAAAAATCAGTGTAACACAAGTCACAGTAATACAAGAAACAGTCATACAAGCAACAGTAATACAAGTCACAGTAACACAAGTCACAGTAATACAAGAAACAGTCATACAAGCAACAGTAATACAAGTCACAGTAACACAAGTAACAGTAATACAAGACAGAGTAATGCAAATCACTCTGTTAAATTAGACACATGTGCAACTCTTGGGTATCTTTATTGAGGAAACGTTTCGCCACACAGTGGCTTCATCAGTCCATACAAAGGATAAACTTGAAGAACAGAAGAAGAATGAGGTAATCAGTCCCTCAACCTTGAGTCGATGTGGTCAGTCCATCAATCTTGACTAGAATACGGCATAAGAGCGGAGAAGCAGCTTATAAACCGTATGGCAGGAGAGGTGCAGCAGTCGTAGGTGGTGTCACATTTGTTCAATGTGGAAGTAGGTCGTTTAGGCAAGCGAAGAATTCCCAAGTATTAAGATCCCGAGAAGTTGCAGTGTCTGACAGGATTGTAGATGAATGGTTCACAGAACCGACATGTTGCACATGTGTCTAATTTAACAACGTGTCGGTTCTTTGAACCATTTATCTCCACAAATCACTCTAATACAAGTCACAGTAATACAAGTCACAGTAAGACAAGTCACAGTAATACAAGTCACAGCAATACAAGTCACAGTAAGACAAGTCACAGTAAGACAAGTCACAGTAATACAAGTCACAGTAAGACAAGTCACAGTAATACAAGTCACAGTAATACAAGTCACAGTAAGACAAATCACAGTAAGACAAGTCACAGTAATTCAAGTCACAGTAATACAAGTCACAGTAATACAAGTCACAGTAATACTAGCAACGGTGATGCAAGTAACAGTAATACAAGTCACAGTAATACTAGTAACGGTGATGCAAGTAACAGTAATACATGTCACAGTAATACAAATAACAGTAATACAAGTCACAGTAATACTAGTAACGGTGATGCAAGTAACAGTAATACAAGTCACAGTAATACAAATAACAGTAATACAAGTCACAGTAATACTGGTAACAGTGATGCAAGTAACAGTAATACAAGTCACAATAATACAGGTAACAGTAATACAAGTAACGGTAATACAAGTCACAGTAATACAAGTAACGGTAATACAAATCACAGTAATACTAGTAACAGTAATACAAGTCACAGTAATACAAGTCACAGTAATACAAATCACAGTAATACACGTCACAGTAGTACAAACAACAGTAACATAAGCCACAGTAATGTAAGTCACAGTAATACAAGTCACAGTAACACAAGTAACAGTGATGCAAGTAACAGTAATAAAAATCACAGTAATACAAGTCACAGCAACACAAGTCACAATAATACAGGTAACAGTAATACAAGTAACGGTAATACAAGTCACCTGAGCCACAACACAGCAGATAAGTAGGTATCCTTCACAGTAGGTACCCCGCACAGTAGTTACCCCACACAGTAGGTACCCCTCACAGCAGGTATTCCTCACAGTAGGTACCCCTCACAGTAGGTATCCCTCGGGTAAATACCCTTCCCAGTAGGTACCCTCACAGCAGGTATCCCTCGGGTAAATGCCCTTCACAGTAGGTACCCTCACAGCAGGTACCCTTCATAGTAGTTACCTTTCATAGCAGGTACTCCTCACAGAAGGTACCCCTCAAAGAAGGTACTCCTCACAGTAGGTACCCCTCACAACAGGTACCCCTCACATTAGGTATCCCTCACAGTAGGTACCCTCACAGTAGGTATCCCTCACAATAGATATCCCTCATATTAAGTACCCCTCACAGTAGGCACCTTGCACAGTAGGTACCCCTCACAGTAGGTATCCCTCTCAGCAGGTACCCCTCACAGCAGGTAGCCCTCACAGTAGGTATCCCTCACAGTAGGTCCCCCTCACAGCAGGTACCCCTCAGAGTAGGTACCCTGCACAGTAGTACCCAGCACAGTAGGTACCCCTCACAGTAGGCACCCCTCACAGTAGTTACCCATCACAGCAGGTACTCCTCACAGTAGTTACCCATCACAGCAGGTAATCCTCACAGTAGGTACCCCTTACAGTAGTACCCCTTACTGCAGGTACCCTCACGGTATGTACTCTTCACAGTAGGTACCCCTCACAGTAGGTACCCCTCACAGTAGGTATCCTTCACAGTAGGCACCCCCTCACAGTAGTTACCCCTCACAGCAGGTACCCTCACAGAAGGTATCTCTCACAGTAGGTACCCCTCACAGTAGATATCACTCACAGTAGATATCCCTCACTGTACGTACCCCTCACAGTAGGCACCCCTCACAGTAGGCATCCCTCACAGCAGGTACCCTTCACAGCAGGTACCCTCACAGTAGGTACCTCTCGCAGTAGGTACCTCTCACAGTAGGTACCCCTCACAGTAGATACCTCTCACGGTAGCTACCCTTCACAGCAGGTACTCCTCACAGTTGGTACCCCTCACAGTAGGTACCCCTCACAATAGGCATCCCTCATAGCAGGTACCCCTCACAGTAGGTACCCCTCACAGTAGGTATCCCTCACAGTACATACCTCTCACAATATATATCCCTCACAGTAGGTAGTCCTCACAGTAGGTACCCCTCACAGTAGGTACTCCTCCCAGTGGGTATCCTTCACAGCAGGTCCCCCTCACAGTAGGTACCCCTCACAGTAGGTATCCCTCAAAGTAGGTTCCTGTCACAGCAGGTACCCCTCACAGTAGGTATCCCTCACAGTAGGTACCCCTCACAGTGTCTTCCTCCTGCAGCAGCCAGGATATTGCTGCTCCTGCGCCAGGATATTGACCTCTGCCCCTTTATCCTCCCATTTATCCACCTCTCTTTATCCCCCTTTATTGACCTCTACCTCTTTATCTCTCTCTCTTTATCCATCTTTCTTTCCCCAGTCACCCTTTTTATCCCGTTTCTATCCTAGCCGCTTTATCCAGGCCTCCACCCTCTTATTCCTGCCTTATCCACTTAATATAATTCTCCTTCAAGGTAGGAGAGGTTGCCTTGATGTTGGTTAAGAGCTCTTGATCCTACAAACCTGAGCTACTCTTATTTTACTTGTATGACACTCCAATACCTCCCATTCGCATGTTTATTATGGCCCCTGCTGGTTTAGCCTACTTCGTCATGCGCGTCCAGGTTGGCTGATTGATCAACCAAGCTGTTGCTCTTAGTGGCTCTCTGGTCCATGTATCCATCATAATATGGTTGATCTGGCACTTGGGCGAGGTAGTGATCCGGTTTCCTCTTGAAGACTTCTAGCAGTGTTTATGCTATCTGCTGGTAGAAAGTTGAAGAGTCTTCGACCTGGGATGTTGACACAGCGTTTTCGTATTGTGTCCACAGTGCCCTTGCTATTTATTGGCTCTATCTTGCACTTTTTCCAGTATCTCTCCAGTAAGATATTACAGGATGCAGGGTGTGGACCTGACCTCCAAGTATATTCCATCTATACATTACCAATAATCTTTCTCTTTTCCATTCCAGAGACTTCCTTTCAAGTGTTTTAATGCGCTCACAGTTGTTAAGATGTTTGGTTGACTATGCTGGAAGTAAACGACCTCCGTACATTTTCCAGCTCTGATATTTTTCCTGCTTTAAAGTATTGTGAGCACAACTCAATGTTGCAGACGTGAGAGTACAAGTTATTTGAATGGTTCCATCAGTGCCTTGACTTCTCTTGTTTTCAAGGTTCTCGTTTCCACCCGGTTACTCTCATATTCTTTGCTGCATTTGCCGTTATCGTGCTCTCTGAACGACACCTCCTCGGACATTACTACTCCTAGGAGTGTTTTTTACACTCTCCTTTCGTTCAGTGAGATGACTTTTCCTGTGTTTCGTATCCTCATTTTATTTTTTTTTCATATCTAAGCAGGTAAAAAAAAATCTTTACTGTACGTCACATAGCTTATCTCTGTTTACTGGAAGACTCTGTGGTACTTGTTGGTATTTCTTGATTATCTTCTGCTGACGCAACTTTTCTACCTCAGGTACTTGCCGCCACTACCCTTCCTACCTCCCCTGCTGACCTTAACCTCCTTCATCCAAATTCAGACTGAGAGCGCCAATTTCAAAGCTTTTGTCAGGTGTGCCAGGTGTGACAGTATGTGCCAAGTGTGTCAGGTGTGCCAGGTGTGACAGTATGTGCCAAGTGTGTCAGGTGTGCCAGGTGTGACATATATGTGCCAAGTGTGTCAGGTGTGCCAGGTGTGACATATATGTGCCAAGTGTGTCAGGTATGCCAGGTGTGACAGTATGTGCCAAGTGTGTCAGGTGTGCCAGGTGTGACATGTATGTGCCAAGTGTGTCAGGTGTGCCAGGTGTGACATGTATGTGCCAAGTGTGTCAGGTGTGCCAGGTGTGACATGTATGTGCCAAGTGTGTCAGGTGTGCCAGGTGTGACATGTATGTGCCAAGTGTGTCAGGTGCGCCAGGTGTGACATGTATGTGCCAAGTGTGTCAGCTGTGCCAGGTGTGTCAGTCGTGTGTGTGTGTGTACCAGGTGTGTTAGGTGTGTCAGGTGTGTCAGATGTGTCAGGTGTGTCAGGTGTGTTAGGTGTGTCAGGTGTGTCAGATGTACCAGGTGTGTCAGGTGTGTCAGGTGTGTCAGGTGTGTCAGGTATACCAGGTGTGTCAGGTGTGTCAGGTGTGTCAGGTGTGTCAGGTGTGTCAGGTGTACCAGGTGTGTCAGGTGTGTCAGGTGTGTCAGGTGTACCAGGTGTACCAGGTGTGTCAGGTATGTCAGGTGTGTCAGATGTGTCAGATGTGTCAGGTGTGTCAGGTGTGTCAGGTGTATCAGGTGTGTCAGGTGTGTCAGGTGTACCAGGTGTACCAGGTGTGTCAGGTATGTCAGGTGTGTCAGATGTGTCAGATGTGTCAGGTGTGTCAGGTGTGTCAGGTGTGTCAGGTGTACCAGGTGTGTCAGGTGTGTCAGGTGTGTCAGGTGTACCAGGTGTGTCAGGTGTGTCAGGTGTACCAGGTGTACCAGGTGTGTCAGGTATGTCAGGTGTGTCAGATGTGTCAGATGTGTCAGGTGTGTCAGGTGTACCAGGTGTGTCAGGTGTGTCAGGTGTGTCAGGTGTACCAGGTGTACCAGGTGTGTCAGGTGTACCAGGTGTGTCAGGTGTGTCAGGTGTGTCAGGTGTGTCAGGTGTACCAGGTGTGTCAGGTGTGTCAGGTGTGTCAGGTGTGTCAGGTGTACCAGGTGTACCAGGTGTGTCAGGTGTGTCAGGTGTGTCAGGTGTGTCAGGTGTGTCAGGTGTACCAGGTGTGTCAGGTGTGTCAGGTGTGTCAGGTGTGTCAGGTGTACCAGGTGTACCAGATGTGTCAGGTGTGTCAGGTGTGTCAGGTGTGTCAGGTGTGTCAGGTGTGTCAGGTGTACCAGGTGTGTCAGGTGTGTCAGGTGTGTCAGGTGTGTCAGCCTGGCTACACTGATGCTTGAGAGCGTCACTAGTGTGTTATTTTTCAGAGTAATGTTGAAATATTTCTAATTTTTTTATTATAGTTGTGACGATGAGAATATAAACTATGTTACTCCCTTTGACCCATCTGAGTCTTCAACTTCCAATTGTGACCCCTTGTTTCTGTGTCCCATCTCTGGAACATCCCGTCTTTGTCCACCTGGTCTATTCCGCGCAGTATTTTATGTCGTTTTCATATCTCCCCTGACCCTCCTGTCCTCCAGTGTCGTAAGGCCAATTTCCCTTAACCTTCGTAGGACATTCCCCTTAGCTCTGGGACTAATCTTGTTGCAAACCTTTGTACTTTCTTTAATTCATTGACGTGCTTGACCAGGTGTGGGTTCCAAACTGGTGCTGCATACTCCAGTATGGGCCTGACATATATCGTGTACAGAGTCTTGAACGATTCCTTACTGAGGTATCGGAACACTATTCTTAGGTTTGCCAGACGCCCATATGCTGCAGCAGTTATCTGATTGATGAGGCCTCAGGAGATATGCTCGGTGTTATACTCACCCCAAGATCTTTTTCCTTGATTCAGGTCTGCAGTCTTTGGCCACCTAGACTATACTGTGTGTGTCTGTGTGTGTGTGTGTGTGTGTTTGTATTTTGTGTGTGTGTGTGTGTGTGTGTGTGTGTGTGTGTGTGTGTGTGTGTGTGTGTGTGTGTGTGTGTGTGTGTGTGTGTGTGTGTGTGTGTGTGCCACGCCTCTTCGCTGATTGCTACTAGGTCCTCTCTCTCCCTGCCCCATGAGCTTTATCATACCTTGCCTTAAAACTATGTATGGTTCCCGCCTCCACTACGTCACTTTCTAGGCTATTCCACGGCCTGACTACTCTATGACTGAAGAAATACTTCCTAACATCCCTTTGATTCATCTGAGTCTTCACCTTCCAATTGTGACCTCTTGTGTCTGTGTCCCTTCTCTGGAACATCCCGTCTTTGTCCACATTGTCTATTCCGCTCAGTATTTTAAATGTCGTTATCATGTCTCCCCGGACCCTCCTGTCCTCCAGTGTCATCAGGCCGATTTCCCTCAGCCTTTCTTCGTAGGACAATCCCCGTAGCTCTGGGACTAGTCTTGTTACAAACCTTTGCACTTTCTCTAATTTCTTGACGTGCAGGTTGTCAATTATACACTTGTTTCTTTCCAGGTGCTCCACCACTCTCCTCCTGATGATCTTCTCCATGACCTTGCATACTATACACGTTAGTGATACAGGTCTGTAGTTTAGTGTCTCATGTCTGTCTCCCTTTTTAAAAATTGGGACTACATTTGCCATCTTCCATACCTCGGGGAGTTGCCCAGTTTCAAATGATGTGTTGAAGATCTTTGTTAATGGTACACACAATATCTCTGCTCCCTCTTTAAGGACCCACGGAGAGATGTTGTCTGGTCCCACCGCCTTTGAGGTGTCAAGTTCGCATAGCAGCTTCTTCACCTCCTCCTTGGTTATATGTACTTCATCCAGCACTTGCTGGTGCACCCCCCCTGCTCTGATTTCCTGGAGTCCTACTGGTTTCCACTGTAAATACTTCTTTAAATCTAGTGTTGAGCTCCTGACATACCTCCTGGTCGTTTCTTGTGAATTCCCCATCACCCTTCCTCAGTCTGATTACCTGGTCCTTGACTGTTGTTTTCCTCCTGATGTGGCTGTACAACAGCTTCGGGTCAGTCTTGACTTTCGATCCTATGTCATTTTCGTATTATCGCTAAGCCTCCCTTCTTATTTGTGCATATTCGTTTCTGGCTCTTCGGCTAATCTCTTTATTTTCCTGAGTTCTCTGTCTTCCGTACCTTTTCCATTCTCTAGTACACCTAGTTTTTGCCTCCCTACACATTTGGGTGAACCAAGGACTCGTTCTGTTCTTCCCATTATTTCTGTTTCCCTTGGGAACAAACCTCTCCTCTGCCTCCTTGCATTTTGTCCAACATTTCTTGTACTGGTTTTCCTGTCAGTTCCCTCTCCCACTGAATGTCTTGAAAGAAGTTCCTCAAGCCTGAGTAGTTCCCCCTTTTGTAGTTTGGTTTTTCCCACCCTATTCCTCCTGCTCTCTCCACTTGGAGCTCAACTATGTAGTCGAAGCACAGAACCACATGATCTCTAGCTCCCAGGGGCCTTTCATACATGATATCCTCGATGTCAGAACTACTCAAGGTGAATACAAGGTGTGTGTGTGTGTGCGTGTGTGTGTATTGTGTGTGTGTGTGCGTGTGTGTGTATTGTGTGTGTGTGTTTGCATTGTGTGTGTGTGTGTGTGTGCGTGTGTGTGTGTGTGTGTGTGTGTGTGTGTGTGTGTGTGTACTCACCTAGTTGTACTCACCTAGTTGAGGTTGCGGGGGTCGAGTCCGAGCTCCTGGCCCCGCCTCTTCACTGATCGCTACTAGGTCACTCTCCCTGAGCCGTGAGCTTTATCATACCTCTGCTTAAAGCTATGTATGGATCCTGCCTCCACTACATCGCTTCCCAAACTATTCCACTTACTGACTACTCTGTGGCTGAAGAAATACTTCCTAACATCCCTGTGATTCATCTGTGTCTTCAGCTTCCAACTGTGTCCCCTTGTTACTGTGTCCAATCTCTGGAACATCCTGTCTTTGTGTGTGTGTGTGTGCGTGTGTGTGTATTGTGTGTGTGTGTTTGCATTGTGTGTGTGTGTGTGTGCGTGTGTGTGTGTGTTGTGTGTGTGTGTGTGTGTGTGTGTGTGTGTGTGTGTGTGTGTGTGTGTGTGTGTGTGTGTGTGTGTGTGTGTTTTGTGTGTGTGTGTGTTTGTATTGTGTGTGTGTGTGTTAGTTAGTTAGTGTGTGTGTGCGTGTGTGTGTGTGTGTGTGTGTGTGTGTGTGTGTGTGTGTGTTTTACCTGCTGTTGTAGGCATATGATCATGTCATAAGAAATACTCAGAAATCAGAGTGGATAGGGACAGTTGTTTGAGATGCAAGGAGAGGGAGCCAGGGAACTCGTACAGATGAAGACGTAGATAAGACATCGGCACGTCAGGAAATGCGCTTTCCGCCTCAGAGTGAATGAAGCACAACGACGTAGACCAAGACCCTTAGTCTAAGGGTAACCGTGGCCGGTGACACCTACGGTACTCTGAGACCTCTCTCCCTGCTTTGGTTCCCTTGTAACATTGCACAGCTCCTGATGACGCACTAAGAAGTATGAAAGTACTTGAGATAAAGATTTCCACCCCCACGTGGCTTGTCCTGCATATATATATATATATATTATATATATATATATATATATATATATATATATATATATATATATATATATATATATATATATATATCTATATATATATATATATATGTATATAAATATGTATATATATATATATATATATATATATATATATATATATATATATATATATATATATATATATATATATATATATATATATATAGTAGTGTTTCATCGCCTGTCCTCTAAACATTACACATGTAAACAGTTAGTGTTGGTCTTGTATTTACACAAGACGTCACAAGTGCATAATCCACAACTTTTCAACAAGGCAGAAACGTTTTGGTGAATCCGGATTGTAGGGCTGGACAGGTGACCTTTGTAAACACCTGAGCGAGTCCACCGTAATGACTCCGGCTGGAGTGACAGCCTGTCATCAACTGCTCCAATCACATATAGGCTAGACTACTTTTTAACTCCACTAATGGTAAATTACAGTTACCACTGTCTTCTTCTTTTAGAGTGATGTGCGTGTTTATTTGTGTGTTGCTTCGTAGTACCACCCCCAATAATTCCAACACCACTATTACTACTACTACTACTACTACTACTGCTGCTGCTGTAGCTGCTGCTGCTGCTGCTGCTGCTGCTGCTGCTGCTGCTGCTGCTGCTGCTGCTGCTGCTGCTGCTGCTGCTGCTGCTGCTGCTGCTGCTGCTGCTGCTGCTGCTGCTGCTGCTGCTACTACTACTACTATTACTACTACTGGTACTGGTAAATAGAGTACTCATGTCTGTTTACCACTTGTCGGTGTTCCTTCTTTACTGGGTGTGATCTTAACCACTGATAAATGCGAAGTAAGAAACTTTGAATACAAGAAGGTTAAAAGTATTCTGTTTGGAAGTCGTGATGAAAGGTGGCCCCTGTAGTGTCCATCAGAACCTGACTTGAGTACACCAAACATCGTGGAGCCGCCAGCAGGAATTTCGACTACAAAATACCACTATAAAATGCGCTTGTCACTCTTCACCTGGAAGAAGCTGTTCACTTGCCATCCTCAATTTACTTAAGAAACGAAGATAAACTGAGGAGACTGAAAAAAGGGACACCAGAATATCGTATATGTTTCTCTGAAAAAAAAAATCCCTGTTTTGAAGAATTATATTTATTTTTTTATACAAAAATTACGAGATCTCATTCAAGACTTTGAGTTGCTAAAAATATAATACCTGAAACAGAAATGCCATCTAAAATACACTAATTCAGCATAAAACGAAACAACAGAATGAAACTCCGCGGCGGAAGAAGCAACACAAACGTGTGTATAGTATTTTGTCGCCAACAGTCAAAGAATACTGGAACAGACTGTCCTGTGATATTAACATACATAAATAAATTTTAGAAATAGTTGGAAAAATTCTTCACAAAATTTAGATTAAATACAAATGAGATGTTTACTTACCCATAAACACGTGAAGGATGTATCACGTTGTTATTGTAAATCAAGTTAGTTCGTGTGCAACGTGGGGAATATTAATAATATTAGTGAGTCATGCTAGATGTAGCAGTGATAGTTGTAGCAGTAATAGTCATTACAGTGACACAAGTAGCAGGGATAGCAGAAGCATCAGTTACAGTAGTAAGGATAGAGCACGTAGTAATAGTAATAGTAGTAAGAGCAGTAATACCAGTAGCCTCAGTGATGATGCTAGTGATAGCAACAGTAATGATAATAGTAAAAGGATTGGTGATCGATGTAGTTGTTGGCATAATGTTGACAAGCAAGTACTAGATGCAGTGAAATCTTCAACGGTACAACACCTCATTCAGGAGTGACCTTTATCCAGCACACAGCAGAGTGAGAACAATCACTGCATATAGACTGTACCCAGGGAGGAGCTCAACTGTAAATATCCAGCTGTGGGAGTCGCCGATGTGAACAACGCCCAGTGTTATTATTTTTATTAACACATCGGCCGTGTTCCACGGAACAAGAAGAAACACTTTGATCATCACTCACTCCATCACTGTCTTGCCAGAGGCGTGATGATACTATAATTCAATGTTATTTTATGAAATTATTTAGTCTATTTGTAGATGTTTCGAAATATGTACATTTAATCCCGTGGATTTCCTGCCCCAAGCCATGATGTGGGTGTTGTGGCGTTGTACACAGGGATTGTTCATGGTGTGTATCCTACATGTGAGTGTTTTTATCAGCGTATGGGACGACTGCTAGCAGTTTCACGAATGGAAACTAGATGACATCCACCATAGAGGATGCTGTAGACTCGTACCTGCCAGGGTCTTGTGTGGGGTGTGGAGGTCCTTGTAATGTCTTGGACAGTTGTGGTGGTAACCACAATGATGGATCTACCTGGTCACTATGTTAGCTGTGGTACCAGTAAGTGACAGACATCTTCATTCAATGGTGTTTAGGTTCCTGGCGTTGATATATTACGTCCGGTTTGCATTTGCAATGGTCACTTGAACGTCATTGTGTGGTTAATTTCTTCCTTCAAGGTGAACTGCTGTTGTGGTACGAAGATTACGACAAAGTCGCTGTGCTTCACCCAAGTGATGTGTCGTGGAATAATGATGCTGACATGATCTAAGTGTTGGAAGCAGACTGTGTCTATAATAGCACTCTGAGGTGATCCCTTTGCTTAGCCAAATTCCTGCCTGTAATTCACGGGACCAGACCAGAAAAAGTTAAAGTTGACATAAATTCTAACTAAGTTGAAGTCAGGAATGGGTAGATTAAAATTAAAGTTAGCTGTGTTCTGACTACATAAGAAATTAACGACTTAATGTTAGGATACACATGTATAATAACCACAGCAAGAAGGTATCCAGGTCCCTCCAGATACTCCAACATTCGGCAACAGATGTGGTAACATTTATTTCGTGTTGCTCGTGAGCTCAGCGATTTTTCATGTTAACCTCATTTCAAAGTCATTTATAAGGACATAAAAGAAAAAGTGCTGGTCCAATGTGAGTAAGACACATGAGGTGATACTGAGGTATCTGTTGTGGAGTGTAGCAGGAGCAGCAAGCTTCTTCACTCACATAAAGAAGATCATGACACTGGAGATAAAAGAACAAATCTTGACTGTAAAATCTTGCATTTGTAGTCACAGTGATGGCCCATGCTAACCTCCCTATGGTGTATAAATATACCTAGTTGGATGACTTGTATCCGGCTGGCCCAGTAGCTCACGCACTGGCCTGGAGTTTTACAACTCACTCACCATGGGTTCAACCCCCACCCGTTCCCAGGTTTGTTTAGAGGAAGTCTTCGCCGGCTCTTTCATATTCTTACTCTACCTATCCATACTCTCCTTCTCACCCCAATTCATCCGCTCACCCTCCCTCCCGCTCTACTTCCTTCTCTCCCTCCTCTCCCTGGTTTACTCCCTCACCTTCTCTCCCTCCTCTCCCTGGTTTACTCCCTCACCTTCTCTCCCTCCTTCCTATAAAGCTTCCTGCAGAAATTAATGATAATTGGGTGATTACAGTTTTGACCATTTGGTCGATCCTTTCTCCTTCCTTCTCCTCTTTCTCTCATCCGTTCTTCCCTCTTTCTCTCACTCTGTCTTCAGTGTTACTGCCTCTTTTTCCCTCTCTCCTTCTCCCCCCCCCCTCTCTTTTTTCATCATTCTTCCTTTCTCATTTTTCTTTCCCTTCACCCTCAATTTTTTCACCTCCTTCCAATTTTCCCCTTCCCCCTTCTTGATGTTCTTCTCACTTCCCTTCCTTCCCTCTCCTTCTCTATATCCCCCTCTCCTTAAATCCCTTCCTTCACTTCCATCCTGCTTCTCCTTCACTCTCTTACATCCTCTATCTTACTCCCATTTCATTTCCCTTACTCCCCATCTTCAATCTTTCCCTCTACTCTCCTCCTCCTTCATCTCTTCTCTCTCTCTCTCTCTCTCTCCTCTCTCTCTCTCTCTCTCTCTCTCTCCTCTCTCTCTCTCCTCTCTCTCTCTCTCTCTCTCTCTCTCTCTCTCTCTCTCTCTCTCTCTCTCTTTCTCTCTTATTCTCTTCCTTTTCTACCAGTCACTTTTCCTTCCACTTGCCTTTCCCATTACCCTGGCGCAGAGTGATGGGAAAGCTCTATCTCTTCCTCCTCTTCCACATCATCGTTATTTCCCCAGTGAGTGTACTCACCTATATGTGGTTCCAGGGATCGAGTCACAGCTCCTGGTCTTGTGTGTGTGTGTGTGTGTGTGTGTGTGTGTGTGTGTGTGTGTGTGTGTGTGCACTTACAAATTTGATTTTGTTGTTACAGGTGTCGAGTCACAGCTCCTGACCCCGCCTTTTCGCTGGTGTGTGTGTGAGAGAGAGAGAGAAAGAGAGAGAGAGAGAGAGAGAGAGAGAGAGAGAGAGAGAGAGAGAGAGAGAGAGAGAGAGAGAGAGAGAGAGAGAGAGAGAGAGAGAGGGAGAGAGAGAGGGGGAGAGAGAGACAGACAGAGAGAGATGACACTTTACATGTACTATTAGCTTCTAACTCTGCTAGCTACTGTATCCAAAGAGGAATATTTGATATATTCATTTCACTGCTGAAGTCTGCTGACTCATGCTGACACTGCTGAAGTCTCCTGACCTCAGGCTGACACTGCTGAAGTCTCCTGACCTCAGGCTGACATTGCTGAAGTCTCCTGACCTCAGGCTGACACTGCTGAAGTCTGTTGACTTATGCTGACACTGCTGAAGTCTCCTGATCTCAGGCTGACACTGCTGAAGTCTCTTGATGTCAGGCTGACATTGCTGAAGTCTCCTGGCCTCAGGCTGACATCGCTGAAGTCTGTTGACTTATGCTGACACTGCTGAAGTCTACTGACCTCAGACTGACACTGCTGAAGTCTCCTGACCTCAGGCTGACATTACTGAAGTCTCCTGACCTCAGGCTGACATTGCTGAAGTCTGTTGACTTATGCTGACACTGCTGAAGTCTCCTGACTTCAGGCTGACATTGCTGAAGTCTCCTGACCTCAGGCTGACATTGCTGAAGTCTGTTGACTTATGCTGACACTGCTGAAGTCTCCTGACCTCAGGCTGACATTGCTGAAGTCTGTTGACTTATGCTGACACTGCTGAAGTCTCCTGACCTCAGGCTTACACTGCTGAAGTCTGCTGACTTATGCTGACACTGCTGAAGTCTCCGGACTCAGGCTGACACTGCTGACTCCATGATAATGAACTTACCCTGTGCAGCAAAATCCAGGTGAATCCAAATTTTGTTGAATAACAACAAACCAAACACCTTCCTTGCCTTCCCTCCCACCCCGCCAGGGATGCCCCTTCATGAGGGCAGCCAAAGGGGCATCAGTGAGGCTGTGCCAAGATGGCGCTACTGGCTGCGGTGTTGACGTTCCCGTAAGACCTTTGTTTTGATCCGTGACGTCACAAGAACCATCACGCCACACTTTTTGTTATTTTTTTAACGACTACTGTGTTACTGTTTTATGATTCTCTCTCTCTCTCTCTCTCTCTCTCTCTCTTCTCTCTCTCTCTCTCTCTCTCTCTCTCTCTCTCTCTCTCTCTCTGACGTCACAAATCTGAGTGTTGGTGGCTGTCGATGAAACGTTCAATAAGCGAGGAAATGACTGTGGGAATGACGGACGACACGCAGTGCATAGGGGAGGGAGGCAGGATGGAGGATGGAGGGAGAGAGGGAGGGAGGGATGGAGGGAGGAGGGAGGGAGGGGAGGGAGGGAGATGGATACAAGAACGGTGAGACGGACCCTGGAGGGAAGGGAGGATAGGACGAAGCAACTGGGAGGGAGAGAATAAGGAGTGAAAAAAGGAAGAGAAAGGGGAGAGACAGAGGGTAAGAAATGAGGGAGATTAAAGAAGGGACGGAGACACACTGTGCAGTCCCAGTAATCTGCTAACTCATAGTTTTCTTTATAGTTACCATTTTTTTGTGTGAGAGATTTGATATATTTTTTGTGATGATGACTGAGTGTGGGTGGAGGTGCCAGGTGCCTCCTGGCACTACAGGCACAAGCAGTCAGTGAGTGTGGCATAAATAACAGACTTGTATGTATAACCATCCAGCTTGCACACTCGCTCAGACGACCGCAGTTGGAGATTTAAGGTTACTCTGCATCCATTAGCGTAACCTTAAATGCAAACACCATCTTATACAGGGCTATTCTGGGAGTTAAAAATTCTCATAACTGTCTTGCGTTTGCAGTCTATTTCCATTGTGTGGACTCGGTTGCTGTAACTACAATGTCAAACAGCCTCTGAGGGCAAGAATCATCATTCTAAACATCGCTTACTACATTTTCACGAACACACATCTAACATTGAGTCATTGCAAAGTTAATTCCTCTACTTTGTCATGTTGGACTATCGTGTGAGAGGTGTCATCATTGGGTCATGTGTGAAACTGTGTGAAAAGTATGAGACACAGCTGTTGTGGAGCAGTCAGGCACTTAGATTTTTGATGCCTCTATCTTGTGTGGACAGACTGTATGGTATAGTGGAATGCACTAAGTCTTGGGACTTACTCCGTTTAGATATTGTTAACCTTACTTGTGTTGGACGTAGTGACGTACTTCTGCAGTCTGGAAGAAGTTTGTGTCTGCATGCTACGTAATGACTAGACTCAGTATATGGTAAGATTGAAAGAACTGACTGTCTTGTGGTGTACATTGTTGCATGGACTTAGTCTATGACTAGACAGTGTCTGCACAAGCACACACACACACACACACACACACACACACACACACACACACACACACACACACACACACACACACACACACACAAACACCACACACATTTTTTTTATAAAGTTAGTCCAGTGCATCTAGAATAATTGTAACTTGTGGGTTGATTAACTTTGCTATATTGTTTGATAAATTTAATCAATTATTACTTTCACTTATAGTCTACATTGTGACAGTTATTACTCCAGTAAACTGTCAGTGTATTTCTATAAGATGTCTTTATTCAGTCAAGATAAGTTTATTCTCTATGAAGGGAAAGCAGAGTTCCTTTGCTCTGTGTCTGTCTGTCTGTCTGTCTGTCTATCTGTCTCTCTCTCTGTCTGTCTGTCCGTCTGTCTGTCTGTCTGTCTGTCTGTCTGTCTGTCTGTCTGTCTGTCTCTCTCTCTCTCTCTCCTCTCTCTCTCTTTTCTCTCTCTCCTCTCTCTCTCTCCTCTCCTCTCTCTCTCTTACACAGGGGTTTGACAAGGTTAGGTTAAGGATCCCTAGCTTTATTGACAAGCTATTTACAGGTTAAGGATTCCTAACTTTACTGACAAGCTAAGAGCTGTTACCTACATCAGCTCATTTGAAAGTATTTTTATTGTTATGAAACACACAAGTAGGGAACAGGATGAAGTTGGAGCCATCTGTGGGCCAAAATTTTCATCTGATTAACTGACTTTATCTCGTTGACATCATAATGCTGTACGAATGTGTTCTATACTCTAGTCATCCTGGGGATAAATGATCTCAGATGAAGTGATGTTCAGGAGAAGGGTACAGCCAGAGTGAAGTTGCTTCTATCTGCCTGTCTTGTGGTATAGAAGCTTGTTTCACGCTGTCCTCGAAGCGGATCCAAGTGTGGTACTTTGACAATATTGGCCTTGTACATAACAGTAAGGCCACCCACATCCCTCCTGTGTTGAAGGCTCTGCTGAAATGACAGATCTATCCAGGATTGGTCCTGGCGAGAGATTAGACGTCTTGCTCTGTTCTCTACTCTGTCAAGCAGTCGCAGATGAGAAGGGGGCAGGCGAACCAAGAAAGTGGAGCATACTCAAGGTGTGGGCGTACTTGTGCCTCGTACAAAATCTTGCAGCCCCTGCTGTCAAGCAGATGCGAGATACGGCGAAGCGCTGTAAGCTTCCTGGCTGCCTTGTTTACAAGATTTACAACGTGGTTTTTCATGGTCATTTTGGAGTCAACTTTCACCCCAAGGATATCAACTTCCCCAGGTGCCAACACCCTCCCATTCATCCTTACTACTGCCCCGGCATTACCATCATAGTGCCTAGAGATCATCATTTGTGTTTTCTCAGGTACAAAAGTTACTTGCCATCTATTTCCCCAAGCTGATATAGCTCTTAGCTGGTGATTGATGTGGCTTAGAGCAGCAGACATTTCTTCTCTTGGATAAGTGAATGTCAGTGTACAGTCATCTGTGTATGCATGGGATTCTGGGATGAAATGAAGAAGGTCACTGAAGTAGACATTCCATAACAATGGACCCAAAACGTTTCCTTGTGGAACACCTGCCCCAATAGGATGTCTTGCTGATTCTGTTCCATTGAGAACTACACTTAGAGATCTACCATGAAGGTAATCACTGAGGAGACATAGCATAGAGCCTGCAATTCCCAGAGCTTGCAGTTTTGCTAAGAGGCCCTGGTGCCACACCCGGTCCATAGCACCAGCAATGTGCTGACTTTGGATTCATCCAGTGAATGGTACCACTTACTGGAGAAGTTAACAACAGGTCAGCATCAGAATAACCTTTCCTGAAGCCATATTGACGGTCACAAAGTAGTTAGTGGTAGTCGAAAAAACTCTGTCATTTGTCTTGAGATTATTGTCTCAAGGCCTGGTCACAGACCGGGCCGCCGGGGCGTCGACCCCCGGAACTCTCTTCAGGTAAACTCCAGTGATTGAAAGGAGTGACACTGGTCTGTAGTTGCTGATTTCTGCTCTGCTCTTCTTTTTTTTGAACAGGGACTACATTTGCCTCTTTCCACAGAGAGGGCCATTTACACTGTACTAGGCAGTGCTGAAAGATGCGAGTTAGAGGTGCTGCTAGCTGGTCTGCACATCTCAGCAATCTCGGGCTCAACTTGTTTGGGCCCACAGCCTTTTCTTGGTCAAGCGATTTAAGAAGGAAATGCACCTCTTCCTGCCTTCTTGTCACCACTGACAGTTTTGACACAGTTCTTGCAGCTAGCCAAGGAGGGTCCCTTGCTGGATCAGGAACTTGCATTTTGGTAGCAAGTATTCAGCAAAGAGGTCTGCCTTCTCTTGACTACTAGTAGAGGTGGTCCCATCCTGTCGATTTAGAAGGGAGTGAATTCATCAGGCAAATAACCTTGTAAGTCCTTGACCAGGGACCACCAGGTTTTGGAGTCTACCCTACCTGATGCTAGCTTTCTTTTTGTGACCATCTCCCATTTAGCGATGGCCCACTTTTGAACGTCACCCATATGCCTACAGGCTTGCCTGTGCAATTTCCTGTTATAGGTGGTAGGATGTCTCTTATACCTTCGCCATGCCTTGTACTTAGCAGTAGCAGCCTCTCTACAACAAAAGCCAAACTAAGGCTGATCTGTAGGCTTCGGTGAGGAATGTGTCCTTGTTGTAGATTAATGATGTGTCCAGTGAAGGCTTTCACTTGGTTGTCAACATCCCCTTGGAGAAGAGCATTCCAATCGGTGGTGGTGAGCTCAGAGCAATGGGCTAGCCAATTACCTCTTTCCCATAGCCAGGTTGTGCGTGTGGACTCCTCACCTCGTTCTGTTGGAATCTTAAGTGTCGTGAAAACAGCCTTGTGGCCAGATGATCCAACATAGCCGAGGGGTTGACAAGTGACTATATTTTCTGTTAGATCACTCACTACTGGGTCAAGGGAGGAGCCAGAGATGTGAGTAGGGAAACCAACAAAGCTTCTCATGTCAAATGCTACAAGAAAGTCATCAAAGTCCCTCTGTAAAAGGTGTTGGTTGAGATCACCAACAATTATGACATGTTGACAGTTGTACTGTAGCAAAAGGGAGTCCACATTTTCAATTAGGAAGTTGATGGGATCTGCATGTTGCCAATGAGGTCTGTACATTGCATATGCTAGTGTAGAGGTACTAGTGTTTATGCATAGCTTGAAGAACATCATTTCAAGATGAGTAGGGATGGCAACATCAATGTGCTGGGCATGAACACTTTTAGAGAAGCACACAGCAACACTTCCTCCTTGCCCTTGCCTATCTCTTCTCATCGATGAGGTGAAGCCAGCAATTCTTGCAAAATTTTCTGGAGTCCTGTCGTCCAAAAATGTTTCAAGAACAGCTGTCATGTTGGGACGTCGAGTGTTCACAAAACTATGTGTGAGCTCTCCAACATTAGTAATGAAACCTCTAATGTTGGCCGACAGGATGCTGATAAACTGGCTCCTCATGATGTGGTCAGCTTGAGGTGGTGGGTGTGTAAGGCATGTAAGGTGCCTGTCCTCGAGAAAGATAGTTCACTAAGGCAGCTGCAGGGATGTAGGTCTGTGGTCTTGTATAAGGCACAGTACCGCCTGCTGGGCTGAGATAGGAGTATTGAGATAGGAGTAGCTGAGTGGGTGACGTGTGAGTGTTCACCAATTCAGAGATCCTGCTGGTGCAATAGGTGTTGAGGTGCAGTAATAGTGCCCTGATTATTAACTGCACCAATCTCTCTCTCTCTCTCTCTCTCTCTCTCTCTCTCTCTCTTTAAAAATAGTCTCTCTTTTTCTGTATATGCTTACTTATTTTCTTTCTAAATTTATGTCTCTATACATGTACTTGTTTTTTATCTTTTTTTGTTTCCATCGCCATCCGGTTTTCGTGTCCTTTAGTTCTCTTTTTTCTCCCCCCCTCCCTTTCTCCCCCATCTCTTTCTCTCCTTTTCTCTCTCTCATCCCCACTTGTTCTGCCAATCCTTACCCTCCTTTGCTTTCTCATCCCTTCTCTTCCTCTGTTCTCTGATTCCTTCTCTCCCTTACTCCTCCCCCTCCTCTGCCTGACTATTCTTCCCCTGCCCTGCCCTCCCCACCTCTGCCAAACAGCAAGCACCACACCAAGCTACCCTACCATCCCCCCTTACCTACCCTGCTGCCTGTGTGTAATGCTGGAAATTTGCCGGGCTGCTCCGTACTCCCCAACTCCAAATGGGGAGAGTGACTACCTTAATTGCTCCGTTTTGAAGGGACCAGTGCGTTTTGATAGTTTTGGGGGGGCCCGTCGGGGGGTTGACACTCGGGAAAAGGGTTTAAATTCTCCTCTGATTACCTTTCCGACTTATTGGTGTTTGGCTCGTTTTTTTTCTCTACCCATTTTTTTTAGCCGGTTTTTTTTTTGTGTTTTTTTTTCCGAGGGGGGGATTTTTTTTTTTTCCTTTTTTTATTCCCCATTTTTTCCCATGAGTTTGAAGATTTTTAGCATTTTTTGGAAGTTTTGGAAATTTTTAACTTACTTTTAAAATGCCCAATTTCAAGGGGTTCATATTTTTTAGAATTTGGAGTTTTTTAGGTCTACCGAACTTTATAAATAAAAAGCAAAAAATCCGTATGGATGTTTTTTAAATCACACCACACACACACACACACACACACTAATTATGAAAAGTGGGGTGGTAGGGAAGGGGAAAATATTCAAACGGCTTCAAAGAAATCCAAATATCTTCCTTAGTTTTTTTTTTACCCCATTTTTCCCGGGCTAGGGGCCCCAAAAAATTTCCCAAAAGAGGTGAACCCCCATCTATATATTATATATATAAATTTTTAAATAATAAAATTATATTTTAATATATATATTATATATATATTTATAAAAAATTAATATATATATATATATTATATTTATTTATAATAATAAATATATATAAATATATATATAAATATAATATATATTATTATATATATATATACAATATATATGTCGTGCCGAATGGCAGAACTTGCGATTTTGGGCTTAAATACAACGCTCTTTTGCCATATAGGACAAGTGAAAAATTTGTGTATGCAATAATTTTTCCAAAAATCATCGAACCAACGAAAAAACTATATTTCACTTGTTTGTTTAGTAAAATTATTGTAAACAAATCTAAAATAAATTTTTTTGGGTAAGCTAAAATAAATTGCGCTTTTTATAAAAAGGTTAGGTAATTTTTTAATTTCCCCTTTTGGGAAAAATTATAAATTTTTACATGAACATTAAAAAAAAAATATATTTTTAAAACTATAAAAATATTTTAAAAAGGGATTTAATTTAAATGAGTTCTTGCTAATTGACCTTTTTTAACATATTCGCACGACATATATATTTTAAATATAAATATATATAAATATATATATATAATTATATATAAAAATTTATTTTTTTTTTTTTTTTTATTATCAAAACCGGCCGATTCCCACCAAGGGCAGGGTGGCCCGAAAAAAAAAACTTTCCCCTCATTCACTCCTCACTGCCCTTGCCAAAGGGTGCTTTACACTACATTTTTTTTAAAGCAACATTAACACCCCCCCTTCAGGTGCAGGCACGACTTCCATCTCCAACTCAAGCCCGGCCTGCCGGTTTCCCTGAATCCCTTCATAAATGTTACTTTGCTCACACCCAACAGCACGCAAGTTTAAAAACCTTTTGTCTCCATTCCCCCTTTCAAACCGCCACGATGCCTGCTGAAGTCCAAGCCCCTCGCACACAAAACCTCCTTTACCCCCTCCCTCCAACCTTCCTGGGCCGCCCCCCCTCCCCGCCTTCCTTCCACTACAGACTGATCCCTCTTGAAGCTTCTATTTCGCTCCATTTCTCTACATGTCCAAACCCACCTCAACAACCTTTCACCCCGGACAACATTTTTGGTAACCCCGCACCCCCTCCTAATTTCCAAATACGAATTCTCGCATATTCACACCACCATTCCCCTCAGACATGACATCCCACTGCCTCCCCCTTTCTCCCGCTGCAACATTCATCACCCCCTTCCACCCATATAAGAGCGTTGTAAAACATACTCTCATACATTCCCCCCTCTTTCCCCCAAGGACAAATTTTCTCTGTCTCCACAGACTCCAAAGTCCCACCACTCACTTTTTTTCCCTCATCAATTCTATGTTCCCCCTCATCTTTCATGACCCCCCGCGACACGCCACCCCCAAAAATCTAAAAATACGTTCACCCCCCCATACTCTCTCCCTCCAATTGATTTTAATTTTTTATCCCCTAATCTTTTTGTTTCCTCTAACCTTCCCTTTTTCCCTGTTTTCACCTTTAATTTTCTTCTTTTGCAAACCCCCTACCAATTTCATCCACCAATTCTGCAACTTCTTTCAAATTCTCCAAGGCACAGTGTCACACAAAGAGCACTGTGACAACTCCCACTTTGGTGTGATTCTTTATCTTTTAACTCCCCCCTCTTCCCAAAACCCTCGCATTTACTTCTCTTCAACCCATCTATAAATATATAAACAACCAGGGGGCTCCACACCCTTTGTCAAAGGCCTTTTTTACTGGGAAAAAATTTCCCCCTTTTCCTCATACTCAAACTTGACCTCATATCCTCGTAAAAACTCTTCCGCTTTCAGTAACCTACCCCTACACCATACATTTGAAACATCTCCACTTTGCCCCCCTACCACCCGTCATACGCCTTTTCCAAACCATAAATGCCACAAAGACCTTTTAGCCTTATCTAAATACGTTCATTTTTATTTTCACTGTAAAAAACCTGGGACCACCCCCCTACCCTTTCCAAAGCCTCCTTGTTCTCTGCATCCTATTTTCCCCCTACTCTTTAATTTTTTCAATTAAAAATCTACCAACACTTTTCCCCGGTAACTCAACAGATTATCCCCCCATAATTTTTGCACTCTTTTTTATCCCCTTTGCCTTTATACAAAAGGGAACTTTTGCATGCTTCCTGCCCAAACCCATACCTTACCCTCTTCCATACATTTATTTAATAATTGCACCAACCCTCCAAAACAATCCCCACCTCTTTTTAAAATTTCTATCTTTATCCCATCAATCCCGTGCCTACCCCCCTTTTATTTTACCTACTGCCTCACGAACTTCCCCACACTCACAACGGCCTTCCCCACTCCCACAAGATGTTATTCCTCCCTTTCCCTTACACAAATCAAAGCTTCCCCATCGTCAAACAACATTTAACAATTCCCAAAAAATTCCTTCCATCTTCCAATACCTTAAAATTCCATTTAATAAAATTCCTCTCCTTTTTTAACGAAAAATCCATTTTTTTCTAGGCTTTCTTAATTGTTAATCTCACTCCAAAAAATTTTTCTTATTTTCCAAAATTTGTTGATAAAATCTCACCCCCCTCTCTCATTTTTCCTTTTTACATTGCTCCCACCTCTTAACTTCTCCTTTTTCTCCATAACTTTCCCCCCTTGATCACTTTACTTTGTAAAAAATTCTATATGCTAACTTTTTTCTCCCTTTTACTCTCTTTACTCATCATTCCCCCAATCGCTCCTCTTCCCTTGCACCCCTTTCCCCGTAACCCCAAACTTTTGCTGAACACTCAACATACATTTTTAAACCTACCCCAATCCCTTCGACCCCATTGCCATCTCTCTTAGCCCCCCTCTTCCTCCAATAGCGTTTATATTTTTCCCTAACTGCCCCCTCTTTTAGTTTTTAAACCCCCCCTCTCTTCCCTGATGCTTTTATTTTCCCTTTTATCCCCTCTACCTTTTACTTTAATTACTACAACTAGAAATATCTGATAATCTGTGGCCCCCTTAAACATGTACATCCTGAAGCACTCAAAAGTCTTTTTTCTACCAAAACATAATCCCCCAAAAAAAACTGTCATTTCGCCCTACATATATGTGTATCTTTTTTATCCCCTTTTTCTTAAAATATGTATTACCTATAACTAAACCCCTTTCTATAAAAGTTCAATCAAAGGGCTCCCATTACATTTACACCTGGGACCCCAAACTTACCTACCACACCCCCTAAAATTTCTCCTACTTTTGCATTTAAGTCCCCCACCCCCAATTACTCTCTACTTGGTTTTAAAAGGCTCCTATACATTTACTTAACCTCCCAAAAACTCCTCTCCCTCGCATTCCTCTCTTCTCCAGGGCATACACGCTTATTATGACCCCCCTTCTCGCTCCAAATTTACTTTTAACCACATAATTCTTAATTTACACTTCAATTTTCTTTTTCCCCCTTCCTAACTGATTTATTTAACATTACTGCTACCCCTTCCCCTTTTTTCTAACTCTCTCGAACCCCGATTTAATCCCCCTTTATTTCCCCCCCAGAAACCCCTACCCCCTTTATTTGTTTCGTGGGCCAGGACATCCACTTTTTTCATTTAAAAACACAGCAAACATCTGTTTTTTTGTCTCCGCACCAAAACCCCGCACTTTAAGCAACCCGTTTTAAAAGTTTTTCTTCTTTTCTTTTTTTTTAGTAAATTTATACGGGGAAGGGGGTTTCTAGCCCATTGCTCCCCCATTTAGTCGCCCCATACGACACGCTGGCTTACGGAGGAAAGATTCTTTTTCCCCTTCCCCCTGGACAATGAAGAAATAAAAAAAAACAAGGATTTAGAAAAAAAGGGGAAAAACCTAGATTTTTTAATATATATATGCATGTGGGGGCTGTGAAATGTGACCCAAATGTAAGTAGGGGTAGCAAGATACCCCCGTTATCTTAGCGTGTTTATGAGGCAGAAAAAGAAAACCAGCAATCCTACCATCATGCAAAACAGTTACAGGTTTTTGTTTCACAGTCATCTGGCAGGACGGTAGTACTTCCCTGGGTGGTTGCTGTCTACCAACCTACTATATATATATTTATATATATATATATATATATATATATATATATATATATATAATATATATATATATATATATATATATATATATATATATATATATATATAGATAGATAGATAGATAGATAGATAGATAGATAGATAGAAAGATAGATAGATAGATAGATAGATAGATAGATATACATGTACATACACACAATGACCACTTCATTAGGTACACAGTTCAGCCGGAATCCTTGGTGGCATGGATTCAACAAGGTACTGTAAACATTCCTTAGAGATCCTGGTTCTTGTTGGCATAAACCAGAATCTCTAAGCATTACACAGCTGCTGCAGATTTTTCGACTTATAACTTGGGTCTTACCAATAACTTAGAGGGTCCTCTTTATAATTTAAAGATCTTCCCCCATAACTTAGAGGGGTCTTCTATAATTTAAGGGTTTTCCCTATAACTTGTAGAGTCCTCTCTATAATTCAAGGGTTTTAGTTGATGTACAGACGTAGTAGCACAGGCTGCTACTGGCCGATAATACAGATGTAGTAGTACAGGCTACTACTGTCTGTTGTACAGTCCAAGTAGCACAGACTACTACTATCTGATGTACAGATATAGTAGCATAGGCTAGTACTGTCTGATATACAGACCCAGTAGCACAGGCTACTACTGTCTGATATACAGACGCAGTAGCACACCCTACTACTGTCTGATGCAAACACCCAGTAGCACACGCTACTACTGTCTGATTTACAGACCCAGTAGCATAGGTTACTACCGTCTGATGTACAGACCCAGTAGCACACGTTACTACTGTGTGATGTACAGACCCAGTAGCACAGGCTACTACTGTTTGTCTGATGTACAGAACCAGTAGTACACGTTGCTACTGTCTAATGTACAGACCCAGTAGCACACACTGCTACTGTCTGATATACGGGAGCAGGAGAACACGCTGCTGTTTCGCTTCAAAGCTACAACTCAAGACTATGACCAAGTACTCAACACATTTATCAATTCTTGATGGAATGTCTCCTGGTGCACGAACTCTCTTGACCAGACTAACTCTACTTGTGTCCCCTTTTCTCTAGTCAGTCCTTCTTTAACGGGTGGGGAGGGAGGAGGATGCTTTGATGCCGGTGAAGGGCTCTTTACCCATGGACACCAGTTACTCTCTTTTGTTTAGGTCAAATCTGATCACTTTTCATTCCCCAGGAGATATGGGACCCCTGTCAGTTTATCTCTTCCTCATGAACGTACAGGCTCCGCACATAAGTTGGTTCGCATGCATATGTAACAGTCTGAAAAAGAGGCTCTTCGTTATTTGCGTTTATGCTGTATAATTATCTCCTGGAGCTTTTCTGATGTGTTCAGGCAAAGACCTCTGGTGTCTTGGTGTCCTCGGTACCAGCTTCTACCACCACCAGCAGCTTTCACTGAGTGACGACGATCATATTTTACAAGTCCGGTCGCTATTTTGTCCTGTTTGACTCCAAGTCACTTTGAGCACCACTATTTTCTGCAATAATTCATCTATATGGTTACGACTGAGCTCAGCTCTGAGGAAGAAGTCCGCATTCTCGTGTGGCCACAGGAAAGTGTAAACAAGTGAGAGTTATGACACACGAAATCGTAATTTCACGATTGTACACAAACCACGGAACGGGTGGGGATTTGAACCCATGGCGAGCGAGTCATAAAACTCCATACTAGTTCCGTGGTTTGTTTCCAGTCTTGTTATGACGATTTCGTGAGTCATGATGGCAGCTTTGAGGGGACTTGAGCTAGAGTTCGCCACAGCCAAACTGGCCGTGGGGCCCATGTTAACCTCCCTATGGTGTATAAATATACCTATTTGGATGAATCTTATTGCAGCCATCTGGCCCAGTGGGTACAAACCCCACCCGTTCCGTGTTTTTATTAAATGAAATTTAAGTGATTTAAGTGAGATTTTAGTGAGATTTTAAGTGAGATGCCCAGTAAGACCTGTCCTTCTAAGAAACCCAGACCTCGACGGGCTAGAATAGCTTCAGCTGCTATTGATAACCTTCTAAATAGGTAAACAGGGGAAATATTTGATGATTCTCGGATTACAGCAACAGAAGTAAGGAAAACCACTGCGACTGACTGGATCAGTTATCAGGAGAACCACACAGCATCGTCTCCAGGAAGAACCTGCGACGCCATTTTCAACACCTGCCTAGAAACACGGAGTTTACCTGGAGAGAGTTCCGGGGGTCAACGCCCTCGCGACCCGGTCTGTGACTAGGCCTTTTCTAACCAGGCCTCTTCTAACAAGGCCTCTTCTAACAAGGCCTCATCTAACCAGGCCTCTTCTAACCAGGCCTCTTTTAACCAAACAAATGCTACCAAACAACTCCAGGTTGATAAATAATATGAGCACTGCATTAATGCTATGTGCAGTGAGAAGCGGACCATCTTGTCGAGGACGAGTCAGACACAGCTACTCCCCAGCTATAGCTACTCCCCAGCTGTAGTTACTCCCCATCTATAGCTACTCCCCAGCTATAGCTACTTCCCCAGTTTCACAGCTACTCCCCCAGTTACACAGCTACTCCCCCAGCTACACAGCTACTCCCCCCAGCTACACAGCTACTCCTTAGCCTACACATCTACTCCCCACCTACACAGCTACTCTCCCACCTACACATCTGCTCTCCCAACTACACAGCTACTCCCCAGCTATTTCACTGGCTACACACCTGCTCATCTGCCTGCATAGTTATTACCATGAAACATACTGATGGGGCGATGCTATGGGGCTGCTCTAGCGGATTAAAGGGTCTGGGGATTATACTTTCTGACCAAGAGGACAACACAGGTCCAGGGCCGTGCCTCTCCCTGACCACACTGGTCCAGGGCTGTGCCTATCCCTGACCACACTGGTACAGGGCTGTGCCTATCCCTGACCACACTGGTCCAGGGCCGTGCCGCTCCCTGACCACACCCATCCCCATGTCTTTGTTCATTCACTGACAGTTGCTCATTATAGCTTCAACTGGAGTCTTTTTGAAGATGTGTTTAAGGATCCTTTCCTCACATTCTACGAGATTTATGACATAAATCTCCATGCGTGACAGTGCCTGGTGTCCCATGACAGTGCCTGGTGTCACATGACAGTACCTGGTGTCCCATGACAGTGCCTGGTGTCCCATGACAGTGCCTGGTGTCACATGACAGTGCCTGGTGTCACATGACAGTGCCTGGTGTCCCATGACAGTGCCTGGTGTCACATGACAGTGCCTGGTGTCACATGACAGTGCTTGGTGTCCCATGACAGTGCCTGGTGTCACATGACAGTGCCTGGTGTCACATGACAGTGCCTGGTGTCCAATGACAGTGACTGGTGTCACATGACAGTGCCTGGTGTCACATGACAGTGCCTGGTGTCACATGACAGTACCTGGTGTCCCATGACAGTGCCTGGTGTCACATGACAGTGCCTGGTGTCCCATGACAGTGCCTGATGTCACATGACAGTGCCTGGTGTCACATGACAATTCCTGGTGTCACATGACAGTGCCTGGTGCCACATGACAGTGCCTGGTGTCCCATGACAGTGCCTGGTGTCACATGACAGTTCCTGGTGTCACATGAGAGTGCCTGGTGTCACATGACAATGCCTGGTGTCCCTTGACAGTGCCTGGTGTCACATGACAGAGCCTGGTGTCACATGACAGTGCCTGGTGTCACATGACAGTGCCTGGTGTCTCATGACAGTGCCTGGTGTCATATGACAGTGCCTGGTGTCCCATGACAGTGCCTGATGTCACATGACAGTGCGTGGCGTCACATGACAGTGCCTGGTGTCACATGACGGTTCTTGGTGTCACATGAGAGTGCCTGGAGTCACATGACGGTTCCTGGTGTCACATGAGAGTGCCTGGTGTCACATGACAGTGCCTGGTGTCACATGACAGTGCCTTGTGTCACATGACAGTGCCTGGTGTCCCATGACAGTGCCTGGTGTCCCATGACAGTGCCTGGTGTCACATGACAGTGCCTGGTGTCACATGACAGTGCATGGTGTCCCATGACAGTGCCTGGTGTCACATGACAGTGCCTGGTGTCCCATGACGGTTCCTGGTGTCACATGAGAGTGCCTGGTGTCACATGACAGTGCCTGGTGTCACATGACAGTGCCTTGTGTCACATGACAGTGCCTGGTGTCACATGACAGTGCCTGGTGTCACATGACAGTGCCTGGTGTCCCATGACAGTGCCTGGTGTCACATGACAGTGCCTGGTGTCTCATGACAGTGCCTGGTATCATATGACAGTGCCTGGTGTCACATGACAGTACCTGGTATCCCATGACAGTGCCTGGTGTCACATGACAGTGCCTGGTGTCCCATGACAGTGCCTTGTGTCACATGACAGTGCCTGGTGTCACATGACAATTCCTGGTGTCACATGACAGTGCCTGGTGCCACATGACAGTGCCTGGTGTCCCATGACAGTGTCTGGTGTCACATGACAGTGCCTGGTGTCCCATGACAGTGCCTGGTGTCACATGGCAGTGCCTGGTGTCTCATAACAGTGCCTGGTGTCATATGAGAGTGATTGGTGTCCCATGACAGTGCCTGATGTCACATGACAGTGCCTGGTGTCACATGACAGTGCCTGGTGTCACATGACGGTTCCTGGTGTCACATGAGAGTGCCTGGTGTCACATGACGGTTCCTGGTGTCATATGAGAGTGCCTGGTGTCATATGACAGTGCCTGGTGTCCCATGACAGTGCCTTGTGTCACATGACAGTGCCTGGTGTCCCATGACAGTGCCTTGTGTCACATGACAGTGCCTGGTGTCACATGACAGTGCCTGGTGCCACATGACAGTGCCTGGTGTACCATGACAGTGCATGGTGCCACATGACAGTGCCTTGTGTCACATGACAGTGCGTGGTATCACATGACAGTGCCTGGTGTCACATGACAGTGCCTGGTGTCTCATGACAGTGCCTGGTGCCACATGACAGTGCCTGGTGTCTCATGACAGTGCCTGGTATCATATGACAGTACCTGGTGTCCCATGACAGTGCCTGGTGTCACATGACAGTGCCTGGTGTCCCATGACAGTGCTTTGTGTCACATGACAGTGCCTGGTATCACATGACAATTCCTGGTGTCACATGACAGTGCCTGGTGCCACATAACAGTGCCTGGTGTCCCATGACAGTGCCTGGTGTCACATGACAGTGCATGGTGTCCCATGACAGTGCCTGGTGTCACATGACAGTGCCTGGTGTACCATGACAGTTCCTGGTATCACATGACAGTGCCTTGTGTCAAATAACAGTGCCTGGTGTCACATGACAGTTTCTGGTATCACATGACAGTGCCTTTTGTCACATGACAGTGCCTGGTGTCACATGACGGTTCCTAGTATCACATGACAGTGCCTTGTGTCACATGACAGTGCCTGGTGTCATACGACAGTTCCTGGTATCACATGACAGTGCCTGGTGTCACATGACAGTGCCTGGTGTCACATGACAGTTCCTGGTATCACATGACAGTGCCTGGTGTCACATGACAGTTCCTGGTATCACATGAGAGTGCCTTGTGTCACATGATAGTGCCTGGTGTCACATGACAGTTTCTGGTGTCACATGACAGTTCCTGGTATCACATGGCAGTGCCTGGTGTCACATAACAGTTCCTGGTATCACATGACAGTGACTGGTGTCACATGACAGTTAATGGTATCACATGACAGTGCCTTGTGTCACATGACAGTGCCTGGTGTCACATGACAGTGCCTGGTGTCACATGACAGTGCCTGGTGTCTTATGACAGTGCCTGGTGCCACATGACAGTGCCTGGTGTCTCATGACAGTGCCTGGTATCATATGACATTGCCTGGAGTCACATGACAGTACCTGGTGTCCCATGACAGTGCCTGGTGTCACATGACAGTGCCTGGTGTCCCATGACAGTGCTTTGTGCCACATGACAGTGCCTGGTGTACCATGACAGTGCCTGGTGCCACATGACAGTGCCTTGTGTCACATGACAGTGCGTGGTATCACATGACAGTGCCTGGTGTCACATGACAGTGCCTGGTGTCTCATGACAGTGCCTGGTGCCACATGACAGTGCCTGGTATCTCATGACAGTGCCTGGTATCATATGACAGTGCCTGGAGTCACATGACAGTACCTGGTGTCCCATGACAGTGCCTGGTGTCACATGACAGTGCCTGGTGTCCCATGACAGTGCTTTGTGTCACATGACAGTGCCTGGTATCACATGACAATTCCTGATGTCACCTGACAGTGCCTGGTGCCACATAACAGTGCCTGGTGTCCCATGACAGTGCCTGGTGTCACATGACAGTGCCTGGTGTCACATGACAGTGCCTGGTGTCACATGCCAGTGCCTGGTGTCCCATGACAGTTCCTGGTATCACATGACAGTGCCTTGTGTCACATAACAGTGCCTGGTGTCACATGACAGTTTCTGGTATCACATGACAGTGCCTTTTGTCACATGACAGTGCCTGGTGTAACATGACGGTTCCTGGTATCACATGACAGTGCCTTGTGTCACATGACAGTGCCTGGTGTCATACGACAGTTCCTGGTATCACATGACAGTGCCTGGTGTCACATAACAGTGCCTGGTGTCACATGACAGTTTCTGGTATCACATCACAGTGCCTGGTGTCACATGACAGTTCCTGGTATCACATGAGAGTGCCTTGTGTCACATGACAGTGCCTGGTGTCACATGACAGTTTCTGGTGTCACATGACAGTTCCTGTTATCACATGGCAGTGCCTGGTGTCACATAACAGTTCCTGGTATCACATGACAGTGACTGGTGTCACATGACAGTTAATGGTATCACATGACAGTGCCTTGTGTCACATGACAGTGCCTGGTGTCACATGGCAGTTTCTGACATCACATGACAGTGCCTTGTGTCACATGACAGTGCCTGGTGTCACATGACAGTGCCTGGTATCACATGACAGTGCCTGGTGTCACATGACAGTGCCTGGTGTCACATGTCAAAAGAGAACAAGAAGTGACTGCAAGAGAACAACAACAGTGTTATCCAGCAGCCAGGGAACAGCATCTCACCTGAACCTCGTCCAAAACTGTTAGAAACAAACACCAGTAAAGCTCTACCAGTGCCAGGCTTCAGCCGAGGGCAAAGAAAAATAAATTCAAGAAATGAACTTAGGTGTAAAAAGCCTAAAATTAGAAACCAAATTGTATGGAAGCTTGAGAAAATATTATGGGCTGAAATTTATTTTTGTCTTACCTTTCTTGTAATGGTATTAGAAACTGTTTTTTTAGTTTGAGAGAGCATCCAACACCATGTGCGAACTGATGTTCTTTTCAAGACTCCAGGCTGAGGGACAGATTGTCTCAAACTCCTTCTGATCTTAACTATCCGTCCTTGTATAGGACTGATGAAGCCACTGCCTGACTTCATGTATCTACAATCATGTGCGAAGACTGGACGGATCTAGGCGGCATCCATCTGCTGGCAGGAATGGATAACAGCTTCCATCAATACAATCAAATCTTGTGACAACAACTTGAGAAAACAATCACAATACGTAAGTAACAATTGCAGAAGCTTCTCAGACGATATTAATGTGAATGAGACGTTATGTAGCTGCGACAACTTGATAATTAAGACACATGAGTAACAGTTAGCTTTCTTTATTACGTAATTTATCGGAATAAAGAGACTTAACTGTCGTATATGTTTCTTGCTTATTACTTATGTGTAATGAGTTAGTTTAGCGAGAGTGTGTGGTGGAACAACCCAGGTGGAGGGTGTGTGGTGGTGGAACAACCCAGGTGGAGGGTGTGTGGTGGTGGAACAACCCAGGTGGAGGGTGTGTGGTGGCGGAACAACCCAGGTGGAGGGTGTGTGGTGGTGGAACAACCCAGGTGGAAGGTGGTGGTGGGTGGAACAACCCAGGTGGAGGGTGTGTGGTTTGGGGGAATACCCAGGTGGAGGGGTTTTGGGGGGTGGAACAACAAAGGGGGAGGGTGTGTGGTGGTGGAACAACCCAGGTAGAGGGTGTATGGTGGTGGAACAACCCAGGTGGAAGGTGTGTGGTGGTGGAACCCAGGTGGAGGGTGTGTGGTGGTGGAACAACCCAGGTGGAGGGTGTGTGGTGGTGGAACAACCCAGGTGGAGGGTGTGTGGTGGTGGAACAACCCAGGTGGAGGGTGTGTGGTGGTGGAACAACCCATGTGGAAGGTGTGTGTGGTGGAGCAATCCAGGTGAAGGGTGTGTGGTGGTGGAACAACCCAGGTGGAGGGTATGTGGTGGTGGAACAACCCAGTTGGAGAGTGTGTGGTGGTGGAACAACCCAGGTGGAGAGTGTGTGGTGGTGGAACAACCCAGGTGGAGGGTGTGTGGTGGTGGAACAACCCAGGTGGAGAGTGTGTGGTGGTGGAACAACCCAGGTGGAGAGTGTGTGGTGGTGGAACAACCCAAGTGGAGGGTGTGTGGTGGTGGAACAACCAAGATTGAAGGCATGTGGTGGTGAAACAACCCAGGTGGAAGATGTGTGATGGTGGAACAACCCAGTTGGAAGGTGTGTAGTAGTGGAACAACCCAGGTGGAGGGTTTGTGGTGCTGGAACAACCCAGGTGGAAGGTGTGTGGTGGTGAAACAACCCAGGTGGAAGGTGTGTGGTGGTGGAACAACCAGGTGGAAGGGTGTTGTGGTGTGGAACAAACCAGGTGGAAGGTGTGTGATGGTAGAACAACCCAGGTGGAAGGCGTGTGGTGGTGGAACAAACCAGGTGGAAGGTGTGTGATGGTAGAACAACCCAGGTGGAGGGTGTGTAGTGGTGGAACAACACAGGTGGAGGGTGTGTGGTGCTGGAGCAACCCAGGTGGAAGGTGATTGGTGGTGGAACAACCCAGGTGGAAGGCGTGTGGTGGTGGGACAACCCAGGTGGAGGGTGTAAGGTGGTGGAACAACCCAAGTGGAGGGTGTGTGGTGGAGGAACAACACAGGTGGATGGTGTAAGAAGGTGGAACAACCCAAGTGGAGGGTGTGTGGTGGTGTAACAACCCAACTGGAAGGTGTGTGGTGGTGGAACAACCCAGGTGGAGAGCGTGTGGTGGTGGAACAACCCAGGTGAAGAGTGTGTGGTGGTGGAACAACCCAGGTGGAGAGTGTGTGGTGGTGGATCAACCCTGATTGAGGGTGTGTGGAGGTGGAACAACCCTGGTGGAGAATGTGTGGTGGTGGAACATTTCAGGTGGAGGGAGTGTGGTGGTGGAACAACCCAGGTGGAGGGTGTGTGGTAGTGCAACAACCCAGGTTGAGGGTGTGTGGTGCTGGAACAATCCTGGTGGAGGGTGTGTGGTGATGGAACAACCCAGGTGGAGGGAATGTGGTGGAAAAACCAAGGTGGAAGGAGTGTTGGGTGGGACAACCCAGGTGGAGGGTGTTTGAAGATGGAACAACCCTGGCGCAGAGTGATTGGTGGTGGAACAACCCAGGTGGAGGGTGTTAGGTGGTGGAACAACCCAAGTGGAGGGTGTGTGGTGGTGGAACAACACAGGTGGATGGTGTAAGATGGTGGAACAACCCAAGTGGAGGGTGTGTGGTGGTGTAACAACCCAGCTGGAAGGTGTGTGGTGATGGAACAACCCAGGTGGAGAGTGTGTGGTGGTGGAACAACCCAGGTGGAGAGTGTGTGGTGGTGGATCAACCCAGATGGAGGGTGTGTGGAGGTGGAACAACCCTGGTGGAGAATGTGTGGTGGTGGAACATCTCAGGTGGAGGGAGTGTGGTGGTGGAACAACCCAGGTGGAGGGTGTGTGGTAGTGGAACAACCCAGGTTGGGGGTGTGTGGTGCTGGAACAACCCAGGTGGAGGGTGTGTGGTGATGGAACAACCCAGGTGGAGGGAGTGTGGTGGAAAAACCAAGGTGGAAGGAGTGTGGAGTGGGAAAACCCAGGTGGAGGGTGTTTGAAGATGGAACAACCCTGGTGCAGGGTGATTGGTGGTGAAACAACCCAGGTGGAGGGTGTGCGGTGGTTGAACAACCCAGGTGGATGATGTGTGGTGGTGGAACAACCCATGTGGAGAGTGTGGTTTTGGAACAACTCAGGCGCAAGGTGTATGGTGGTGGAGCAACCCAGGTGGAGGGTGTGTGATGGTGGAACAACCCACTTGGAGGGTGTGTGGTGGTGGAACAACCAGGTGGAGGTGTGTGATGGTGGAACAACCCACTTGGAGGGTGTGTGGTTGTGGAACAACCCAGGTGGAGAATGTGTTGCGGTGGAACAACCTAGGTGGAGGGAGTGTGGTGAAACAACCCAGGTGGAGAGAGTGTGGGGGTGGAACAACCCCGGGGGAGGGGTGTGTGTTGTGGGTGGAAAAAACCCCGGGGGTGGGAGTTGTGAGGTGGAAGACCCAGTTGGGCGGAGTGTGGGGGTGGACAACCCCAAAAGGAGGAGTGTGGGGGTGGAAAACCCAGTAGGAGGGAGCGTGGGGTGGAAGAACCCTGGTGGAGGGAGTGTGGGGGTTGAACAACCCAGGAGGAGGGAGTGTGGGGTGAAAGAACCCAGGTGGAGGGAGTGTGGGGGTGGAAAACCCAGGTGGAGGGAGTGTTTGGGGGGGGAAGAACCCGGGGAGGGGAGTGTGGGGTGGAATAATCCAGGAGGAGGGGGTTTGGGGTGGAACAACCAAGGAGGAGGGATAAAGGGGGTGGGGGTGGAAAAATCCAGGTGGAGGGAGGGGGGGGGTGGAAGAACCCAGGTGAGGGAGTGTGGGGGTGGAAGAACCCCGGTGGAGGGGGGAGTGTGGGGGTGGAAGAAACCAGGTGGAGGGAGTGTGGGGGTGGAAGAAACCCCGGTGGAGGGGAGTGGTGGGGTGGGAAAAACCAAAGGGGGAGGGATTGTGGGGGTGGAGAACCAGGAGGGGGGAGTTTCGGGGTGGAAGAACCCAGGAGGAGGGAAGTGTGGGGGTGGAAGAACCCGGAGGAGGGAGTGGGGGGTGGAAGAAAACCCCGGAGGAGGGAGTGTGGGGGTGGAAGAACCCCGGAGGAGGGAGTTGGGGGTGAAGAACCCAGAGGAGGGATGTGTGGGGGTGGAAGAACCCAGGTGGAGGGAGTGTGAGGGGTGGAAGAACCCCGGTGGAGGGAGTGTGGGGTGGAAGAAACCCGGTGGAGGGAGTGTGGGGTGGAAAAATCCAGGAGGAGGAGTTTGGGGGTGGAACAACCAAAGGGGGAGGGAGTGTGGGGGTGGAAAAATCCAGGTGGAGGGAGTGTGGGGGTGGAAGAACCAGGTGAGGGGGGTGTGGGGTGGAAGAACCCCGGTGGAGGGAGTGTGGGGGTGGAAGAATCCAGTGGAGGGGGTGTGGGGGTGGAAGAACCCAGGTGGAGGGAAATGGGGGGTGGAAGAACCAAGGAGGAGGGATTGTGGGGGTGGAAGAACCCAGGAGGGGGGAAGTGCGGGGGTGGAAGAACCCGGAGAGGAGGGAGTGTGGGGGTGGAAGAACCCAGGAGGAGGGAGTGGGGGGTGGAAGAACCCCGGAGGAGGGAAGGTGGGGGTGGAAGAACCCAGGAGGGAGGGAGTTGGGGGTGGAAGAACCCAGGAGGGGGAGTGTGGGGGTTGGAAGAACCCAGGAGGGGGGGGTGGGGGTGGAAGAACCCCGGAGGAGGGAGTGTGGGGGGGGAAAAAACCCAGGAGGAGGGAGTGGGGGTGGAAAACCCAGGAGGCGGGAGTGTGGGGGGGGAAGAACCCAGGAGGAGGGAGTGCGGGGGGGGGAAGAACCCAGGAGGAGGGGGTGTGGGGGTGGAAGAATCAGGAGGAGGGAGTGGGGGGTGGAAGAAACCCAGGAGGAGGGAGTGGGGGGTGGAAGAACCCAGGAGGAGGGAAATGGGGGGTGGAAGAACCCAGGAGGAGGTAGTGGGGGTGGAAGAACCAGGTGGAGGGAGTGGGGTGGAGCCACCCAGGTGGAGGGAGTGTGGGGGTGGAGCCACCCAGGTGGAGGGAGTGTGGGGGTGGAGCCACCCAGGTGGAGGGAGTGTGGGGGTGGAGCCACCCAGGTGGAGGGAGTGTGGGGGTTTGGGGGCCCCCCCAGGTGGAGGGAGTGTGGGGGTGGA
>NC_069414.1:19630530-19670530 GCF_026875155.1 Cherax quadricarinatus | reverse complement strand
CTCTCTCTCTCTCTCTCTCTTCTCTCTCTCTCTCTCTCTCTCTTTTTTTTTTTACACAGGGTTTGACAAGGTTAAGGATCCCTAGCTTTATTGACAGCTATTTACAGGTTAATTATTCCTAACTTTATTTGGCAAGCTAAGAGCTGTTACCTACATCAGCTCATTTGAAAGCATTTTTATTGTTATGAGACATACAAGTAGGGAATAGGATGAAGTTGGAGCCATCTGTGGGCCAGCATTTTCATTTGATCAACTGACGTTATCTCGTTGACATCATTATGCTGTACGAATGTGTTCCATACTCGAGTCATCCTGGGTATGTATGATCTCAGATGGAGTGATGTTCTGGAGAAGGGTACAGCCAGAGTGAAGTTGCTGCTTTCTGCCCGTCTTGTGGCATAAAAGCTTGTTTCACGCTGTCCTCGAAGTGGATCCAAGTGTGGTATTTTGACAGTATTGGCCTTGTACATAACAGTAAGGCCACCCACAATCTCCTATGTTGAAGGCTCTGCTGAAATGACAGATCTATCCAGGATGGGTCCAGGTGAGAGATGAGACGTCTTGCTCTGTTCTCTACTCTGTCAAGCAGTCGCAGATGAGAGGGGGGGCAGGCAAACCAAGAAAGTGGAGCATATTCAAGGTGTGAGCGTACTTTTGCCTCGTACAGGAACTTGCAACCCCTACTGTCAAGCAGATGGGAGATACGGCGAAGTGTTGTAAGCTTCCTGGCTGCCTTGTTTGCAAAATTTACAACATGGTTCTTCATGGTTAGTTTGGAGTCAAATTTCACCCCAAGGATATCAACTTCTTCTCCAGGTGCCAAACATCGTCCCATTCATCCTTACTACTGCACACCAGCATTACCATCATGGTGCCTAGAGACGATCATCATTTGCGTTTTCTCAGGTGCAAATGTTACTTGCCATCTATTTCCCCAAGCTGATATAGCTCTCAGCTGGTGATTGATGTATCTTAGAGCAGTGGCATTTCTTCTCTTGGATAAGTGAATGTCAGTGTACAGTTCGTCTGCATATGCATGTGATTCTGGGATGAGATGAAGAAGGTCGTTGAAGTAGACATTCCATAACAATGGACCCAGCACGCTTCCTTGTGGAACGCTTTGCCCCAATAGGAAGTCTTGCTGATTCCGTTCCATTGAGAACTACACTTAGAGATCTACCATGAAGGTAATCACTGAGGAGACATTTGCGTAGAGCCTGCATTCCCAGTGCTTGAAAATTTTGCCCAAGAGGCCCTGGTGCCACACCCGGTTCGAAAAGCGCAGCAATGTCCAGTGCTACCCCACAGCTGACTTTGGATTCATCCAGTGGGCTGGTGCCACTTAGTGGAGAGGTTTAACAACAGACCAGCAGCAGTAAACCTTTCCTGAAGCATATTGACGATCACAAAGTAGTGAGTGGTAGTCAAAAAACTCTGTCATTTGTCTTGAGATTGTCTCAAGGATCTTACCAGTGATTGACAGGAGTGACACTGGTCTGTAGTTGCTGATTTCTTGCTCTGCTCTTCTTTTTGTGAACAGGGACTACATTTGCCTCTTTCCATAGAGAGGGCCATTTACACTGTACTAGGCAGTGCTGAAAGATGCGAGTTAGAGGTGCTGTTAGCTGGTCTGCACATCTTCTCAACAATCTTGGGCTCAACTTGTCTGGGCCCACAGCCTTTTCTTGGTCAAGCGATTTAAGTAGGCTCTCTCTCTCTCTCTCTCTCTCTTCTCTCTCTCTCTCTCTCTCTCTCTCTCCTCTCTCTCTCTCTCTCTCTCTCTCTCTCTCTCTCTCTCTCTCTCTCTCAATCTTTTAATAATATTTCATCTTCAATTTCAAGAGATAACAGTAATCTCTAGGAGTATTTCTGTATGTTTCAACATTTGTTTTATATTTTTATATTATCCAGGTTCACCTCTCCAAATATTTTTAGTCTGGTTTTAACCAATCAGCGAACTCCAAGAATTTCAATATTTTTATTTGTCTTTCCCGAAAAACGTTCACATAAATTTGTAATCTTGTTTAATTTAATGAATTTATATATATATATATATATATATATATATAATATATATATATATATATATATATATATATTATATATATATATATTATATGTATATATATATATATATATATATATATATATATATATAATAGTACCAGTCTTAGAGTCAATATATCCCGTCACTGCAGCATCAGTATATCTAGTTGTTGCAGCATCAATATATCATGTCACTGCAGCATCAGTATATCTCGTCGATGCAGCATCAATATATCAAATCGATGCAGCATCAATATATCTCGTTGTTGCAGCATCAATATATCCCGTCGTTGTAACATCAATATATACCATCGTTGTAGCATCAACAAATCCCGTCGTTGCAGCATCAACAAATCCCGTCGTTGTAGCATCAATATATCCCGTCGTTGCAGCATCAATATATCCCGTTAACCCAGGAAGTGCAACATTTTCAAGTATATTAATAAAGAACAGATGGTGGGAGGAAGCATCGTTGGCTCGGCCAAACTCAAACTCTGTTTACATTCAGCAAATATTGGAAGATTCCTGGATCGCCTCGGATTGTCGACTAGAATATGCATATTGAGTTGTTTTCCAGCGATGTGTGTGTGTGTGTGTACTCACGTATATGTGGTTGCAGGGATCTACCCATAGCTCCTGGCCCCGCCTCTACACTGGTAGCTACTAGGTCCACTCTCTTCTGGCTCCATGAGCTTTATCATACCTCTTCTTAAAGCTATGTATGGATTCTGTCTCCACTACATCACTGTCTAGATTGTTCCACTTTCTGACAACTCTGGCTCAAGAAATACTTCCTAACATCCCTGTGATTCATCTGAGTCTTCACCTTCCAACAATGACCTCCCTTCTTGCTGTGTCCCATCTCTGGAACATCTTGACGATTCCTCTCAGTATTTTATACGTCGTTATCATATCTCCTCTATCTCTCCTGTCCTCCAGTGCCTTCAGGTCGATCTCCCTTAACCTCTTCTAATAGGACATGCCCCTTAGCTCCGGGACTAGTCTTGTTGAAAACCTTTCCACTTTCTCTAATTTCCTTACGTGCTTGGATATGTGTGGGTTGCAAACTGATGTTGCATACTCCAATTTAGGCCTAACGTGTACAAAGTTCTGAACGATTCCTTACTGAGATGTTGGAATGCTATTCTTAGGTTTGCGCCCGTATGCTACAGCAGTTATTTGGTTGATATGCGCCTCAGATGTGCCCGGTGCTATATTCACCACAAGATACTTTTCCTTGAGTAAAGTTGTAGTCTCTGACCACCTAGACTGCACTCCATCTGGGGTCTTCCTTTCCCAATCTTCATGACTTGGTGGGGTTGAACTCCAGAAGCCAGTTTCTGGACCAAACCTGCAGCTTGTCCAGGTCCCTTTGTAGTTCTCTCTGGTCCTAGTCCGATTGAATTCTTCTCATCAACTTCACATCGTCTACAAGCAGGGACACTTCTGAGTCTATTCCTTATGTCATGTCATTCACAATATATTAGAAACAGCCCCGGTCCTAGGACTGACCCCTGTGGAATCCCGCTCATCACAGGCGCCCACCCTGACACCTCGTCACATGCCATGACCCACTGTTGTCTTCCCGACCGGTATTCCCTGATCCATTGCAGTGCCTTCCTTGTTATCCCTGCCTGGTCTTCCAGCTTTTGCACTAATCTCTTGTGTGGAACGGTGTCAAACGCCTTCTTACAGTCCAAGAAAACGCAGTCTACCCACCCTCTCTCTCTCTCTCTCTCTCTCTCTCTCTTGTTTTATTGCTGTCACCCTGTCATGGAACTCCAGTAGGTTTGTGACATAGGATTTCCTGTCCCTGAAACCGTACTGGCTGTCATTGATTAGCTAATTCCTTTCTAGGTGCGCCACCACTATTCTGATAATCTCCATGACTTTGCATACTATACATGTAAGTGACACTGGTCTGTAGTTTAATGTTTGTCTCTTTTTTTTAAATTGGGACTACATTTGTTGTCTTCCATGCCTTAAGTAGTCGCCCTGTTTCGATAGACGTGTTGAAGATTGTTGTTAGTGGTACACATATCGCCTCTGCTCCGTCTCTCAGGACCCATGGAGAGATGTTATCTGGCCCCATCACCTGTGAGGTATCTAGCCCACTGAGCAGCCTCTTCACTTCTTCATCGGTTGTATGTATTGTGTCCAACACTTGATGGTGTACCCCACCTCTCTGTCTTTCTGGAGTTCCTTCTGTCTCCTCTATGAAAACTTCTTTGAATCTCATGTTGAACTCCTCACATACTTCACGGTCGTTTCTTGTGATGTCCCCTCCTTCCTTCCTCAGCCTGATTACCTGGTCCTTGACTGTTGCTTTCCTCCTGTGTGTGTGTGTGTGTGTGTGTGTGTGTGTGTGTGTGTGTGTGTGTGTGTGTGTACTCACCTATTTGTGGTTGCAGGGGTCGAGTCTTAGCTCTTGGCCCTGCCTCTTCACCGGTTGCTACTGAGCCCTCTCTCTCCCCGCTCCATGAGCTTTATCAAACCTCGTCTTAAAACTATGTATGGTTCTTGCCTCCACTACATCACTTTCTAGGCTATTCCACTTCCTGACAACTCTATGACTGAAGAAATACTTCCTAATATCTCTCTGACTCATCTGTGTCTTCAACTTCCAATTGTGACCTCTTGTTTCTGTGTCCCCTCCCTGGAACATCCTGTCTTTTTCCACCTTGTCTATTCCGCGCAGTATTTTATATGTCGTTATCATGTCTTCCCTGACCCTCCTGTCCTCTAGTGTCGTCAGGTCGATTTCCCTTTACCTTTCATCATAGGACATTCCCCTTAGCTCTGGAACTAACCTTATCGCAAACCTTTGCACTTTCTCTAGTTTCTTGACGTGCTTTATCAAGTGTGGGTTCCAAACAGTTGCTGCATACTCCAGTACGGGCCTGACGTACACGGTGTACAGTGTCTTGAACGATTCCTTATTAAGGTATCGGAACGCTGTTCTCAGGTTTACCAGGAAACCATATGCTGCAGCAGTTACCTGGTTGATGTGTGCTTCCGGAGACATGTTCGGTGTTATACTCACTCCAAGATCTTTCTTCTTGAGCGAGGTTTGCAGTCTTTGGTCACCTAGCCTATACTCTGTCTGCGGTCTTCTGTGCCTTTCCTCTATCTTCATGACTTTGCATTTGGCGGGATTAAATTCGAGAAGCCAGTTGCTGGACCATGTGTCCAGTCTGTCCAGGTCTCTTTTGAAGTCCTGCCCGGTCCTCATCTGATTTAATTCTCCTCATTAACTTCACATCGTCTGCGAACAGGGACACTTCTGAGTCTAACCCTTCCATCATTTCGTTCACATATACCAAAAATTGCACTGGTCCTTGGACCGACCCCTGTGGGACCCCGCTCGTCACAAGTGCCCACTGTGATACATCATTACGTACCATGACTCGTTGTTGCCTCCCTGTCAGGTATTCTCTGATCCATTGCAGTGCCCTTCCTGTTATATGTGCCTGATCCTCTAGCTTCTGCACTAATCTCTTGTGAGGAACTGTGTCAAAGGCCTTCTTGCAGTCCAGGAAGATGCAATCAACCCACCCCACTCTCTCTCGTGTCTTACTTCTGTTACTTTATCATAAAACTCCAGAAGGTTTGTAACACAGGATTTTCCTTCCATGAATCAATGCTGGTTGGCATTTATGCTCTTGTTCCGTTCCAGGTGCTCCACCACTCTCCTCCTGATAATCTTCTCCATAACTTTGCATAATATACACGTCAGTGACACAGGTCTATAGTTTAGTGCCCCTTTTCTATCTCCTTTTTTAAAAATGGGAACTACATTTGCCGCCTTCCATACCTCAGGTAGTTGCCCAGTTTCCAGGGACGTGTTGAAGATTGTGGTAAGTGGCACACACAACATATCCGCTCCCTCTCTAAGGACCCACGGGGAGATGTTGTCCGGTCCCATTGCCTTTGAGGTGTCGATGTCCCTTAGCAGTTTCTTCACCTCCTCCACATCTGTATGTATGTCATCCAACACTTGTTGGTATATTCCTTGCTGGTGTCCCCATCTGGTCTGTCACCCGAGAGTCCTTCCTGTCTCCACTGTAAATACTTCCTTAAATCTCATGTTGAGCTCCTCACATACCTCTTGATCGTTTCTTGTGAGTTCTCCACCTTCTTTCCTCAGCCTTATCACCTGGTCCTTGACTGTTGTCTTCCTCCTAATGTGGCTGTACAGCAGTTTCGGGTCAGACTTGACTTTCGATGCTATGTCGTTCTCGTACTGTCGCTGGGCCTCCCTCCTTATCTGTGCGTACGCGTTTCTGGCTCTTCTACTAATCTCCTTATTTTCCTGGGTCCTTTGCCTCCTGTACCTTTTCCATTCTCTGGTGCACTTAGTTTTTGCCTCCCTACACCTTCGGGTAAACCAAGGACTCGCTTTGGTCTTCCTATTATTTCTGTTTCCCTTGGGAACAAACCTTTCCTCTGCCTCCTTGCACTTTGTTGCTACATATTCCATCATCTCGTTTACTGATTTTCCTACCATTTCTGTGTGTGTGTGTGTGTGTGTGTGTGTGTGTGTGTGTGTGTGTGTGTGTGTGTGTGTGTGTGTGTGTGTGTGTGTGTGTGTGTGTGTGTGTGTGTGTGTGTGTGTGTGTTGTGAGGTATGGTGTTAGAAACGTGGTATTGTGGTTGGAGTAACACACGTAGTGTATTGGTAGAATATGGTGGTGTGGTCTGCCATGGTATCCCAGCTCATCCCACCAGCATTACCCCTGCATCAGGGCTGAGCTGTGCTCCCATAGGCAAACCAGGACTGAGCTGTACCCAGCAGGCAAATCGGGGCCAGCCAGGGCTAAGCTGTGCCCTGTGGGCAAGCCGGGACTGAGCTGTGCCCCGTTGGCAATTTGGGGTCAACCGGGGGTTTTGAACTAGAGGTCAGCATCAGTGACCTTTCAGTGTGACTCAAGTTAGCTGTCCAGCTAACTCGACAACGGTGTCTACTAACACGCATTACATACTAGCATTATGTACTAGTGTTACACAGTAGTAATATATACTAGCATTTCACACTAGCGTTACAGACTAGCATTACACTGTAGATTGCACACTACTGACAGCAGGACATCCTCGTTGTGTAGTCAGATAATCTGATAAATAAAATATGTGTTAACTGGCAGGCGCTATAGAGACGAGGTTCAGGCAATGATTCAATACTGTGTAAAGAATGTTCTTAGATCGTGCTTAAAGCAGCGGGAATTGTAGTGGATCGCTGTTCTTGTGTGTGTGTGTGTGTGTGTGTGTGTGTGTGTGTGTGTGTGTGTGTGTGTGTATGTGTGTGTGTGTATGTGTGTGTGTGTGTGTGTAGGTGTGCTGGTGTACACATGCTTGTTTTATTACACACAGAAAGAGAAGAATTGCAGTAATAACTCTAACGAACCTCTCTCTCTCTCTCTCTCTCTCTCTGCTTCTTCTTTTTCTTCCTCTTCCTCCTCCTCCTTCTTCTTCTTCGTCTTAATACTTCAGTAAATTCCGTCAAAACATTCTATAATAATGTCCATGGAAATTTGAACTATCTATCGACAGGAATAGTATATATCGAGAGTGAATAAATCTATTGAAGGGGACTGTCACTCTCTATCGAGAAGAGCATTATCTATCGAGATGAGCACTGCCTATCGAGATGAGCACTATCTATCGAGATAGCACTATCTATCGAGATGAGCACTGCCTATCGAGATGAGCACTATCTATCGAGATAGCACTATCTATCGAGATAGCACTATCTATCGAGATGAGCACTATCTATCGAGATGAGCACTGCCTATCGAGATGAGCACTACCTATCGAGATGAGCACTATCTATCGAGATGAGAACTATCTATCGAGATAGCACTATCTATCGAGATGAGCACTATCTATCGAGATGAGCACTGCCTATCGAGATGAGCACTACCTATCGAGATGAGCACTATCTATCGAGATGAGCACTATCTATCGAGATGAGCACTATCTATCGAGATGAGCACTATCTATCGAGATGAGCACTGCCTATCGAGATGAGCACTACCTATCGAGATGAGCACTATCTATCGAGATGAGAACTATCTATCGAGATAGCACTATCTATCGAGATGAGCACTATCTATCGAGATGAGCACTGCCTATCGAGATGAGCACTACCTATCGAGATGAGCACTATCTATCGAGATGAGCACTATCTATCGAGATGAGCACTATCTATCGAGATGAGCACTGCCTATCGAGATGAGCACTACCTATCGAGATGAGCACTATCTATCGAGATGAGCACTATCTATCGAGATGAGCACTATCTATCGAGATGAGCACTATCTATCGAGATGAACACTATCTATCGAGTGGTACTACATATGGAGAATGGTATTCTCTAATGAGAGGGACTCTATCTATCGATAGGGATATTATATATTGAGAGGTAAACTATCTATCGAGGGAGATACTGTCTATCGAAAGGAATACTATCTATTGAATGGGTTACTATCTACCGAAGGGAATACTATTTATCGAGGGGCTACTGTCTATCAAAGTGGATACTATCTATCGAGATGGACACTATCTATTGAGAGGGAAACTATCTCAAAAAAAAAATCGGAAAAGATATTATATTCAAGAGGAAGTGCTAAACCTGTAGGGGTCATGCAACACCTGGAGGTATAAGAGGCAATCACGTTTGATCCAAGGAAGTGGAGGGTGCCTAACCTTCCTTGGATCAACAGACATTCAGCAGCGTCAAGATATCTATGAGAATTCTGTACAACAGACCTGTTGGTCACAACAGACCTGGTGATCACAACAGACTTGGTCACAATAGACCTGTTGGTCGTAACAGACTTGGCCACCAGAAACCCGGTGGTCACAATAGACCTGGTGGTCAAAACAGACCTGGTGGTCACAACAGACCTGGTGGTCACAGCAAACTTGGTAGTCACAGACTCGGTGGTTACAACAGACCTGGTGGTCACAACAGACCAGATGGTCATAACAGACCTGGTGGTCACAACAGACCTGGTGGTCACAGCAAACTTGGTAGTACACAAATAACCCGCACATAAAAGAGAGAAGCTTACGACGACGTTTCGGTCCGACTTGGACCATTGACAAAGTCAAAGTGACTTTGTCAATGGTCCAAGTCGGACCGAAACGTCGTCGTAAGCTTCTCTCTTTTATGTGCGGGTTATTTGTGTATCGTTCCAGTCACGGTATTGTGCCTTTTTGTTATTTAAACTTGGTAGTCACAGACTCGATGGTTACAACAGACCTGATGGTCACAACAGACCAGATGGTCATAACAGACCTGGTGGTCACAGCAAACTTGGTAGTCACAGACTCGATGGTTACAACAGACCTGATGGTCACAACAGACCAGATGGTCATAACAGACCTGGTGGTCACAACAGACCTGGTGGTCACAGCAAACTTGGTAGTCACAGACTCGATGGTTACAACAGACCTGATGGTCACAACAGACCAGATGGTCATAACAGACCTGGTGGTCACAACAGACCAGGTGGCCACAGTAGATCGGGTTATTACAGTAGAACACAGAACAGGTCAAGACGCTTTCTTTCTTGTAGGCTCGGTAACAGAGGCCTACAGGATTCTAGATCTCCTGTGTATTCCCCCCTCCCCTCCCACTTTCACCTTCCTGGCCTTCTCTCTAGTCTGTCCCTAGTGACTCCTTTACTCTCCCCTACTCTTCTCCCTCTTCCCTCTCTCTTCTTCCCTCCATCTCCTCCCCTCAACACCTTTGGATCATTTATCACAGGGGCTATGAAAATATTACACCTACAGCACCCAAAACACATGTGTCCTTGCTCTCTCCTACCCCCTCTCTCTCTCTCTCTCTCTCTCTCTCTCTTTTGTCTTCATAAGTGTGTATGCTAGCAGAAGGGAGAGATGATGCACCACCTGCACCATCACCACACACTACACACTCATCACCACACACAGACAAAAACATCACTATACATTGCCCTAACTGATATGTACTACAAGCCAGCCTCCAGTATAGATATTAATGCTCCCTTTGTTGAGGTGTGTGTGTGTTGTGCTGTGTGTGTGTGTGTGTGTGTGTGTGTGTGTGTGTGTGTGTGTGTGTGTGTGTGTGGTGTTGTGAGAGTGTGTGTGTATGTGTGTGTGTGTGGTGTGTTGTGTGTGTGTGTGTGTGTAGTGTGTGTGTGTGTGATGTGTGTATGTGTGTGTGTTGTGTGTGTGTGTGTGTGTGTGTGTGGTGTGTGTGTGTGTGTGTGTGTGTGTTGTGTGTGTGTGTGTGTGTGTGTGTGTGTGTGTGTGTGTGTGTGTGTGTGTGTGTGTGTGTGTGTGTGTGTGTGTGTGTGTGTGGTGTGTGTGTGTGTGCGTGTGTGTGTATGTGTGTGTGCACACTCACCTTACTGTGGTTGCAGGGTTCGAGACTCAGCTCCTGGCCCCCGCCTCTTCACTGAGGGCTACTACGTCCTCTCTCTCCTGCTCAATCAGTTTTATCATACCTCATCTTACAGCTGTGTATGGTTCCTGCCTCCACTACCTCACTTGCTAGGTTATTCTACTTCTTGACTACTCTATGACTGAAAAAATACTTCCTAACGTCCCTTTGATTCATCTGGGTCTTCAACTTCCAATTCTGACCCCTTGTTTCTGTGTCCCTTCTCTGGAACATCCTGTCTCTGTCCACCTTGTCTATTCCACGCAGTATTTTATATGTTCTTATCATGTCTCCCCTAACATTCCTGTCCTCCAGTGTCGTCAGGCCGATTTCCCTTAACCTTTCTTCGTAGGACATTCCCCTTAGCTTTGGAACTAACCATGTCGCAAACCATTGCACTTTCTCTAATTTCTTGACGTGCTTGATCAAATGTGGGTTCCAAACAGGAGCTGCGTACTCCAGTATGGACCTGACGTACACGGTGCACAGTGTCTTGAACGATTCCTTACTAAGGTATCGGAACGCTATTCTCAGCTTTGCCAGGCGCCCATATGCTGCAGCAGTTATCTGGTTGATGTGTGCTTCCGGAGACGTGCTCGGTGTTATACTCACTCCCTGAGCGACGTTTGCAGTCTTTGGCCACCTAGCCTATACTCCGTCTGCGGTTTTCCTTGCCCTTCCCCGATCTTCATGACTTTGCATTTGGCGTGGTTAAATTCGAGAAGCCAGTTGCTGGACCAGGTATCCAGCCTGTCCAGGTCTCTTTGAAGTCCTGCCTGATGCTCATCTGATTTAATTCTCCTCAATAACTTCACATCATATGCGAACAGGGACACTTCTGAGTCTAACCTTCAATCATGTCATTCACATATACCAAAAATAGCACTGGTCCTAGGGCCGACCCCTGTGGGACCCGCTCATCACAGGTGCCCACTGTGATACCTCATCACGTACCATGACTCGTTGTTGCCTCCCTGTCAGTTATTCTCTGATCCATTGTAGTACCCTTCCTGTTATGCACGCCTGATCCTTTAGCTTCTGCACTAATCACTTGTGAGGAACTGTGTCAAAGGCCTTCTTGCAGCCCAAGAAAATGCAATTAACCCACCCATCTCTCTCATGTCTTACTTCTGTTACTTTATCATAAAACTCCAGAAGGTTTGTGACACAGGATTTGTCTTCCATAAATTCGTTGATGGTTGGAGTTTATACTTTTGTTCCGTTCCAGTTGCTCCACCACTCTCCTCCTGATAATCTTCTCCATAACTTTGCATACTATACACGTCAGTGACACAGGTCTATAGTTTAGTGCCTCTTTTCTGTCTCCTTTTTTAAAAATGGGAGCTACATTTGCCGTCTTCCATACCTCAGGTAGTTGCCCAGTTTCCAGGGAAGTGTTGAAGATTGTGGTAAGTGGCACACACAGCATTTCTGCTCCCTCTGTGTGTGTGTGTGTGTGTGTGTGTGTGTGTGTGTGTGTGTGTGTGTGTGTGTGTGTGTGTGTGTGTGTGTGTGTGAGTGTTATTGTGTGTACTCACCTCCTCATCGCTGGTCGCTACTAGGTCAACTCTCTTCCTGCTTCATGAGCTTTATCATTCATACCTCTTCTTAATGCTATGTATGGAACCTGCCTCCACCACATCACTCTCCAGACTGTTCCAAGTCTTCACAACTCTTTGACCGAAGAAATACTTCCTAACATCTCTGTGACTCATCTGACTTTTCAACTTCCAGTTGTGAACCCTTGTTGCTTTGTCACATCTCTGAAACATTTTGTCCCCATCCACCTTGTCAATTCCTCTCAGTATTTTTTATGTTGTTATCATGTCTCCCTTTTTTCCTCCAATGTTTTCAGGTTGAGTTCCTTTAACCTCTCTCGTAGGACATACCCCTCAGCACCAGGACTAGTCTTTTTGCAAACCTTCGCACTTTCTCTAATTTCTTGACATGTTTGACCAGGTGTAGGTTCTATTCTGGTGCTGCGATCTTCTTTGCCCTTCCCCGATCTTCATGACTTTGCTTTCGAGGAGCCAGTTGCTGGACCAGGCTTCCAGCCTATCCAGGTCTCTTTGTAGTCTTGCCTGATCCTCATCCGATTTAATTATCCTCATTAACTTCACATCATTTGCAGACAGGAAGACTTCTGAGTCTATCCCTTCCGTCATGTCATTCACATCAACCAAAAATAGCACTGGTCGTAGGACTGACCCCTGTGGAACCCCGCTCGTCACAGGCGCCCACTCTGACACCTCGTCATGTACCATGACTCGAAGATGCCTCTCTGTCAGGTATTCTCTGATCCAGTGCGGTGGCCTTCCTGTTATGCGTGCCTGATCCTCTAGCTTTTGCATAAATCTCTAGTAAGGAACTGTCTCGAAGGCCTTCTTGCAGTTCAAGAAAGTGCAATCAACCCAGCCCTATCTCTCGTGTATTACTTTCGTAACTTGTCATAAAACTCCTGTAGGTTTATGACACAGCATTTGCCTTTGATGAAACTATGCTGGATGTTGTTCATGAGCTTGTTCCGTAACAGGTGCTCCACAACTCTCCTCTTGATAATCTTCTCCATGACTTTGCATACTATACACGTCAGTGACACCGTCCACTGGCCAGGTCCTCCTTCACCGTCCACTGGCCAGGTCCTCCTTCACCGTCCACTGGCCAGGTCCTCCTTCACCGTCCACTGGCCAGGTCCTCCTTCACCGTCCACTGGCCAGGTCCTCCTTCACCGTCCACTGGCCAGGTCCTCCTTCACCGTCCACTGGCCAGGTCTCCTTCACCGTCCACTGGCCAGGTCCTCCTTCACCGTCCACTGGCCAGGTCCTCCTTCACCGTCCACTGGCCAGGTCCTCCTTCACCGTCCACTGGCCAGGTCCTCCTTCACCGTCCACTGGCCAGGTCCTCCTTCACCGTCCACTGGCCAGGTCCTCCTTCACCGTCCACTGGCCAGATCGTCCTTCACCGTCCACTGGCCAGGTCCTCCTTCACCGTTAACCGGCCAGGTCCTCCTTCACCGTCCACTGGCCAGGTCCTCCTTCACCGTCCACTGGCCAGGTCCTCCTTCACCGTCCACTGGCCAGGTCTCCTTCACCCCACTGGCCAGGTCCTCCTTCACCGTCCACTGGCCAGGTCCTCCTTCACCGTCCGCTGGCCAGGTCGTCCTTCACCGTCCACTGGCCAGGTCCTCCTTCACCGTCCACTGGCCAGGTCCTCCTTCACCGTCCACTGGCCAGGTCCTCCTTCACCGTCCACTGGCCAGGTCCTCCTTCACCGTCCACTGGCCAGGTCCTCCTTCACCGTCCACTGGCCAGGTCCCTTCACCGTCATTGGCCAGGTCCTCCTTCACCGTCCACTGGCCAGGTCCTCCTTCACCGTCCACTGGCCAGGTCTCCTTCACCGTCCACTGGCCAGATCGTCCTTCACCGTCACTGGCCAGGTCCTCCCTTCACCGTTAACCGGCCAGGTCCTCCTTCACCGTCCACTGGCCAGGTCCCTTCACCGTCCACTGGCCAGGTCCTCCTTACACGTCCACTGGCCAGTTTCTCCTTCACGGTCCACTGGCCAGTCCTCCTTCAACACTCCACTGGCCAGGTCCTCCTTCACCGTCGCTGGCCAGGTCGTCCTTCACGTCCACTGGCCAGGTCCCTCCTCACGCGTCCACTGCCGTCGTCCTTCACCGTCCACTGGCCAGGTCCTCCTTCACCGTCCACTGGCCAGTCCTCCTTCACCTCCACGGCCAGGTCCTCCTTCACCGTCCCTGGCCAGGTCCTCCTTCACGTCCACTGGCCAGGTCCTCCTTCACGCACTGGCCAGGTCTCCTTCACCGTCCACTGCAGGTCGTCCTTCACGTCACTGGCCAGTCGTCCTTCACCGTCCATGGCCAGGTCCTCCTTCACCGTCCACTGGCCAGGTCGTCCTTCACCGTCCACTGGCCAGGTCTCCTTCACCGTCCACTGGCCAGGTCCTCCTTCACCGTCCACTGGCCAGGTCGTCCTTCACCGTCCACTGCCAGGTCGTCCTCACCGTCCACTGGCCAGGTCCTCCTTCACCGTCCACTGGCCAGGTCCTCCTTCACCGTCCACTGGCCAGGTCCTCCTTCACTGTACTCGGACGATACTGTTATGGTCAATAATCTCTCTTATTGTGACAGTGTTTCTTCAGCTCAGTCTAACACGCATAAAAACACCTAGCTTGTTTTATTAGTGTTTCCTGAGTGTTGCTTAGTGTTAACTAACATTTCCTGAGTGTTGGTCAGTGTTAACTAACATTTCCTGAGTGTTGGTCAGTGTTAACTAACATTTCCTGAGTGTTGGTCAGTGTTAACTAACATTTCCTGAGTGTTGGTCAGTGTTAACTAACATTTCCTGAGTGTTGGTCAGTGTTAACTAACATTTCCTGAGTGTTGGTCAGTGTTAACTAACCCTTTCCTGAGTGTTGGTCAGTGTTAACTAACATTTCCTGAGTGTTAGTCAGTGTTAACTAACATTTCCTGAGTGTTGGTCAGTGTTAACTGACAGTAAGCCATGCATGTCGTATGAGGCGACTAAAATGCCGGGAGCAATGGGCTAGTAACCCCTTCTCCTGTAGACATTTACTAAAAAAGAGAAGAAGAAAAACTTTATAAAACTGGGATGCTTAAATGTGCGTGGATGTAGTGCGGATGACAAGAAACAGATGATTGCTGATGTTATGAATGAAAAGAAGTTGGATGTCCTGGCCCTAAGCGAAACAAAGCTGAAGGGGGTAGGGGAGTTTCGGTGGGGGGAAATAAATGGGATTAAATCTGGAGTATCTAGAGAGTTAGAGCAAGAAGGGTACAGTAAGTTAGGATCAGTTATGGAAGGAGAAAAGAGAATATGAATGTGCAAATTCAAGAATTATGTGGATTAAACTAAAGGTTGGATGCGAAAAGTGGGTCATAATAAGCGTGTATGCACCTGGAGAAGAGAGGAATGTAGATGAGAGAGAGAGATTTTGGGAGATGTTACGTGAATGTATAGGAGCCTTTGAACCAAGTGACAGAGTAATTGTGGTAGGGGACCTGAATGCTAAAGTAGGAGAAACTTTTAGAGAGGGTGTGGTAAGTAAGTTTGGAGTGCAAGGTGTAAATGATAATGGGAGCCCTTTGATTGAACTTTGTATAGAAAGGGGTTTAGTTATAGGTAATACATGTTTTAAGAAAAAGAGGATAAATAAGTATACAAGATATGATGTAGGGCGAAATGACAGTAGTTTGTTGGATTATGTATTGGTAGATAAAAGACTGTTGAGTAGACTTCAGGATGTACATGTTTAGAGAGGGGCCACAGATACATCAGATCACTTTCTAGTTGTAGCTACACTGAGAGTAAAAGGTAGATGGGATACAAGGAGAATAGAAGCATCAGGGAAGAGAGAGGTGAAGGTTTATAAACTAAAAGAGGAGGCAGTTAGGGTAAGATATAAACAGCTATTGGACGATAGATGGGCTAATGAGAGCATAGGCAATGGGGTCGAAGAAGTATGGGGTAGGTTTAAAAATGCAATGTTAGAGTGTTCAGCAGAAGTTTGTGGTTACAGGAAAGTGGGTGCGGGAGGGAAGAGGAGCGATTGGTGGAAAGATGATGTATAGAGAGTAGTAAGGGAGAAAAAGTTAGCATATGAGAAGTTTTTACAAAGTAGAAGTGATGCAAGGAGGGAAGAGTATATGGAGCAAAAGAGAGAGGTTAAGAGAGTGGTGAAGCAATGAAAAAAGAGAGCAAATGAGAGAGTGGGTGAGATGTTATCAACAAATTTTGTTGAAAATAAGAAAAAGTTTTGGAGTGAGATTAACAAGTTAAGGAAGCCTAGAGAACAATGGATTTGTCAGTTAGAAATAGGAGAGGAGAGTTATTAAATGGAGAGTTAGAGGTATTGGGAAGATGGAGGGAATATTTTGAGGAATTGTTAAATGTTGAGAAGATAGGGAAGCTGTGATTTCGTGTATAGGGCAAGGAGAATACATCTTGTAGGAGTGAGGAAGAGCCAGTTGTAGTGTGGGGGAATTCGTGGAGGCAGTAGGTAAAATGAAACGGGGTAAGGCAGCCGGATTGATGGGATAAAGATAGAAATGTTAAAAGCAGGTGGGGATATAGTTTTGGAGTGTTTGGTGCAATTATTTAATAAATGTATGGATGAGGGTAAGGTACCTAGGAATTGGTAGAGAGCATGCATAGTTCCTTTGTATAAAGGCAAAGGGGACAAAAGAGAGTGCAAAAATTATAGGGGGATAAGTCTGCTGAGTATACCTGGTAAAGTGTATGGTAGAGTTATTATTGAAAGAATTAAGAGTAAGACTGAGAATAGGATAGCAGATGAACAAGGAGGCTTTAGGAAAGGTAGGGGGTGCGTGGACCACGTGTTTACAGTGAAACATATAAGTGAACAGTATTTAGATAAGGCTAAAGAGGTCTTTGTGGCATTTATGGATTTGGGAAAGGAGTATGACAGGGTGGATAGGGGGGCAATGTGGCAGATGTTGAAGGTGTATGGTGTAGGAGGTAGGTTACTGAAAGCAGTGAAGAGTTTTTACGAGGATAGTGAGGCTCAAGTTAGAGTATGTAGGAAAGAGGGAAATTAATTCCCAGAAAAAATAGGCCTTAGACAAGGATGTGTGATGTCACCGTGGTTGTTTAATATATTTATAGATGGGGTTGTAAGAGAAGTAAATGCGAGGGTCTTGGCAAGAGCCGTGAAGTTAAAAGATAAAGAATCACACATAAAGTGGGAGTTGTCACAGTTGCTCTTTGCTGATGACACTGTGCTCTTGGGAGATTCTGAAGAGAAGTTGCAGAGATTGGTGGATGAATTTGGTAGGGTATGCAAAAGAAGAAAATTAAAAGTGAATACAGGAAGGAGTAAGGTTATGAGGATAACAAAAAGACTAGGTGATGAAAGATTGGATATCAGATTGGAGGGAGAGAGTATGGAGGAGATGAATGTATTCAGATATTTGGGGAGTGGACGTGTCAGCGGATGGGTCTATGAAAGATGAGGTGAATCATAGAATTGATAGGGGGAAAAGGGTGAGAGTGTGCACTTAGGAATCTGTGGAGACAAAGAACTTTGTCCATGGAGGCAAGAGGGAATGTATGAGAGTATAGTTTTACCAACGCTCTTGTATGGGTGTGAAGCATGGGTGATGAATGTTTGCAGCGAGGAGAAGGCTGGAGGCAGTGGAGATGTCATGTCTGAGGGGAATGTGTGGTGTGAATATAATGCAGAGAATTCGTAGTTTGGAAGTTAGGAGGAGGTGCGAGATTACCAAAACTGTTGTCCAGAGGCTGAGGAAGGGTGTTGAGGTGGTTCGGACATGTAGAGAGAATGGAGCGAAACAAAATGACTTCAAGAGTGTATCAGTCTGTAGTGGAAGGAAGGCGGGGTAGGGGTCGGCCTAGGAAAGGTTGGAGGGAGGTGGTAAAGGAGGTTTTGTGTGCGAGGGGCTTGGACTTCCAGCAGGCATGTGTGAGCATGTTTGATAGGAGTGAATGGAGACAAATGGTTTTAATACTTGACGTGCTGTTGGAGTGTGAGCAAAGTAACATTTATGAAGGGATTCAGGGAAACCGGCAGGCTGGACTTGAATCCTGGAGATGGGAAGTACAATGCCTGCACTCTGAAGGAGGAGTGTTAATGTTGCAGTTTAAAAACTGTAGTGTAAAGCACCCTTCTGGCAAGACAGTGATGGAGTGAATGATGGTGAAAGTTTTTCTTTTTCGGGCCACCCTGCCTTGGTGGGAATCGGCCAGTGTGATAATAAAAAAAATATAATAATAATAATAATAATAATAATAATAATAATAATAATAATAATAATAATAAAATAATAATAATGATAATAATATAATAATATAATAACAATAATGATAATAATAATAATAATAATAACAATAATAATAATAATAATAATAATTATAATAATATGATAATAATAATAATAATAATAATAATAATAATAATAATAATAATAATAATAATAACAATAATAATAATAATAATAATATAATAAAAAATAATAATAATAAAAAAATAATAATAATAATAATAATAATAATAATAATAATATTAATAAAAATAATAATAATAATAGTAATAATGAAATTTAAAAATAATAATAATAAACAAAAATAATGATCGGGATCTCACTCAGCCTACCTCCAACATCTCCATCACTCATGTCAACCCCAACATTCACCCTACCTGAGTTTCCTCTCCAACAATTTCCCCTTCAAGGCATTCCCTAACTACACACACACTGAACTTTCTTCCCTCCCACCCCTCTCTTAAACCTGCCCACCCCACCTTGCTTCCTTCTTCCATCCCACCCCCTCTCTACCTGCCTACCTACCTTACTTCCTCTTCCTCCTCCCACCCCCTCTACCCGCCTACCTACCTGCTTTCCTTCTTTCCCTCCCACCCCTCTCTACCTGCCTACCTACCTTGCTTCCTTCTTCCCCCTCCCCCACCCCTCTCTACCCCCCTTTCCTCCCTTTTACTTCCTTTTTTCCCCCACCCCGTCTCTACCTCCCACCTCCCTTGCTTCCTTCTTCCCTCCCCCCCCTCTCTACCTGCCCCCCTTTACCTTGCCCCCTTCTTCCCTCCCACCCCCTTTTCCCGCTTATCACCCTTGTTTTTCCTTCTTTCCTCCCCCCCTTTCCCTGACCTGCCTGTTATCCTTTGCTTCCTTTTTTCCCTCCCACCCCTCTCTTCCTGCCTACCTCCCATTGCTTGCTTCCCCCCCTCCCACCCCCCCTTTTTACCACCCTTATCTACCTTTCTTCCCCTTCTTACCTCCCACCTCTCATCCCTTTCCTCCCTACCTTGCTTCCTTTTTCCCCACCCAAACCCCTCTCTACCTGCCTCCCTTTCTTCTTTCTTTTTCCCTTCCCCCCACCCCCTCAAACCTGCCTATCTACCTTCTTCCTTCCCCTTCCCTCCCACCCCTCTCTCCCCTTGCCCCCTACTTGCTTCCTTCTTCCCTCCACCCCCTCAAACCTGCCTACTCCCCTTTCCTTTTTTTCCCTCCCACCCCCCCTTTTCCCTGCCTATCTCCCTTTGTTTCCCTTTTCCCTTCCCTCCCACCCCTCTCAACCTGCCTCCCCTACCTTGTTTCCCTTTCTTCCCTCCCACCCCCTCTCTCCCTCCCTTTACCTCCCCTTGCTTCCTTCTTCCATCCCACCCCTCTTTTACCTGCCTATCTCCCTTTTTGCTTCCTTTTTCCATCCCACCCCTCTCAAACCCCCCCCTACCTACCTTCCCCTTCCTTTTTCCCCTTTCCCACCCCTCCTAACCTCCAAACTACCTTTCTTCCTTTCCCCCCCCACCCCCCCTCAAAACCCTTTGCCTGTCACCTTGCTTCCTTTTTCCCCTTTCCCCTTCCCTCTCTACCGGGCCTTTTCTCCCTTTGCTTCCTTTTTCCCCCTCCCACCCCTCTCTCCCTGCCTATCTAACTTGCTTCCTTCTTCCCTCCCTCCCCCTCTCCCTGCCTATCTACCTTGTTTCCCTTTCCCTTCCCCCTCCCACCCCTCTCTACCGCCCACCTCCCTTGCTTCCTTTTTTTCCCCCCCCCCCCCTCCTAACTGCCACCTCCCTTTGCTTCCTTTTTCCCTCCCACCCCTCTCTCCCTTTCCCCTATCTACCTTCCCTTCCCTTCTTCCACCCCACCCCCTCTCTCCCTGCCCCCTCCCTTTGGGCCCCCTTTTTTTTCCCCCCTCCCTCCCCTCTCCCCGGGCCCTAACACCTTGCTTCCTTTTTTTCCCTCCCACCCCTCTCTACCTGCCTGTCTCCCTTTTCCCTTTTTCCCCTTTCCCTTTTTCCCTCAAACCTCCCCTATCTCCCCTTGTTTCCTTCTTTTCCCCCCCACCCCCCTCTACCTGCCTTCAACTTGCTTCCTTTTTCCCCTCCCTCCCCCCTCTACCTGCCATCACCTTGTTTCCCTTTTTTCCCCTCCCACCCCTCTCAACCTCCCCAACCACCTTGTTTCCCTTTCCCCTCCCACCCCCTCTCTACCTCCCTACCTCCCTTTGGGCTTCCTTCTTACATCCCACCCCTCCAAACCTGCCAACCTCCCTTTTTTTTTGCTTCCTTTTTCCATCCCACCCCTCCTACCTGCCTATCTCCCTTGCTTCCTTTCTTCCCTCCCACCCCTCCTCCCTGCCCACCTCCCTTGTTTTCCTTCTTCCCCCCACCCCTCCAAACCTGCCTATCTCCCCTTCCCTTCCTTCTTACATCCCACCCCTCTCTTTACCTGCCTACCAACCTTTTTTCCCTTTCTTTTCCTCCACCCCCTCTACCTCCCCAAACCTCCCTTTTTCCCCTTTTCTTCCCTCCCACCCCTCTCTACCTCCCCTGTCTCCCTTTGTTTTTCCTTTTTTCCCCTCCTCCCCCCCTCTCTACCTGCCTACCTCCCTTTGCTTTTCCCCCCCCCCCCCCCCCTTTTTCCCCCCACCCCTCTCAAAACCCTGCCTCCCTTTCCCTTTGGGGTTTCCTTTTTTTTTCCCCTCCCACCCCTCTCTACTGCCTACCTCCCTTTGCTTCCTTCTTCCCTCCCCCCCTCTCTCCCTTTCCTACCTCCCTTGTTTCCCTTCTTCCTCCCACCCCTTTTCTACCTGCCAAATCTACCTTGCTTCCTTCTTCCCCCCCCCAATTTCCTCTACCTCCCCTATCTACCTTGCTTCCTTTTTCCTTCCCACAAACCCCCTCTACCTGCCAATCCCCTTTGTTTTCCCTTTTCTTCCCCCCCCAACCCCTCCCCAACCTGCCTACCTACCTTCCCTTCCCCTTTTTCCCATCCCCCCCATCTCTTCCCCTTTTCCTTTCTATTTTTGTTTCCCTTCTCCTTCCCACCCCCCCTCTACCTGCCTCCTCCCTTTTGCTTCCTTCTTCCCCCTCCCACCCTTCCCTCCCTTGCCTATCTACCTTCCCTTCCTTTTTCCCTTTCCCCCCCCCCTCTCTCCCTGCCTCCTCCCTTTTTCTTCCTTCTTCCCTCCCTCCCCTCTCTCCCGGGCCAAACTACCTTGTTTTTCCTTTTTCCCCTCCCACCCCCCCCTACCTGCCTACTACCTTTTTCCTTCTTACCTCCCACCCCTCTCCCACCTGCCTATCTCCCTTTGCTTCCTTTTTTCCCTCCCCCCCCCCTCTCACCTGCCTGTCTGGGGGGGGCCCTTTTTCCCTCCCACCCCTCCCACCTGCCGTCTACCTTGCTTCCTTCTTACCTCCCACCCCTCCCCTGCCTACCCAACCTTGTTTCCCTTTCTTCCCTCCCCCCCCCCTTCTCAAACCTCCCTGTCTCCCTTGCTTCCTTTTTCCCTTTTTCCCACCCCTCTCTCCCCTGCCTCCCCTCCCTTTCCCTTCCTTCTTCCCTCCCCCCCAAAAGGGTAAAGCCATCCAACCCCTAAACCTTTTGTACCCCTACCTCGTCCATCGCCAACCCCTCCTCATCCACTTCCTCCCCACCTCCTCCCCCAAACCTTTCCCCTTTTCCACCCCCTCCTCCATTTTCCCCTCTTAAAGAACATAAAACTTTCGGGGCGTCTTCTAATAACTAAACACCCCCTTTTTCACACACTTCGAGGAGTGGGGAGAAGGGAGGGAGGGTTTGGGGGGAAAGGGAAGGGGAAGGGAAAAGGGAAGGGGGGAGGGGGGGAGGAAGAGGGGGTTAGGGACGGTTTGAAAAATTATAGGGGGATTAATGGTGGGGGAGAGAAAAGGGGGGAGAACATTTGGGGGAGAAAGTAGCCACATAGGTAAGGAGGAAAAAAAGGGGAAGGAGGGATTTTTTCCTAAAAAGGGGGGGAGGTAAGGGTAAAGGGGAGGGAGGGGTAAGAAAAGGGGGAAAAGGGCTGGTAAAGGGGGGAAAAGGGGAGGGTAAGGGGAGGGAGGAGGGGGTGAAGGAGGGAAGGATGGGGGGAAAGGAGGGAAGGATGGGAAGGAGGGAAGGGTTTGGTGAAAAAGGGGAAAGGGAGGGTTTGGTGGGAAGGGATGAATGGTGAAGGGGGGAATAAAGGGGGAAGGGGGGAAGTATTTTGAAGGAAAAAAGGGATGGGGGGGGAAGGATGGGGAAAAGGGGGGAAGAATTGTGAAGGGGGGAAAATGGGGGAAGAAAAAGGAAGGGGGGAATGAGAAAAGGATGGGAAAAGGGAAAGGAAAGGGCCTGGTGAAGGAATAAAGGATGGTAAAGGGGGAAGGGGAATGAGGGTGAAGGAAGGAATGAGGGTAAAGGTGGAAGGATGATAAAAGGGGAAGGTATGGGGGAAAAGGGTAAGCATGGTGAAGTAGGAAAGGGAAAGGGGTGAAGGGGGGGAAGGAGGGGAAGGAGGGAAGGAGGTTAAAAGGGAATGGAGGGTGAAGGGGGGAAGGAGGTGAAGGGGGAAAAGGATGGTGAAGGAGGAAAAAGGAAATGGTAAAGGGAATTAGGGTGAAGTAGGTAAGAATGGGAAGGAGGGAAAGGATGGTGAAGAAGGAAAAAAGGTAAAAGGAAGTAGGGGAAAAGGGAAGGGATGGGGTAAAGGAAAAAAGGGGGAAAAGGAAATGGTAAAGGAGGAAGGATGGTGAAGGAAGGAAAGGGTGAAAAGGAAAGGGAAAGGAAAAGGAAGAAGGGTTTGAAAAAAAGGAAATTTGATTTGAAGGGGGAAAAGGATGGTGAAAAAAGGAGGGAAAGGTTAAAAGGAGGGAAGGTTTGAAAGGAGGGAAAATTTGGGAAGGGGGAAAGGGAGGGTTTTAAGGAAGATCGGAAAAAGGGAAAGGGAAATGGGAAGGGGGGAAAGGAAAGGGGAAAAGGAAAGATGGTAGGAAAAAAAATGGTGAAGAAGGTAAGGATGGGGGAAGGGGGAAGGATGGTGAAAAAAAAGGATTTTTAAAGGAAGAAAAATTTAAGGAAAAAGGTAAAGGGGGGAAAGGGTTTGAGGGGGGGGAGTTTTGGAAAGGAAGGAAGGGGGAAAGGTTTAAGGGGGGGAAAAAAAATGGTAAAAGGAATAAAAGGGGGTTGGGAGGGAAGGAGGGAAAGGGAAAGGGGGGAAAAGAAGGGAAAGGGGGGGAAGGATGTGAAGGGAAGGGGGATGGCAAAGGGGGGAAGGATCTTGAAAAAGGTTTTTTAAGGAAGAATATGGTGGGGAAAAGGGAAGGAGGGGAAAATTTAAAGGAGGGTTTAAGGGGGAAATCGGGGGAAATTTTCCCCCTTCAGAAAAAAATTTTCCTTTTTTTGGGGAAAAAATCCCTCCCAATGCACATTTTGCATGAAAAAAAATAAAAAGAAAAGAAAAAAAGTGTGCTATATATTTTTGTTATATCCTTTTTAATCCTGGGGAAATATCCCAAAAGGTAAAATATTCTTTATATCCTTTTTAAATTCTCTGGGCATCCCCAAGGTATATAAAAAAATGCACTTTGGGCTCCCCAGAAATAAAGGTTTTTTGATCCAATGAACGGAACTTTCCCTTCCCCCTTTTTTGATCAAACCGATTACTGTGGGCCCCGAAAAGCCCGCATAACCCCTGCAGGTTTAGCGCATACACCCACAAAATGCCCCATGCACCCCAGTGACACACACACACACACAATGACACTCACACAGTGGGCACACACACAGTGACCCCACCACACCAACACAGAGGCACATACACACAGTGACCCCACACAGTGACACACCACACCACACAGAGGCCTACACACCCTGACACACAGTGCACACACACACACAAAAACACACACACACACCACACACACACACCAAAACACACACGCACACACACACCCACACACACACCCACCACACACACACACACACACCAAAACACACACACCACACACATCAGGGGCAAAATTTAAAAGGAAGGGCACTGGGAAAGGTCAGAGAATACCTTACAGGGGGGCAACAACGATTTAAGTAGTAATGATGTATCCCCAGTGGGCCAAAACCCGTGGGCGAGCGGGGCCCACAGGGTCGGGCCTAGGACCAGTGGGTATTTTTTGGTATAATGGGGAAAGACATGACGGAAGGGTTTGACTCAGAAGTGTCCCCTGTTTAGATGAAAGGAAAATTAAAGAGGAAATTAAATCTTGAAAAACCAGGCAGGACTTAAAGAGACCTGGGCAGACTGGACACCTGGTCCAGCAAATGGGTTCTCGAAAATTTTAAACCTGCCCAAATTTCAAAGTCATTAAGATGGGGGGGGGGGGCAAAAGAAGACCACAACAAATAGGGTAGTGGGCCCAAAAACTGCAAACCTCACTCAAGGGGAAAGATCTTGGGGGGAGTATAACACTGAGCATGTCTCCGGAAGCACCCCATCCCAAACAGATAACTGCTGCGCAAATGGGCGCCTGGGAAAAACCCGAGAACAGCATTACGATACCTTAATAAGGGAAACATTCAAGACACTGACACCGTGGGATGTCAGGGCCCCTAAATGGGGGTAAAAGCAGCACCTGTTTTTTAAAACCCCCAAATTGAAAAGCAAAGTCCCAAAAAACTAGAGAAAGTACAAAGGTTTTTCGGGCAAGGTTTGTTTTTCCCAAACTAAAGGGGAATGTCCTATAAAAAAGATTAAGGGAAATCCCGGGCCCGACCACACTGGAGGGCAGGGGGTCAGGGGGGAACCCTGAAAACACATATAAAATACCGCGTGGGGAAAAGAAAAGGTGGACAAAGACAGGATGTTCCAGAGAGGGGACACAGAAACAAGAGGCCACAATTTGGAAGTTGAAGACACAAATGAGTCAGAGAGATAGTAGGAAGTATTTCTTCAGTATAGAGTTGTAAGGCAGTGGAATAGCCTAGAAAATGACGTAGTGGAGGCAGGAACCATACACAGTTTTAAGACGAGGTTTGATAAAGCTCATGGAGCGGGGAGAGAGAGGGCCTATTTAGAAACCCGGGTTTGAAGAGGCGGGGCCAGGACTAAAATCGACCCCTGCAACCACAAATAGGTGAGTACAAATAGGTGAGTACACACACACACACTTTCAAGACAGAATCGACTCGGAACAGGATCCTGCAGGAGAAAGGAAGACTAAGGGACATGCCGGCATACCGGAAGGTGTATCTCGACCTCGACAGAACACAAGAGGAAAGGCAAAAGCTGAGAGAGATGGTACAAAGACGAAAGGAGGAAAGAGAGGTGAGGATCTAGATGGACAGGAGAACCCAGAATCAGGAGGAAGGTCAAATACAGCCTCCCTCACAACCACCTACAGAAACCCCCCAACCAGGACTACCCCAATGCAACCAAACATTCTAACCCAAAACACACATGCCTTATCCAATACACCCACCCACCTCATTACAAACTCCACCCCCACACAACAACCCATAGTTCCTTATCAGGTCTCCCACTTCCTCAACCCCAGTGTACCCCCCAAACCACAGTTTTAGAAAAGAAGTTGAAGGTTTGATATACAAATGCATATGGGATAACTAATAAGGGAGAGGAGTGGCATGACAGAATCAAGGAGACATCCCCAGACATAATAGCACTCACAGAAACAAAGCTCACCAAGATGATAACAGATGCAATCTTTCCACTCGGATATAAAATCCTCAGGAAAGATAGAGGGAGGAGAGGGGGGGGGGAGGAGTTGCACTACTTATTAAAAACCGGTGAGGATTTAAGAAAATGGAAGGAATGGATGACATAGGCGAAAGAGACTACTTAGTAGGAACAATCCGGTCTGAGAGCCATAAGGTGGTAATTGCAGTAATGTACAACCCACCACAGAGCTGCAGGAGGCCAGGAGAAGAATACGACGAGAGCAACAGAGCAATGGTCGACACACTAGCAGAGGTGGCCAGAAGAGCTCACATAGGGAAAGCAAAGTTACTAGTCCTGGGTGATTTCAATCACAAGGAGATTGACTGGGAAAACCTGGAGCCCCATGGGGGTCCTGAAACATGGAGAGCCAAGATGATGGATGTGGTACTTGAAAACCTCATGCATCAACATGTTAGAGACACTACCAGAGAGAGAGGCGAGGACGATCCACCAATACTAAACCTTGTATTCACCTTGAGTAGTTCGGACATCGAGGATATCATGTACGAAAGGCCCCTAGGACAGTGCATGTGGATCTTGCTTTGACTACATAGTTGAGTACAAGGCAGGAATAGGATGGGGTAAACCAAACACAAAAAGGGGAACTAACATGCTGAGGAACTTCCTTATAAACTAAAAGAGGAGGCAGTTAGGTAAGATATAAAACAGCCTATTGAGTATAGATGTTCCTAATGAGAGCATATGCAATGGGGTCGAAGAATATGGGTAGGTAAAAAATGCAATGTTAGAGTGTTCAGCAGAAGATTGTGTTACAGACAGTGGGTGCAGGAGGGTAGAGGAGCGATTGTGAATGATGAAGTATAAGAGTAGTAATGGAGAAAAAGTTAGCATATGATAAGTTTTTAACAAAGTAGAATGATGCAAGGAGGGAAGAGTATATGGAGCAAAAGAGAGAGGTTTAAGAGAGTGGTGAAGCAATGTACAAAGAAGTACAAATGAGAGAGTGGTGAGATGTTATCAACAAATTTTTGTTGAAATAAGAAAAAAGTTTTGGAGTAGATTAACAAGTTAAGAAGCCTAGAGAAAAAACGGATTTGTACAGTTAAAAATAGGAGAGGAGAGTTATTAAATGGAGATTAGAGTATTGGGAATGGAGGGAATTTTTTTTATGAGGAAATTGTTAAATGATTATGAAGATAGGGAAGCTGGAGATTTTCGTGAATGAGGGGCAAGAGAATAACATCTGTAGGAGTGAGGAAGAGCCAGTAGTGAGTGTGGGGGAAGTTCCGTGAGGCAGTAAAAGGTAAAATGAAAGGGGGTAAGGCGGCCGATTGAATGTATAAAGAAAGAAAAGTTAAAAGCAGGTGGGATAAAGTTTTTTTGAGTGTTTGGTGCACTTATTTAATAAATTATGGATGAGGTAAGTTACCTAGGATAGGCAGAGAGCATGCATATTCCTTTTTATAAAGGCAAAAGGGGACAAAAGAGTGTGGCAAAAATATAGGGGGATAAGTCTGCTGAGTATTACAGTTAAGTGTAAAGGTAAAGAGATATTAATGAAAGAATTAAGAGAAGTAAGACTGTAGAATAGGATCAGCAGAAGAACAAGGAGGCTTAGAAAGGTAGGGGGTGTTGACCATGTGTGATACAGAGAAACATATGAGTGAACAGTATTAGATATGGCTAAGAAGGTCTTGTGCATTTATGGATTTGGAAAAGGAGTATGACGCAGGGTGGATATGGGCAATGTTGGCAGAATGTGCATGTGTATGGAATAGGAGGTAGTTACTGAAAGCAATGAATGGAGTTTTACGAATGATAGTGAGGCTCAAGTTAGAGTATGTAGGACAGAGGGAAATTAATGTTTCCCATTAAAAATAGCCTTAGACAAGGATGCGTGATTTCACCGTGATTGTTTAATAAATTTATAATAGGGTTGTTAGAGAATATATGCGAGGTCTTGGCAGAGGCGTGAAGATTAAAAGATAAAGAATCACAACACAAAGTGGGAGTTGTCCCACAGTTTGCTTCTTTGCTGATGACACTGTGCTCTTGGAAATACTGAAGAGAGTTGCCGAGATTGGTGTATGAATTTGGTAGTGTATGCAAAATAGAAGAAAATTAAAAGTCAATACAGGAAAGAGTAAGGTTTTTTTTGATTATTTTAGGAGGATAACAAAAAGACTAAGTAGATGAAGATTGGATATCAAGATTGGAGGAGAGAGTATGGAAGAATGAATGTATTCATGATATTTGGGAGTGGACGAGTCAGCGATGGTTCTATGAAAGATGAGGTGAATCAAAGAATTGATGAGGGAAAAGGGTGAGTGTGCACTTAATGAATCTGTGGAACAAAGAACTTTGTCCATGGAGGCAAAGAGGGGAATGTATGAGAGTATAGTTTACCAACGCTCTTATATGGGTGTGAAGCAATGGGTGATGAATGTTGCAGCGAGGAGAAGGCTGGAGGCAGTGAGATGTCATGTTTGAGGGCAATGTGTGGTGTGAATATAAAGCAGCAGAATCGAAGTTTGGAAGTTAGGAGGAGGTGCGGATTACCAAAACTGTTTCCAGAGGGCGTGAGGAAGGGTTGTTGAGGTGGTTCGGACATGTAGAGAGAATGGAGCGAACAGAATGACTTCAAGAGTGTATCAGTCCTTATGGAAGGAAGGCGTTAGGGGTCGGCCAAGGAAAGGATGTAGGGAGGTGTAAAGGAGGTTTTGTGGTGCGAGGGCTTGACTCCAGCACATGCGTGAGCATGCTTGATAGGAGTGAATGGGAGACAATGGTTTTTTAATACTTGACGTGGCAGTATGGAGTGTGGAGCTAAGTTAACATTTAGTGAAGGGATTCAGGGAAACCGGCATCTGGAGCTTGAACCTGGAGATGGGAAGTACAGTGCCTGCACTCTGAAGGAGGGGTGTGTTAATGTTGCAGTTTAAAAACTGTAGTGTAAAGCACCCTTCTGCAAGACAGTGATGGAGTGAATGATGGTGAAAAGTTTATCTTTTCGGGCCACTCCTGCCTTGTGGGAATCGGCCAGTGTATAATAAAAAAAATATAATAAAATAATAATAATAATATTAATAATAATAATAATAATAAATAATAACAATAATACCGATATAATAGTAATAATAACGAATAAAACAATAATAATAATAATAAATAAAAATAAGAATAATAATAATAATATGAAAGAATGAATAAAAATAAAAATAATAATAATAATAATAATAATAATAATAATTAATAATAATAATAATAATAATAATAATAATAATAATAATAAAGTAATAATAAAATAATAATAATAATAATAATAATAATAATAATAATAATAATAATAATAATATTAATAATATTAATAATATAATAGTAATTAAGATTAATAATAATAATAATAACAATAATAATGATCGTATCTTCACTCAGCCTACCTCCAACATCTCCATCCTCATTCATCCCAACATTCACCCCACCTGAGTTCCTCTCCAACAATTTCCCCTTTCAAGGCATTCCCCCAAACTACTCACGACACTGAACTTTCTTACTTCCAACCCCTCTCTAAACTGCCTTCATACCTTGCTTCCTTCTTCCCCCCACCCCTCTCTACCTCCTACCTACCTTGCTTCCTTCTTCCTCCACCCCTCTCTACCTGCCTGTCTACCTTGCTTCCTTCTTCCCTCCCACCCCTCTCTACCTGCCTACCTACCTTGCCTCTCTTCCCTCCCACCCCTCTCTACTGCCTACCTACCATGCTTCCTAGAATTCTCCCACTCCCACGCCCTCTTTACCGCCTACCTACCTTGCTTCCCTCTTCCCTCCCACCCCACCTCTACCTGCTACCATAACCTTCCTTCCTCTTCCAGTCCCACCCCCTCTAACCTGCCTGACCCTACCTTGCATCCTTCTTCCCTCCCACCCCTCTCTACCTGCCAACGCTACCTTGCTTTCCATCTTCCCTCCCACCCCCTCTCACTGCCCACCCTACCTTGCTTCCTTCTTTCCCTCCCACCCCCTCTCTACCTGGCCTACCTACCTTGCTTCCTTCTTTCCCTCCCACCCCACTCTACCTGCCTACCTACCTTGCTTCCACTTCTTCCCCCACCCTCTCTAACCTCCTACCTACTTAGCTTCCTTCATCCCTCCCACCCCTCTCACCTACCTACCTACCTTGCTTCCTTGCTCCCTCCCCCCCCTCTACTGCCTACCTAAATTGCTCCTTTCTTCCCTCCCACCCCCTCTACTGGCCCACCTACCTTGCCTTCCTTATCCCTCCAACCCCTCTCTACCAGCTTATCTACCTTGCTTCTTCTTTCCTCCCGCTGCTACCACTTCTGTACCTGACCTGTCTACCTTGCTCCTTCCTTTCCCTCCCACCCCCTCTTCTGCCTACCTACCTTGCTTCCTTCTCCCCTCCCACCCCTCTGTCCTGCCCTAACTACATTGCTTCCTATCATACCTCCCCCACCTCTCTCTACCTGCCTTCCTACCATGCTTCCATTCTTCCTGCTTCCCTCTCTACCACCCCTCTCTCAACTACTCCAAACCTACCTTGCTTCCTTCTTCCTTCCCCACCCTCTCTACCTGCCTATCTATCTTGCTTCCTCTTCCCTCCCACCCCCTCTCTACCTGCCTACCTAATCTTGCTTCCCTTCTTCCCTCCCACCCTCTCCAACCTGCCTATCTACCTTGCTTCTCTTCTTTCCCTCCCATCCCACCCCTCTCTACCTGCCTATCTACCTTGCTTCCTTCTTCCCGTCCCACCCCTCTCTACCTGCCATGTCTACCTTGCTTCTTCATTACCGTCCCACCACCTCTCTACCTGCCTACCTACCTGCTACCTTCTTCCCTCCCACGCCCTCACTACCTGCCTACCTACCTTGCATCCTTCATTTCCTCCCACACCCTCTCTAACCTGTCTATCTACCTTTGCTTCCTTCGCTTCCCTCCCACCCCTCTCTACCTGCCTACCTACTTGCTTCCATCTTCCACCCACCCCTACTCTACTTCCTAGTCTCCCTTGCTTCCTTCTCCATCCCACTCCCTCTCATACCTGAGTACCTACTTGCCTCCTCATCCCTCCCCACCCCTCTACCTTGCCTATCTACCTTGCTTCCTTCTCCCCCTCCCACCCCTCTCTATCCTGCCTGTCTACATTGGCTTCCTTCTTCCGTCCCTTCCCTCTCTACCTGCACTATCAACCGTGCTTCCTCTTCCCTCCCACCCCTCTCAACCTGCCTATCTAACTTGGCTTCCTTCTTCCCTCCCTCCCCTTCTCACCTGCTAATCTACCTTGCTTCCTTCTTTCCCTCCCCCCCCTCTGCTACCTGCCTTGTCTACCTGCTTTCCTTCTTCCCCTCACCCTCTCTACCAGCCACCTACCTTGCTTCCATCTTACATCCCACCCCTCCTAATCCTGCCTACCTATACCTTGCTTCCTTCCTTCCCTCCCACCCCTCTCTACCTGCCTACCTACCTTGCTTACTTCTTCCCTCCACCCCTCTCTACCGCCTGTCTACCACCTTTGCTTCCTTTCTTCCCTCCCACTCCTCACTACGCCTACCTACTGCTTCCTTCTTCATCCCACCCTCTCTACCTGCCTACCTACCTGCTTCCTTCTTCCTCCTCCCACCCCTCTCTACCTGCCTATCGTACCTTGCTTCTTCCTACTTTTCCCTCCCAACTCTCTCTACTGCACTATCTACCTTGCTTCCTTCTTCCTTCCCACACCTCTCTACCTGCCCCTTCTACCTTCTTCCTTCTTTCCCTCCCACCCTCTCCACCTGCCAACCTACCTTGCTCTTCTCCAACCCTCCCCTCTCTACCTACCTTTCTACTTCGCTTCCTTCTTCCACCCAACCCCTCTCAACCTGCCTACCTACCTTGCCCTCCTTCTTCCTCCCACCCTTCTCTAACCTTCCTATCTACCGTTGCTTCCTTCTTTCCCACCCACGCCCTCTCTACCTGCCTCTCTACCTTGCTTCCTTCTTCCCTCCCCTCCCCTCTCTACCCCTGCCTACTACCTTGCTTCCGTTCTTCCCTCCCACCCCTCTCTAAACCTGCCTATCTACCTTGCTTCCTCGTACCTCCCCACCCCTCCCACCCCTATCTACCTTGCTTCCTTCTTCCCTCCCACGCCACTCTACCTTCTGCCTACCTTGCTTTTCTTTCTTCCCAGCCCTCCCCTCTCTACCTGCCTACCTACCTTCTTCCTACCTTCCCTCCCTCCCCTCTCTACCTGCCTAATCTACCTTGCTTCCTTCTTCCCTCCCCACCCCTCTCTAAAAAATGCCTACTACCATGCTTCCTTCTTACCTCCCACCCCCTCCACCTGCCTATCTACCTTGCTCCTTCTTCCCTCCCACCCCTCTCTACCTGCGCTATCTACCCTGCTGTCCTTCTTTTCCCTCCCACCCCCCTCTACCTGCCTACCTACCTAGCTTCCTTCTCCCTCCCACCCCTCTCTACCTGCCTACCTACCTTGCTTCCTTCTTCCCTCCCACCCTCACTATACCCTGCACCTACCTGCTTCCTTCTTCCCTCCCACCCCTCTCATACCTGGCCTACACTTGCTTCCTTCTTCCCCTCCACCCCAGCTCTACCATACCTACCTACCTTGCTTCTTCTACCCTCCAACCCCTCTCTACTCCTGCCTACCTACTCTTGCTTGCTTCTTCCCTCCCACCCCTCTCTTACCGCCCACACTATTATCCTATCTTCCTTCTTCCCTCCAACCCCCTCTCTACCTGCTTATCTACCTTGCTTTCCTTCCTATTTCCTCCCTCCCTTCTGTACCTCCCGTCTACCTTGCTTCCTTCTTCCCTCCCCACCCCTCGCTTCCTGCCTACCTACCTTGCTTTCCTTCTCCCCTCCACCCTCTCTGTACCTGCCTATCTACCTAGCTCCTTCTTACCTCCCAACTCTCTCTACCTGCCTACCTAACCTTGGCTTCCTTCTTTCCTCGCTATCCCCTCTCTACCTGCCTACATACCTTCTTCCTTCTTCCTTCCCCACCCCTCTCTACCTGAACAATCGATCTTGCTTTCTTTCTTCCCTCCCACCCCCTCTCTACCTTGCCTACCTATCTTGCTTCCTTCTTTCCACTCCCACCCCTCTCTACCAGCCCTATCTACCTTGCTTCCTTCTTCCCCTCCACCCCTCTCTACCTGCCTATCTCCTGCTTCCTTCTTCCCTCCCACCCTCTCTACCTCCTTTCTACCTTGCTTCTTTCTTAAACCGTCCCACCCCTCTCTACCTGCCTAACCTACCTTGCTTCCTTCTTCCCTCCCACCCCTCTCTACCTGCCTACCTACCTTTGGCTTTTCCCCTACTTTCCCTCCCACCCCTCTCTAACGTCAAGCTACCTTGCTTCCTTCATCCCTCCCACCCCTCTCTACCTGCCTACCTACCTTGCTTTCCTTCTTCCATCCCACCCCTCACTACTTGCCTATCAACCTTGCGTTCCTTCATCCGGACCCACCCCCTCTCTACCCTGCCTACCTACCGTGCCCTCCTTCTTCCCTCCCACCCCACTCTACCCTGCTATCTACCTTGCTTCCTTCTTCCCTCCCACCCCTACTCTAAACCTGCTTGTTCTACCTTGCTTCCTTCTTCCTCCTTCCCTCTCTACCTGCCTATCTACCTTGCTCCTTCTTCCCTCCCACCCCTCTCTATTACCTGCTATCTAACTTTTTCCTTCTTCCCTCCCTCCCATCTCTACCTGCCGTATCTACCTTGCTTCCTTCTTCCCTCCGCACTCCTCTCTACTGCCTGTCCAACCTTGCTTCCTTCTTCCCTCCTCCAACCCCTCACTACCTGCCTACCTACCTTGCGTCCTTCTTACAAACCCCATCCCCTCTATACCTGCCTACCTACCTTGCTCCTTCTTTCCTCCCACCCCTCTCTACCCTGTCCTACCTACCTTTGCATCCTTCTTTCCCTCCCACCCCTCTCTCCCCGCCTGTCTACCTTGCATCCTTCTTCCTCTCCCACTCCTCTCTACCTGCCTACCTACCTTGCTTCCTTCTACAACCCACCACCCTCTAAACCTGCCTACCTACCTTGCTTCCCTTTCTTTCCTCCCACACCCTCTCTACTGCCTATCTACCTTGCCCTTCCTATCTTCCCTCCCAACTATCTCTACCTGCCTATCTACCTGCTTCCATCTTCCTTCCCACACCTCTCTACCTGCCTATCTACCTTGCTTCCCTTCTTCTCTCCCACCCCTCTCTCACTGCCTACCTACCTTTCTTCCTTCTCCCCATCCTCCCCTCTCTACAACCTTTCTACTTTGCATTAATTCTTCCATCCCACCCCTCTCTACCTGCCTACCTACCTTGCTTTCCTTCTTCCCCCCACGGCCTTCTCTACCCTGCCTATCTACCTTGCTTTCCCCCCTTCTTCCTCCACCCCTCACTACCAGCCTCTCTACCTTGCTTCCTTCTTCCTCCCTCCCCTCTACTACCTGCCTATCTACCTTGCTTTCCTTCTGTTACCCTCCCACCCCGCTCTTACCTGCCTATCTACCTTGCTTCCTTCTTACCTCCACCCCTCTCCACCTGCCTATCTACCTTGCTTCCCCATCTTCCTTTCCTCCCACCCCTCTCTACCTGCCTGCCCTACCTTGCTTTCTTCTTCCCTCCCTCCCCTCTCTAACCTCCTACCTACCTTGCTTCCTTCTCCCTCCCACCCCTCTCAACCTGCCCTCACCTGCTTCCTTCTTCCCTCCCTCCCTCTCTACCTGCCGTATCTACCTTTCTCCTTCTTCCTCCCACCACCCTCTCTACCTGCCTATCTACCGCTCCATCTTACCTCCCACCCCTCTCCACCTGCCCTATACTACCTTGCCTCCTCTTCCCTCCCACACCCCTCGTCTACCTGCCTACCTACCTTGCTTCCTTCTTCCTCCCACCCCTCTCTACCTGCCTGCCTACCTACCTTGCTTCCTTCTTTCCCACCCACCCCTCTCTACACTGCCCACCTACTTGCTTCCCTTCTTCCCTCCCACCCCTCTCACCTGCCCCCTAACCTGCTTCCCCTTCTTCCCTCCCACCCCTCTCTACCTGCCTATCTACCTGCTTCCTTCTTACGCTCCCACCCCTCTTCCACCTTGCCATCTACTTGCATCCTTCTTTCCCTCCCACCCCAACCTCTCAACCTGCCTGCCTACCTTGCTTTCTCTTCCCTCCCTCCCACCCTCTACCTGCCAACCTACCTTCTTCCTCTTCCCTCCCACCCCTCTCTACCTGCCTTCTCTACCTTGCTCCTTCTTTCCCTCCCTCCCCTCTCTACCTGCCTATCTACCTTGCTTCCTTCATCACTCCACCCCTCTCTACCAGCCTATCTACCTTGCTCCTTCTAACCTCCCACCACTCTCTCCACCTGCCTATCTACCTTCTCCTTCTTTCCCTCCCAACCCCTCTCTACCTGCCACCTACCATGCTTCCTTCTTCCCTCCACCCCCTCTCTACCTGCCTACCTACCTTGCTTCCTTCTTCACCTCCCACCCCTCTCTACCTGCCCACCTACCTTGCTTCCTTACCTTCCCTCCCCACCCCTTCTCACTGCCCACCTACCTTGCATCCTTCTTCCCCTCCCACCCCTCTCTACCTGCCTACCTACCTTGCTTCCTTCTTCCCTCCCACCCCTCACTACCGTTCCTGTCTACCTTGCTTCTTTTTCTTACTCCCACCCTCTCTACCTGCCTACCTACCTTGCTCCTTCTTCCCAGTCCCACCCCTCTCTAACCCTGTCCACCTACCTTGCTTCCTATCTCCCTCCCACCCCTCTCTAACCTGCCTCCTACATTGCTTCCTTCATCCCTCCTACCCCTCCCTACCTGCCTGTCTACCTTCTCTTTCTTACCTCCCACCCCACTCACCTGCCTACCCTACTTGCTTTCCTTCTCCCTCCCACCACCTCTCTACCTGCTCTATCAACCTTTGCATCCTTCTTCCCTCCCACCTCTTCTCACCTGCCTACCTACCTTGCGTCCTTCTTCCATTCCCCACCCCTCTCTACGTGCCTATCTACCATTGCTTTCCTTCTTCCACCCCACCCCTCCTAACCTGCCTACCTACCATTCCCTCCTTCTTCCCTCCCACCCCTCTCTACCTGACCTATCTACCTTGGCTTCCTTCTTCCCTCCCCACCCCTCTCAACCTGCCTGTTCTACCTTGCTTCCTTCTTCTCTCCTTCCCTCTCTTACCTGCTTATCTACCTTGCTACCTTCTTCCCTCCCACCCCTCTCTAACCTGCCTATCTAACTTGCTTCCTTCTTCCCTACCTCCCCTCTCTACCTGCCTAACTACCCTTGCTTCCTCTTCCCTCCCACCCTCTCTACCTGCCTGTCTAAATACCCTGCTTTCCTTCTCCCTCCCACCCCCTCTCACCAGCCTACCTACCTTGCTTCCTTCTACATCCAACCCCTCTCTACCTGCCTACCACCATGCTTCCTTCTTCCCTCCCACCCCACACTACCCTGCCTACCTAACCCTTGCATTATCCTTCTTCCCTCCCACCCCTCTCTACCACCTGCCTGTCAACCAAGCTTCCGTCTTCCCTCACCACACCTCTCTACCTGCCTACCTACCTCTTCCTTCATACAAATCCCACCCCTCTCTACCGGTCTATCTACCTTGCTCCTTCTTCCTCCCACTCCCTCTCTACCTGCCCTGTCCTACCTTGCTTCCTTCTTCACCGCCCACTCCAATCTACCTGCCTACCTACCTTGCTTCCCTTCTTACATCCCACCCCTCTCTACCTGTCTATCTAACCTTGCTTCCTTCCTTCCCCTCCCACCCCTCTCTCCTGCCATTCTACCTTGCTTCTTCTTCCTCCCACTCCTCTCTAACCTGCCTACCTAACATGCTTCCCTTCCTTACAATCCCCACCCCTCTCTACCTGTCTATCTACCTTTCTTCCTTACCTCCCTCCCACGCCCTCTCTACCTGCGCTACCTATCACCATGCATCCTTCTATAATACATCCCACCCCTCTCTACCTGATCTATCTACCTGCTTCCTTCTTTCCCTCCCACTCCTCTCTACCAGCCTATCTGTCTACCTTGCTTCCTTCTTCCCTCCCACCGCCTCTCTACTGCCTGTCCTACCTTGCATCCTTCTTCCTCCCAGCTCCTCTCTACTGCCTACCTACCTGTTCCTTCATTACATCCCACCCCTCTCTACCTGTCTAATCTAACCTGTTCCTCTTTTCCCTCCCACTCCTCTCTACCTGCCTATCTACCTTGCTGTTCCTTCTTCCCTCCCACCCCTCTCTACCTGCCTGTCTACCTCTGCTTCCTTCTTCCTTCCACTCCTCTCTTATGCCTCTCTACCTGCTACCAACCACCTTGCTTCCTTCCTTCTTACATCCCCACCCCTCCTCTACCTGCCCATCTACCTTAGCTTCCTTCATCCTCCCAACTCTCACTACCAGCCTAACTAACCCTTGCTTCCTTCTCCTTCCCACACCTCTCCTACCTTGCCTATCTAACCTTGCTTTCCTTCTTACATCCCACCCCTCTCCACCTGCCTACCTACCATGCTTCCTTCTTGCCATTCCCTCCCCTTCTCTACCTGCCTATCTACCTTTCTTCCTTCTCCACACCACCCCTCTCTAACATGCCTATCTACCTCTTCCTTCTTCCACCCTCCCCTCTCTACCTTGCCTATCTACCTTGCTCCTTCTTCCCTCCACCCCTTCTCTACCTGCCTACTCTACATTGCTTCCATCTTCCCTCTCCACCCTTCTTCTACCTGCCAATCTACTTGCTTCCTCTCTTCCTCCCACCGCCCTCTCCTACCTTCCTAACTGCAACTTTGCTTTCCTTCTTTCCCTGCCCTCCCCCACTTACCCTGCCATCTACCTTGCTTCCTTCTTCCCTCCCACCCCTCCTCCACCTGCCTAATCTACCTTGCTTCCTTCTTCCCTCCCACCCCCTCACTACCTGCCTGTCTACATTGCTTCCCTTCTTACCTCCCACCCCTCTCCACCTTCCTATCTACCGCTTCCTCTTACCTCCATCCCCTCTCTAACCTCCTATCTACCCTTGCATCCTTCTTCCCTCCCTCCCCTCTCTACCTGCCTACTTACCTATGCTTCCTTCTTTCCCTCCCACCCCTCTTCCACCTGCCTATCTACCTTGCTTCCTTCTCCCTCCCACCCCTCTCTACTGCCTCTCTACTTGCTTCCTTCTTCCCTCCCTCCCCTCTCTACCTGCCTATCTACCTTGCTTCCTTCTTACCTCCCACCCCTCTCCACCTGGCTATCTACCTTGCTTCCTTCTTCCCTCCCACCCCTCTCTACCTGCCTGTCTACCTTGCTTTCCTTCTTCTCCTCCTCCCCTCTCTACCTGCCTTACTACCTTGCTTCCTTCTTCCCTCCCACCCCTCTCTACCTGCCTCTCTACCTTGCTTCCTTCTTCCCTCCCTCCCCTCTCTACCTGCCTATCTACCTTGCTTGCTTCTTCCCTCCCACCCCTCTCTACCTGCCTATCTACCTTGCTTCCTTCTTACCTCCCACCCCTCTCCACCTGCCTATCTACCTTGCTTCCTTCTTCCCTCCCACCCCTCTCTACCTGCCTGTCTACCTTGCTTCCTTCTTCCCTCCCTCCCCTCTCTACCTGCCTACGTACCTTGCTTCCTTCTTCCCTCCCTCCAAAGTAAAGCCATCCTACCCCTCCACCTCTTGTACTTCTACCTCTTCCATCGCCAACACCTCCTCCTCCACTCCTCCTCCACCTCCTCCTCCACCTCCTCCTCCACCTCCTCCTCCACTTCCTCCTTCAAGGAACATAAACTTGCTGGCGTCTTCTAATAACTCACACCTCTTTTATCACACACTTCGAGGAGTGGGGAGAAGGGAGGGAGGGAGGGAGGAAGGAAGGGAAAGGAGGATGGGAAGGGAGGAGGGAGGGAGGAAGGAGAGGTAGGGACGGTTTGCAAATTATAGAGGGATAGATGGTGGGGAGAGTAAGGGAGGGAGAACAGTGAGGGAGAAAGTAGACACATAGGTAAGGAGGAAAGAGAGGGGAAGGAGGGATGTCTGAAAATGGGGAGGGAATGTGAAGGAGGGAGAGGGGTAGAAAAGGAGGAAGGGCTGGTAAAGGAGGGAAAAGATGGTGAAGGAGGGAGGAGTGATGAAGGAGGGAAGGATGGTGAAGGATGGAAGGATGGTGAAGGAGGGAAGGATGGTGAAGAAGGGAAGGATGTGTAGGAAGGAAGGATGGTGAAGGAGGAATGATGGTGAAGGTGGGAAGTATGGTGAAGAAGAGATGGATGGTGGAGGAAGGATGGTGAAGGAGGGAAGAATTGTGAAGGAGGGAAGAATGGTGAAGAAAGAAGGATGGTGTAGAAAGGATGGATGGTGAAGGAGGGAAGGCTGGTGAAGGAATAAGGATGGTGAAGGAAGGAATGATGGTGAAGGAGGAATGATGGTGAAGGATGGAAGGATGATGAAGGAAGTATGGTGAAGAAGGTAAGGATGGTGAAGGAGGTAAGGATGGTGAAGGAAGGAAGGATGGTGAAGGAGGGAAGGATGGTGTAGAAGGATGGATGGTGAAGGAGGGAAGGATGGTGAAGGAGGAAAGGATGGTGAAGAGGTAAGGATGGTGAAGGAAGTATGGTGAAGTAGGTAAGAATGGTGAAGGAGGGAAGGATGGTGAGAGGTAAGGATGGTGAAGGAAGTATGGTGAAGGAGGGATGGATGGTGAAGGAGGGAAGGATGGTGAAGGAGGGAAGGATGGTGAAGGAAGGAAGGATGGTGAAGAAGGTAAGGATGGTGAAGGAAGTATGGTGAAGGAAAGAAGGATGGTGAAGGAGGGAAGGATGGTGTAGGAAGGATGGATGGTGAAGGAGGGAAGGATTGTAAAGGAGGGAAGAATGGTGAAGGAGGTAAGGATGGTGAAGGAAGTATCGTGAAGAAGGTAAGGATGGTGAAGGAGGGAAGGATGATGAAGAAGGTAAGGATGGTGAAGGAAGTATCGTGAAGAAGGTAAGGATGGTGAAGGAGGGGATGG
>NC_069414.1:19612977-19625477 GCF_026875155.1 Cherax quadricarinatus | reverse complement strand
GAGTTAGCTGTTGTTGATAAGCTCATTTCTTTCTAGGTGTTCCACTACTCTTCTCCTGATAATCTTCTCCATCACTTTGCATACATTACATGTCAGTGACACTGGTCTGTAGTTTAGTGCTTCTTGTTTTTATCCTTTCTGAAAAACTGGGACTACATTTGCTGTCTTCCATATCTCAGGTAATCTCCCAGTTTCGATACATGAGTTGAATATTGTTGTTAGTGGTACTCATAGAGACTCTGCACCCTCTCTCAGGACCCATGGAGAGATGTTATCCGGCCCCATTGCCTTTCAGGTGTCTAGCTCACTCAGCAGCGTCTTCACTTCTTCCTTGGTTGTATGTATTGTGTCCAACACTTGTTGGTGTACCCCACCTCTCCGTCTTTCTGGAGTCCCTTCTGTTTCCTCTGTGAACACTTCTTTGAATCTCATGTTGAGTTCTTCACATACTTCTCGGTCGTTTCTTGTGGTCCCTCCTCCTTCCTTCCTTAGCCTGATTACCTGGTCATTGACTGTTGCTTTCCTCCTGAAGTGGCTGTATAACAGCTTCGGGTCAGATTTGGCTTTCGTTACTATGTCATTTTCATATTGTCGTTGGGCCTCCTGTCTTACCTGTGCATATTCATTTCTGGCTCTACGACTACTCTCCTTATTCTCCTGGGTCCTTTGCCTTCTATACTTCTTTCATTCCCTAGCGCACTTTGTTTTGGCCTCCCTACACCTTGGGGTGAACCACGGGCTCACCCTGGCTTTTTCATTATTCCTGTTACCCTTGGGAACAAACCTTTCCTCAGCTTCCTTGCATATTGTTGTCACATATTCCATCATCTCGTTTACTGACTTCTCTGCCAGTTCTCTGTCCCACTGAACCCCGCTCAGGAAGTTCTTCATTCCCACGTAGTTCCCCTTCTTGTAACTTGGCTTTATTCGTCCTGCTCTCCCTGCTTCCCCCCTCCACTTGTAACTCTACTGTGTATTCTAATCTTAAAACCACATGATCGCTGGCCCAAAGGGGTCTTTCATATGTGATGTCCTCAATATCTGCACTACTCATGGTGAATACTAGGTCCAGTCTCGCCTCTCTCTCTCTCGGGTAGTGTCCCATACGTGTTGGTACATGAACTTTTCAAGAACCACCTCCATCATCTTAGCCCTCCATGTATTTTGACCCCCATGTGGCTCCAAGTTCTCCCAATCGATTTCCTTGTAGTTGTAGTAACCCTTGATCAGTAGCTTGGCCCTGCTCGCATGAGCCCTTCTTGCCACTTCAGCCAGTGTGTCAACCATTGTTCTATTACTCTCACCATACTCTTGCCTTGGCCTCCTGCTGTTCTGTGGTGGGTTACATATCACTGCAATTGCCACTGTGGGACCTCCAGAATGAAGCATTCCTTCTGTGTAATCCCTTGCTTCTCCAGTCTCTTCTCTCCATCTCATCAAAATCACATTGGTTCTTGACCAGCAGTGCCACTCCTCCACCCTCTCTGTGCCTTCTGTCTTACCTCAGGATCTGATATCCCATTGGAAAGATGGCATCTGTTATCATACCTGTGAGCTTGGTTTCTGTGAGGGCTATGATGTCCGGTGATGCCTCTTTGACTCTTTCGAACCACTCCTCCCACTTATTTGTTATTCCATTAGTGTTGGTGTACCATACCTTCAGTTTCCTCTCCAACACTGTGTTTTGGGAGGTCTGTGAGGGTGGGGGATCTGGAAGTGTACTGTAAGATTCTATAGCTGAGTGTTGGCTGGGAGCTGTGGGTGTGGATTGTGGTTTGTGTTGGGATAGCGTGATTGATTGTGGGGTTTTGAGGATGGTTCTGTGTGTGCTTGCTCTTGTTGCTCTGCCCTGCTCTGGTTGTCCTCTGCTGATTCTGTCCTTGTCTCTCCCCCATTGCTCCTTTCACTTTTGTGTCCTCTCCCTCAGCCGTTCTGTTTGTGTTTTGTCTCGATCTTGTATTCTGCTGAGACCTTCAACCATGGTTTCTCTTGGAGTATCCTGTTCTGCACTGTTTCTGCCCTGAAAATCAGCTTGATCGGTCGTTTTCTTCCCTTCAAATACCCCCTATTCTCTGAACATGTCTTCTTCACCTATTTACGTGATGATGTTCTCAATCTTCTTTCTGCCTGCCGTCTTTTAGTGTGTCCTTCCCTGGCTCTCCTGAGGCCCATGAATAAACATTGACTTTGCCCTCTCCTCCTCCCATTGCCTTTTCCTCTGAGACTCTGCCTCCTGTCTGTACATGGCCATTTTCTCCCTTTTTTCCTGTAGCTCTTGGTAGCGTGTTTGTGCCACTGCATTTGACCCATCCCCCCCTCTCCACCTTGAAATCCAGCTGTTCTCCCCTTCACCCCTAGGCCCTGCTTGGTAAGCTGATGTGGCCTTAGCATAAGTTATACCTCCTTCCTTCCCGTTGGGCCTCCCAGCTTCATATGCTGTGTCATCTCTGGCCAATACCCCGGTAACCCGCTTCAGCCTGCTTACCTCATCTTCTAGGACCCTTATCTTGGCTACTGCAGTTTCGGCTTGAGACTCCCATTTCTTCTTCTCCTCCAGCCTCTTTTCCAATTTCACAGAAAGCTCTGTCTCCATTTTTGTAGAAAGCTCTCCTAGTTTTCTCTCCCACTCTTGTTCCATCCTTTTGCAATGCTCTTGAATCCCTTTCTACCTACAAGAACCATTCTCCCCTGATTCCTGGGTCCTTCGAGTCCCCCTCTTTGTGTGCGTGTATGTGAGTGTGTGTGTGTGTGTGTGTGTGTGTGTGTGTGTGTGTGTGTGTGTGTGTGTGTGTGTGTGTGTGTGGTGTGTGTGTGTGTGTGTGTGTGTGTGTGTTTGTATATACTCACCTAATTGTGGTTGCAGGAGTCGATCCATAGCTCCTGGCCCAGGCTCTTTATTGGTTGCTATTAGGTTCACTCTCTCCCTGCTCCATGAGCTTTATCATACCATTTCTTAAAGCTATGTATGGTACCTGCCTCCACTGCATCACTTCCCAGACTATTCCACTTGCTGACAACTCTATGGCTGAAGAAATACTTCTTAACATCCCTGGGGTCTTCTTTGCCCTTCCCCGATCTACATGACTTCGCATCTGGCGGGATTGAACTCCAGGAGCCAGTTGCTGGACCAGGCCTGCAGCCTGTCCAGATCCCTTTGTAGTCCTGCCTGGTCCTCGTCTGATATAATTCTTCGCATCAGCTTCACATCCTCTGCCAAAGGAGACACTTCTAAGTCTATTCCTTCCATCATTATTTGCCTGAATGAGTTAATGAGTATGATAATAAGTTGAGTTATTATTGTTATTATTATTATTATTCTTATTATTTTTATTGCTGTTTTTTATTTATTATTATTATTATTATTTTTATTATTATTATTTTTAAATTATTATTATTATTATTATTATTTATTATTATTATTGCTGTTTTTTATTATTATTTTTTATTATTATTATTATTATTATTATTATTATTATTATTATTATTATTATTATTATTGCTGTTTTTATTATTATTATTATTATTATTATTATTATTAAATCATTATTATTATTATTTTTGGGCTTTTTATTATTATTATTATATTATTTATTTTTATTATTTTTATTATATTTAATTATTATATTTTTTATTATTATTATTATTATTATTATTATTTTTTGTTTTTAAAAACTTTAGGAAAGCACTAAATCTGTAAGGGTCCTTAGATTTAATCTGTGGAAGGTGAAAGTGGCTCTAATTCCTTGGATTAAGAGGCCCTTCACAGGCAGAATGAATAAATAATTACCAGTGATTAACGTGAGAAAATAGTGAATTATTAAGGAAAATAAGTGAATTAAGGAATATGTGTGTGAATTATTAAGGAAAATTTATCATTAAGGAATGTAAGTGAATTATTAAAGAAAATGAGTGAATCATTAAAGAAAATGAGTGACGTCATTAAGGAAAATGAGTCATGTATGAAAACGAATCATTAAGGAAAACGAACCAATAAGGAAAATGAATCATTAAGGAAAATGAATCATTAGGGAAAATAATCATTAAAGGGAAAAAGAAATCATTAGGGAAAATCATTAGGAAAATGAATCATTAAGGAAAATGAATCATTAAGGAAAATGAATCATTAAGGAAAATGAATCATTAGGGAAAATAATCATTAGGGAAAATGAATCATTAAGGAAAATGAATCATTAAGGAAAATGAATCATTAAGGAAAATGAATCATTAAGGAAAATGAATCATTAAGGAAAATGAATCATTAAGGAAAATGAATCAATAAGGAAAATGAATCATTAAGGAAAATGAACATTAAGGAAAATGAAAACAAAAAGGAAAATGAATCATTTAAGGGAAAAAGAATCAATAAGGAAAATGAATCATTAAGGAAAATGAATCAATAAGGAAAATGAATCATTAAGGAAAATGAATCATTAAGGAAAATGAATGCCTGGATTGAGTTATTTAGTGAAGAACTTCACGAGTACAGTAATAAGTGAGTGAGAGAGAGTATAAATAAATGAAGAGTGTAGTTGCAACAGTGAGAGTGAAAGTTACTCTCCAGAGTGTAGTTGCAACAGTGAGAGTGAAAGTTACTCTCCAGAGTGTAGTTGCAACAGTGAGAGTGAAAGTTACTCTCCAGAGTGTAGTTCCTCCTCCATCCTCTCCTACCCGTCACTCATTACTGTCCTTTACTCTTTCTTACCCCCGTATTCCTTCTTACCTCCCTTATCCCTATATCCCCTTCCACCCCCACTTCCCTCCCAATCACCTTGCCCCTCCTACCCTCACCTTGCCCCCCCCTACCCTCACCTTGCCCCTCCTAACCCTCACCTTGCCCCCTCCTACCCCTCACCTTGCCCCTCCCACCCTCCCTTTCCCCTACCCTTCCCCCCTACCTTTTGCCCCTCCTAACCCTCCCCCTTGCCCCTCCTACCCTCACCTTGGCCTCTCCTACCCTTACCCCCTTTTAACCCCTCCTACCCTCACCTTGCCCTCCTACCCTACCTTGCCCCTCCACCCTCATGACCTCCTACCCTTACCTTCCCCAAACCTTTACCTTGCCCCTCCTACCCTACCTTGCCTCTCCTACCTACTTGCCCACCTATTGCCCCCTCCTACCCCTTTACCTTGCCCTCCTAACCCTACCTTGCCCTCCTACCCCACCTTGCCCTCCACCCCCACCTTGCCTCTCCTACCCTACCTTGCCCCTACCCCCACCCTTCCCCTCCTACCCTCACCTTTGCCCCTCCTACCCTCACCCTTGCCCTCCCCCTAACTCCCCTTCCCCCTACCTTTCCTCTTCCCACCCTCACCTTGCCTCCCCCACCTGCCCCTCCTACCTTGCCCCTCCTACCCTCCCTTGCCCCCTCCTCCCTCCTTGCCCTCCTAAACCCTCACCTTGCCCTCCACCCCCCTTGCCTTTTCCCACCCTCCCCCTTTTCCCCCCCCTACCCTCACCTTTCCCCCTTCCTCCCCACCTTGCCGCCCCTCCCACCCTCACCTTGCCCCCCCCCCTTCTTTAAAAAACCTTGCCCCCTCCTACCCTCACCTTGCCCTTCCCAAAACCCCACCTTCCCCCTCCTACCCTACCTTTCCCTTTCCCCCACCCCCCTTCCCCCCACCCCCCCCCTCCAAACCTGTCCCCTCCAACCCCCCTCACCTTTGCCCTCCTACCCTCCACCTCCCTTTCCAGCCTCTCCCCAAAGCCCCCCCCCTTCCCCCTTTTCCTTGCCTCCCCCCAAACCCCCCCTCCCCTCCTCTCCCCTAGCCCCTTTTTCCTAGCCCCCCTTCCTAGCCTCCCCCTCCTAGCCTCCCCCAGCCTCCCTTTTTGCCCCCTTTCCCTAGCCCCCCCTTCTAGCCCTCCCCTTTAGCCTCCCCTCCTAGCCTCCCCCCCTAGCCTCCCCCCTAGCCCCCTTTCCCTAGCCTCCTTTCCTAGCCTCCTCTCCTAGCCCCCCCCCTACCCCTCCCTTCCTTGCCCCCCTTTCCTCCCTCCCCTCCTACCCTCCTTTCCTCCCTTTCCCCTCCTAGCCCCCCCTAGCCCCCCTTTTCCTCCTTCCTAGCCTCCCCTTCTGCCCCCCCCTTCTAGCCTCCCCTTTAGCCTCCCCCCCAGCCTCCTCCTGCCCTTCCTTGCCTCCTTCCAGCCCCCCCCCCCTAGCCTCCCCTCCAGCCTCCTCTCCTACCCCTTTTTTCCCTGCCTCCCCTCCTAGCCCCCCCCACCCTCCCTCCTTGCCTCCCTTCCTGTTCCCCTCCGCCCCCCCTCTCCCCCCACCTTTGCCTCCTTTCCTACCCCCCCTCCTACCCCTCCTGCCCCCCCCTTCCTTGCCCATTTTCCACCTCCCCCCCTCCCCCCCCCCCTAGCCTCCCCTCCTACCTCCCCCCCTGCCTCCCCCCCTACCCCCCCTCCTAGCCTCCCTCCGCCCCCCCTCCTAACCCCCCCTTCCTCCCCCCTAGCCTCCCCTCCTAGCCTCCCCTCCTGCCTCCCCTCCTACCCCCTCTCCCGCCCCCACCCCTAAAAAATGAATAAACATCGCAAATTTACCCGTGACTCATCATTTCGCATGTGTGGTTTTTTAGGGGAAAAGCCAGAGTAGTGGAGTGTTAGGGTGGGGGAGGGGGGGGGAAGGGTGGGGGGAGAGGGGGGGAGAAAGGTTGTTTCAGTGTGATGGGGGTTTTGGGGGATGGGAATGTTAATGATTCGGTGGAAGCGAAAGGTGCAACAAAGGAAGGGGGGAAGAGGGGGGTAAAGTGGAGAGAGAGGGTGTGTGGTGTGGGGGTTGTGTGTTTTTGGGGTGGTGGTTGGTGGTGTGGTGTATGTTGTTGTGTGTGTGTTTTGGTGTTGTGTTTTGTGTGTGTGTTGTGTGTGTGTTGTGTGTTGTTGTGGTGTGGGGTTTTGGTGTGTGTGTGTTATGTGTGTGGAATGGTGTATTGTGTGTGGTTTGGTGTGTTGGTGTGGGGTTGTGTGTGTTGTGGGTGTGTGTGTGTGTGTTGTGTGTGTGTGTGTGTGTGTGTGTGTTTGTAATGTGTGTGGTATGTGTGTATGTGTGTGTGTGTGGGGTGTGTGTGTGTGTGTGTGTGGTGTGTGGTGTGTGTTTTTGGTGTTGTGTGTGGTGTGTGTTGTTATGTTTTTTGGTATGTGTGTATGTGGGGTGTGTGGTGTGTGGTGTGTGTGTGTTGGTGTTGTGTGTGTTGTGTGTGTGTGTGTGTGTGTGTGTGTGGTGTGTGTGTGTTGTGTGTAGTGTATTGGGTATGTGTTACTAAAATAGTTGAGGTTGCGGGGGGTCAGCCCGACTCCTCCCCCGCCCTTCACTGATCGCTACTAGGCACTTCCCCGAGCCGTGAGCTTTTATACCTCTGCTTAAAGTATGTATGGATCCTGCCCACTACATCGCTTCCCCAAAAACTACCCATTACTGACTATTGGGGCTAAAGAAATACCCTAACACCCCGTGATTCACTGTGTTTTTAGCTCCAACGGTCCCCTTGTTGCTGTGTCCAAACTCTGGAAAAATCCTGTCTTTTTCCCCCCTTGTTCCCTTCCCCCGTATTTTGTATGTCGTTTTCATGCCCCCCCATCTCTCCTGTCCTCCAGTGTCGCAGGTTTATTTCCCTTAACCCCTCCTCGAGGACATACCTCTTAGCTTGGGGCTAGTCTTGTTGCAAACCTTTGCACTTTCTCTGTTTCTTTACGTGTTGGCTAGGTGGGTTCCAAACTGGTGCCGCTACTCCCAAAATGGGCCTACTATACGGTGTACAGGGGCCTGAACGTTCCCCCATTTAAAATGTCGGAATGCTGTTTGAGGTTTGCTAGGGCCCCCCCTTTTTGCTGCGCAGTTATTTGGGTTTATGTGCGCTTTTAGGAGATTTGGGGTGTGGTGTGTATGGTGTTGTGTATGTTTTTATGTGTGTGGGTGGTGTGTGTGTGTGTGTGTGTGTGGTGTTGTTGTGTGTGTGTGTGTGTGGTGGTTATTTAAAAGGGGTTTTGTGTGTGTGTGTTTGGGGTTTTGTGTGTGTGTGTGTGGTTGTGTGTGTGTGGTGTGTGTGTGTGTGTGTGGGAAATTTTTGTGTGTGTGTGTATGTGTTATGTGTGTGGGTTTGTGTTTGTGTGGTTTTGTGTGTGTGTGTTTTAGGGTTTTGGGGTGTGGTGTGTGTGTGTGGTGTATGTTTTTGTTTTGTGTTGTGTGTGTTGTGGGTGTGTGTGTGTGTGTGTGTGTGTGTGTGTGTGGTGTTGAATGTGTGTTGTGTTGTTGTATGTGTGTGTGTGTGTGGGTGGGTGTGTGGGTTTTGTGTTGTGTGTGGTGTGGTGTGTGTGTGGGATATGTGTGGTTTTGAGTGGTATGTTTGTGTGTTTTCCCCCTATTTTACTCACCCAGTTTTGGGGTTTCAGGGGTCGAGTCCAAACCCCCCTGGCCCCGCCCTTCATGGTCACTACTAGGTCACTCTCCCTGAAACCAGACTTATCGACTCGCTTAAAAAATATGTATGGATCCCGCCCCACTACATCATGTGTGTGGTTGTGTGGTGTGGGGTGGGTTTTTGTGTGTGTGGTGTGTGTGTTGTGGTGTGTGTGTGTGTGTGTGTGTTTGTGTGTGGTTTGGTGTGTGTTTTGTGTGTGTGTGTGTGTAAGTGTGTTGTGTGTGTGGTGTGTGTGTGTGTGTGTGTGTGTTGTGTAGTGTGTATGTGTGTTGTGTGTGTGTGTGTGTATGGTGTGTATGTGTGTTGTGTGTGTGTGATGGGGTTTGTGTGTGTGTGTGTGTGTGTGTGTGTGTGTTTTTTTTGGTGGTTTGTATAGTGTTGTGTGTGTTGTGTGGTGGTATTGTGTGTATGTGTGTGTGGTGTTGTGTGTTGTGTGTGTGTGTGTGTGTGTGTGTGTGTTGGGTTAGTGTGGTGTGTGTTAGTTATGTTTTGTTGTGTGGGGTTTTTTGTGTGGTGGTGTGTGTGTGTGTGGGTGTGGTGTGTTTGTGTATAAGGGTGTGTTTTGTATTGTGATGTGTGGTGTGTATATGTTATTGTGTGTGTTGTGTGTGGTGTGTGTGTGGTGTGTGTATGTGTGTGTGTGTGGGGTGTGTTGTTTTATTGTGTGTGTGTGTGTGTGTAGTGTGTGTGTGTGTGTGTGTGTGTGGTGGTGTGTGTGTAGTGGGGGTGTGGGTGTGTGTGTGTGTGTGTGTGTGTGGGTGTGTTGTGGTGGTGTTGGGTGTGTGTGTGTGGTTTGTGGTTGTGTTGGTGTGGGGTTTGGTGTGTGTATGTGTGTGTGTGTGTGTGTGTGTGTGTTAGTGTGGGGTTTTAATATGTGTATGTGTGTGTGTGTATATGTTATGGTGTGTGTGTTGTGTGTTTGGGGTTGGTGTGTGTGTGTAGTGTGTGTGTGTGTGTGTTGTTGGGTGTATGTGTGTGTGTGTGTGTGTGTGTGTGGGGTGGGTTGGTGGTGTGAGTGTGTGTGTGTGTGTTTGTGTTTTGGTTGGGTGGGGTGTGTATTGTGTGAGTGTTGTGTGTGTGTTGTGTGTGTGTGTGTGTGTGTGTGTTTGTGTGTGTTTGTGTTGTGTGTGTGTGTAGTGTGTATGTGTTGGTGTTGTGTGTAGTGTTTTATGGGTGTGTGTGGGGGGTGAGTGGTGTGGTGTGGGTGATGGTGTGATGTGTGTGTGTGGTGGTGGTGTGTGAGTGTGGTGTTGTGTGAGGAAAAGGAACGATAGGAGGAAAGAAAGGGAAAGACGTAGAAAAGAAAGGAGGGAGAAGAAAAAAGGTAAGGGGAAAAGATAGAGAAAGAGAGAGAAAGGAAAGGAGGGGAGAAGAGAAATGAAAGAGAGAAAAGAAGAGAAGGTGGAAGTAGCTAGGTGAGGACTGAGGGTAGAAAAAGAGAAGGCAGGTTGATACATTTGTCTAGTCAAGATCTTTTGTGTAAATAACTCGAAACTCCACTGACCAAGTTAACCAAGATTCCGCAATACCAGTTAGTAACAGTGGTAGAAAGTGGGAAAAAGCGGGGAAGAGTGGGAGAAGGTGGAGAGAGTGGGAGAAAGTGGGGAGAGCGTGGGTACTGGTGTAGAGTGATGGAAAGTGAGGGAACAACAGGCTTACAAAAGTTACTGGTAAAGATAGTGTACCATCCGGCCTGGTAACTAACTACCTGACTACTTCAACCAGCAATGTTCCTAATTTCAGTCAAATAAAGAAGTTCGGGTTGAACAACAAGAGAGTATTTCCATCCACATATATACACGATATATGTGTAAAATAATCCCAGGTCCCAAGTTGAATATTTTATCCTCAAAATCTTGGACATCAGCAAGAAGCCTCGACCCACCGGGTCAGTGTGAGTCTCAGTGCACCATCACCAGGATTATCCCACACACACTGGTATTAAAGCATCTAAAATGATCATAACTCACACTGCGTAGCTTACTCCATCAACCAATAGTAAAGAGCACGTCAATATTGTGTGGGCAAGTCAATATTGTGTGTGCACGTCAATATTGTGTGGGGACATCAACATTGTGTGGGCACGTCAATATTGTGTGGGCACATCAACATTGTGTGGGCAAGTCAATATTGTGTGGGCACATCAACATTGTGTGGGCACGTCAATACTGTGTGGGCACATCAACATTGTGTGGGCACGTCAATATTGTGTGGGCACATCAATATTGTGTGGGTACGTCAATATTGTGTGGACACGTCAGTATTGTGTGGGCACGTTAATATTGTGTAGGCACATCAACATTGTGTGGGCACGTCAATATTGCGTGGGTACGTCAATATTGTGTGGGCACATCAACATTGTGTGGGCACGTCAATATTGTGTTGGCACGTCAGTATTGTGTGGGCACATCAGTATTGTGTGGGCACGTCAGTATTGTGTGGGCACGTCAATATTGTGTTGGCACGTCAATATTGAGTGGGCACATCAATATTGTGTGGGCACGTCAATATTGTGTGGGCACGTCAATATTGTGTTGGCACGTCAATATTGTGTGGGCACGTCAATATTGTGTGGGCACGTCAATATTGTGTGGGCACATCAACATTGTGTGGGCACGTCAATATTGTGTGGGCACATCAACATTGTGTGGGCACGTCAATATTGTGTGGGCACATCAACATTGTGTGGGCACGTCAATATTGTGTGGGCACATCAACATTGTGTGGGCACGTCAATATTGTGTGGGCACATCAATATTGTGTGGGTACGTCAATATTGTGTGGACACGTCAGTATTGTGTGGGCACGTCAATATTGTGTGGGCACATCAACATTGTGTGGGCACGTCAATATTGTGTGGGCACGTCAATATTGTGTGGGCACGTCAATATTGTGTGGGCACATCAACATTGTGTGGGCACGTCAAAATTGTGTGAGCACGTTAATATTGTGTGGGCACGTTAATATTGTATGGGCACGTCAGTATTGTGTGGGCACGTTAATATTGTGTGGGCACGTTAATATTGTGTGGGGACGTTAATATTGTGAGGGCACGTCAAAAATGTGTGAGCACGTTAATATTGTGTGGGCACGTTAATATTGTATGGGCACGTCAGTATTGTGTGGGCACGTTAATATTGTGTGGGCACGTTAATATTGTGTGGGCACGTTAATATTGTGTGGGCACGTTAATATTGTGAGGGCACGTCAAAATTGTGTGAGCACATTAATATTGTGTGGGCACGTTAATATTGTATGGGCACGTCAATATTGTGTGGGCACGTCAATATTGTGTGGGCACGTCAAAATTGTGTGAGCACGTTAATATTGTGTGGGCACGTTAATATTGTATGGGCACGTTAATATTGTGTGGGCACGTTAATATTGTATGGGCACGTTAATATTGTGTGGGCACGTTAATATTGTGTGGGCACGTTAATATTGTGTGGGCACGTTAATATTGTGTGGGCACGTTAATATTGTGTGGGCACGTTAATATTGTGTGGGCACGTTAATATTGTGTGGGCACGTTAATATTGTGTGGGCACGTTAATATTGTGTGGGTACGTTAATATTGTGTGGGCACGTTAATATTGTGTGGGCACGTTAATATTGTGTGGGCACGTTAATATTGTGTGGGCACGTTAATATTGTGTGGGCACGTTAATATTGTGTGGGCACGTTAATATTGTGTGGGCACGTTAATATTGTGTGGGCACGTTAATATTGTGTGGGCACGTTAATATTGTGTGGGCACGTTAATATTGTGTGGGCACGTTAATATTGTGTGGGCACGTTTAACAATTAGTCAGTGAGCAAACTTCACTGGAGGATACCTCTAGAGATTTAAGTTCACAGTCACACATGGACTGTCTCTACAGTCACACATGGACTGTCTCTACAGTCACACATGGACTGTCTCTACAGTCACACATGGACTGTCTCTACAGTCACACATGGACTGTCTCTACAGTCACACATGGACTGTCTCTACAGTCACACATGGACTGTCTCTACAGTCACACATGGACTGTCTCTACAGTCACACATGAACTGTCTCTACAGTCACACATGGACTGTCTCTACAG
>NC_069414.1:19605477-19607977 GCF_026875155.1 Cherax quadricarinatus | reverse complement strand
TGGAAGTGGGTACAAAATGTGGGCCAGAAGTTAGTAATGGACATGTAGAAGGTATCCTCTGTACCAAGATTCCATGTTGGTGTTGTGTACACGTCTTACTCACTTACATCTGACTCATTAACATGTCAGCACTGTGTAACAATAATGTTATGACACACCACTGAAATCTTGGTACTGAGGATACCTTACAAACCTGCCTTGCAAACATTTGTGCCCCTGGCAGCACTGTCATGTGCTTTGGGTGTCACGCTGCTGTAGACATGTCTACCCTGAGTGTCATGTAAGTCCAGACATGTCTACCCTGAGTGTCATATAAATCCAGACATGTCTACTCTGAGTGTCATATAAGTTCAGACATGTCTACCCTGAGTGTCATGTAAGTCCAGGCATGTCTACCTTAAGTGTCATATAAGTCCAGACATGTCTACCCTGAGTGTCATATAAGTCCAGGCATGTCTACCCTGAGTGTCACATAAGTCCAGACATGTCTACCCTGAGTGTCACATAAGTTCAGGCATGTCTACCCTGAGTGGCATATAAGTCCAGACATGTCTACCCTGAGTGTCATATATGTCCAGGCATGTCTACCCTGAGTGTCATATAAGTCCAGACATGTCTACCCTGAGTGTCATATAAGTCCAGACATGTCTACCCTGAGTGTCATATAAGTCCAGACATGTCTACCCTGAGTGTCATATAAGTCCAGACATGTCTACCCTGAGTGTCATGTAAGTCCAGACATGTCTACCCTGAGTGTCATATAAGTCCAGGCATGTCTACCCTGAGTGTCACATAAGTCCAGACATGTCTACCCGAGTGTCATATATGTCCAGCATGTCTACCCTGAGTGTCATATAAGTCCAGACATGTCTACCCTGAGTGTCATATAAGTCCAGACATGTCTACCCTAGTGTCATATAAGTCCAGACATGTCTACCCTGAGTGTCAATAAGTCCAGACATGTCTACCCTGAGTGTCATGTAAGTCCAGACATGTCTACCCTGAGTGTCATATAAGTCCAGACATGTCTACCCTGAGTGTCATATAAGTCCAGACATGTCTACCCTGAGTGTCATATAAGTCCAGACATGTCTACCCTGAGTGTCATATAAGTCCAGATATGTCTACCCTGAGTGTCATATAAGTCCAGACATGTCTACCCTGAGTGTCATATAAGTCCACGACATGTCTACCCTAAGTGTCATATAAGTCCAGACATGTCTACCCTGAGTGTCATATAAGTCCAGACATGTCTACCCTGAGTGTCATATAATCCAGACATGTCTACCCTGAGTGTCATATAAGTCCAGACATGTCTACCCTGAGTGTCATATAAGTCCAGTCATGTCTACCCTGAGTGTCATATAGTCCAGACATGTCTACCCTGAGATGTCATATAAGTCCAGTCATGTCTACCCTAGTGTCATATAAGTCCAGTCATGTCTACCCTGAGTGTCATATAAGTCCAGACATGTCTAACCCTGAGTGCCATATAAGTCCAGTCATGTCTACCCTGAGTGTCATATAAGTCCAGTCATGTCTACCCTGAGTGTCATATAAGTCCAGTCATGTCTACCCTGAGTGTCATAAAGTCCAGATATGTCTACCCTGAGTGTCATATAAGTCCAGTCATGTCTACCCTGATGTCATATAATCCAGTCATGTCTACCCTGATTGTCATATAAGTCCAGTCATGTCTACCCTGAGTGTCATATAAGTCCAGACATGTCTACCCTGAGTGTCAATATAAGTCCAGACATGTCTACCCTGAGTGTCATAAAGTCCAGACATGTCTACCCTGAGTGTCATATAAGTCCAGTCATGTCTACCCTGAGTGTCATATAAGTCCAGTCATGTCTACCCTGATGTCATATAAGTCCAGACATGTCTACCCTGAGTGTCATATAAGTCCAGACATGTCTACCCTGAGTGTCATATAAGTCCAGACATGTCTACCCTGAGTGTCATATAAGTCCAGTCATGTCTACCCTGAGTGTCATATAAGTCCTCATGTCTACCCTGAGTGTCATATAAGTCCAGTCATGTCTACCCTGAGTGTCATATAAGTCCAGACATGTCTACCCTGAGTGTCATATAAGTCCAGACATGTCTACCCTGAGTGTCATATAAGTCCAGTCATGTCTACCCTGAGTGTCATATAAGTCCAGTCATGTCTACCCTGAGTGTCATATAAGTCCAGTCATGTCTACCCTGAGTGTCATATAAGTCCAGTCATGTCTACCCTGAGTGTCATATAAGTCCAGTCATGTCTACCCTGAGTGTCATATAAGTCCAGACATGTCTACCCTGAGTGTCATATAAGTCCAGACATGTCTACCCTGAGTGTCATATAAGTCCAGTCATGTCTACCCTGAGTGTCATATAAGTCCAGTCATGTCTACCCTGAGTGTCATATAAGTCCAGACATGTCTACCCTGAGTGTCATATAAGTCCAGACATGTCTACCCTGAGTGTCATATAAGTCCAGTCATGTCTACCC
>NC_069414.1:19592977-19600477 GCF_026875155.1 Cherax quadricarinatus | reverse complement strand
GGAGCTTGAGAGAGTAGCTGACTTGAGGTAGTGGCTGGCTAGGTCGGCCTACTGGTGACACGAAATGGCCATCTTGCTGGTCGAAAGAAATCTCCATACATCGGCGTAATTATCAATTTTGCGCCCACACCGCTGGCACCATTTATCGTAGGGGTTCTTAATGGAGAATCGAGGGTTGAAGGTAGACACACTTGTTGGACGGTAACATATATTGTCAGACTGTGATGATGAACGTGGAGCCCAGCCTCTGCCTGTCTACGCCTGTCGAGGTCTACACGCCGTCTGAGACCGGGGCAGAGGTACGAACGTGCACATGCGCATCCCGTGACGTCACACAAAGTCACAGGCCTAAAAGGGATCTCCTATCTAAAGCACATGGATGATACTAATATGCTATACAACACAGGGATCAGCAACCATGCTGACACTGGCACCCTTGAGGATCCAGTGAGTGCCACTCTGGCACCCTTGAGAATCCAGTGAGTGCCACTCTGGCACCCTTGAGAATCCAGTGAGTGCCACTCTGGCACCCTTGAGAATCCGTGAGTGCCACTCTGGCACCTTGAGAATTTGTGTGATTTGGGACCTTGAATAATCCAGTAGTGCCACTCCTGGACCCTAAGATGGAGTGCCACCCTTTAGGACCTGTTCACTCTATCACCCAAATCCAGTGAGTGCATCTCCCTTGAGAAGTGTAAATGCACTATGCACCTTTGAATCTTTACAGAAATTAAAGCAGACTGGCATTGAAACAGTATGATTAATTTGTATAATTAATATATAATATTACAAATGTATTACTTCTTTATACAATCAGCACTAATTAAAAAAATATATTATATATATATATATATATATATATATATATATATATATATATATATATAATATATATATATTATATATATATATATATATATATATATATATATATATATATATATATATATATATATATCTATATGTTTATAATCTGCCTTATATGCAGTAAGAAAACTATGTTAGTAGAATATAACCTAGGATAACACTCAGACCAAAATGTGTGGTTCATCCATATACCGAAATTTATCTGTCCTACCGAAGGTACTTAGATAGATATTAACATACAATAGTATTATGAAAAATTCATGGACTATTAGAACATTCGTTATAAAGAATGTCACCCAACAAGTGTGTGGTGTCTACAGAGTTGGTTACAACGGTTGTAGTCTCTCTTATTTGGGACAAACTGGAAAATTATTGGAGGTGAGAATGTCCCAGCACCGTTATTCGATACGTACGTATAGCACAGGAGTCGAACGCGATTTTCAACCATATTAGAGCTTGTAATAACCCTGGAAACTGGTGGAAAGCAAGAGTCATCTTCCATGTTCCTCCTGGCTAGAAAGGAATATTGTAGAATCGGCAATTATTAAGCATGATAGGCAGTCATTATACAATATCAGTGATAGGCTGTTCAAATTAAATGCGTTTTAAGTACACAATTTAAAATTGGGCTCTTATACGAATGCATCAGACTTAAATATGCCACACCGTGGAAATAGGACCTTTGTTTTTGTTTTCCTGAAGTTTCTGAAGGTTGAACCAAGTTTCCTTTACATAACTTTTTGAAGTCTCCCTTCTATATGGTACCGTTTTCTCTTGTAATTTAAAGGGACACGTTGTCCCAGGCGGGGAGGATATAATTGTCAGTGATTTCTATATCACTGACAATATATTTAAAGTTATAGATGTCATAGCGGAATATGGCCGAATTTTTTATTATTGCCACATTACTTTCGTTTAGGCTATTACAATATCAATGCTTGTGGGATTTTCTAATGTTATAGTATTCATCTTTTTGGCTGTGGTACTGTTGGTTGGTACCTTCTCCTTTCTCCTTCCCTCACTCCAGTAAAGACGGTTCTCTGGGAACGTTATTTGCTGGACACCCTCTCTTTTCTGCAATTTTGCAAGCTCCTGATGATGTGTTGATTGCAACACGAAAGACCTAGAGCTATCATTCTACTACCCCCGTAGAGGGGATAACAGATCTTAACGTGTAAATCAGCTGAGGGAACATAACTGTTAGACTAAAATTTCAACTGTTTAAAACAAACTGTGTGGTTGTGCACCGGTTATGTTACTGTAACACTGGAACAACACCCACGTAATCCTTCCAGGAAGTAAACAGTGTATCCTCGCAGAGAGGCGTCAAGCCCAGGAACATCGATTCAAAGAATCGATTTTTCAAGTCAGTAGCAAACGTAAAGACGAGACACGAATTCTTAATAATACGATTGCAAGCAGTATAGAAATGTGTGATGTAATGGTTTGTAAAATCAGTAAGTTAAAGAAATATACCAAGCTGAATGAATCTTATTAGAGCTAGCTGGCTCAGTGGCTAGCACGTTGGCCGTTGAGTTGAAGAACACAAAAAGGAAGGAAGAAGCACTGCAGCAGTCCTACTGGCCCATACTAGGCAGGTCTAGTAGTAGTAGAAGTAGAAGTAGTAGTAGTAGTAGTAGTAGTAGTAGTAGTAGTAGTAGTAGTAGTAGTAGTAGTAGTAGTAGTAGTAGTAGCAGCAGCAGTTGTAGTAGTGGTAGTAGTAGTAGTAGCAGAAGTAGTAGTAGTAATAGTAGTAGTAGTAGTAGTAGCAGAAGTAGTAGTAGTAATAGTAGTAGTAGTAGTAGCAATAGTAGTAGTAGTAGTGGTAGTAGTAATAGCAGCAGTAGTAGTAGTAGTAGTAGTAGTAGTAGTAATAGTAACAGTAGTAGTAGTATTAGTAATTGCGGAGAAACGGGTTGGGTTGGAGAAGGACCTATCGACATCATGTTACAGCGGTGTCCAGAATGGGTAATGTCTTGTTGATTATCAGACTGTTCCACTCATCAGCTACATTATTTCCAAACCAATACTTTCCTGTATCCTTTCTAAATCTATTCTCATCTAGTATGAATCCATTATTGAGGGTTCTCTCTTGGAGGGATATCAGGGAAAGAGTAACTGTGAAAGTGAAGAGATCTGATGCCCAGTAAAGACAACGACACAGTAGTGATGTCCAATAAAGACAAACATAACATACACTCAGACAACGACACAGTAGTGATGTCCAATAAAGACAAACATAACATACACTCAGACAACGACACAGTAGTGATGTCCAATAAAGACAAACATAACATACACTCAGACAACGACACAGTAGTGATGTCCAATAAAGACAAACATAACATACACTCAGACAACGACACAGTAGTGATGTCCAATAAAGACAAACATAACATACACTCAGACAACGACACATCAGTGATCCTGGTCATGAATATGATAATGGTATACAATACCGACAAGTTGATAAGTAAGACACATGTGCAACTGTTAGGTATCTTTATTCCGAAACGTTTCGCCTGCGCCGTAGGCTTCTTCAGTCGAATAAAGAGGAGACAACAGAAACAGTAGAGAAGTAAAGAAGATGCAATCAGTCCATCGCCCTGGAAGACGTAGTTTTGAGGTGGTCAGTCCCTCAGCCTGGAGAAGAGTTATGCCATACTGATGTCACTGTCGTTGACGATTGTGTCATTGATGATGCGTCTATAGTGAAGTCACTGTCGTTGATGAGTGTGTCATTCTTTGAGAAGTACATTGACTATTCACTGAAGCTGGGGCCAGTTGTATCGACCCCTGCAAACAAAAGTCGGCGAGTAAACACACACACACACACACACACACACACACACACACACACACACACACACACACACACACACACACACAACACATACACACACATTACACACACCACCACACACACACACACACACACACACACACTGCAGGGTTGATCTGAAAAGTGTCTACTAGATTTTAACTAAAGCGGATGCAAAAGTATGAAAATTGGAGAAGGGCAAAGAAAACAAGAAACAACGAGAGACTCGGGAAACAAAAGCAGCAAACCTCCCTGAAAGAGAAACAACTCGGGGTGAGCACAGTTCCCAGCATGTCGCCTGAAGCACACATTAGCCTAGCTACCGCTGCAACAAACGCGAGGCTGGTAAATTTAAGGTTAGCTTTCAGGAACCTCAACAAGAAGACATTCACGACTTTATACACCGCATATGTCAGGACCATCTTGTATTCAACACCAATATAGAAAAAGCATCTGATAAAACGTGTGTAGAAGGTGGAGAAAATGTAAAGACTTGCTACAAAACTAGTCCCAGAGCTGTGGGTAATGAGTTTGAAAGAGGTCCAGGCATGCTAACTGACGACACTAAAGACAGAACGACTGAGGTACTATGATTCGACGATTAATACCAAGGATTCGCCGGGTGACTGTTTGAGAGGGAGCTGTAAACGTGAACATGCCAGGAAAATATCTTTACTTTAGGGTCCAGTAAGAGACAGGAACATTAACAGGTACATCAGAGCAAGACCAGTCACAGCCTAAATAAAGAGCAAAAGTGAACAGTAGCGGCTCGGAGAGCAGGCGACAATAGTCGATGACACAATAGGTGAACATAACAAACACTAACAAATAACAACACTGAACAAGTGAAGTAATCGGAGGCAGTGTGCCTGGTCGAGAGATGAATATAATGGTATGACAATCACCTCGCCAATTAGATAGGAGGGTAGAACCTTGCACTGAAGTGATGGAGGTGAACTTACAACACTGAAGTTGGCGTGAGTGCTTAGTCAACACTGAAGAGGAGGGTGAATTGAAGCAACACTGAAGTGATGAGAAGTAAATGCAACACTGAAGTAGGAGGTGAACCTGAAGAAACTGAAGTGATGAGGGTGAATGTGATGCAACACTCGAAGTGATGGAGGGTGAGTGAAGCACACTGAAGTGATGTGAGGGGAATTGAAGCAACATTGAAGTGATGGGGGTGAATGAAGCAACCTGATGAGTGTGATTGGAGAAGTGAAGCAACACTGAAGTGGAGGAGTGAATCGTGAAGCCACTGAAGTGAAAAAGGAGGGTGAATGTGAAGCAACACTGAAGTATGGAGGGCCGACATATGAAAGCAACACTGCGTGATGGGGGTTGATACGTGAAAGGCACACTGAAGTGATAGGGTGAATGAAGCAACACTGAAAGTGATGGAGGTGATGATGAAGGCAACACTGAAGTGATGGAGGGTGAATGTGAAAACAACTGAAGTGATGGAGGGCGAAATATGAAGCAACACTGAATGATGGAGGGTGAACCGGAAGGCAACACGAAGTGATGCAGGGTGAATGTGAAGCAACACTGAAGACTGGACGGCTGAACATGAAGCAAGGCTGAAGATAGATGGTAGGTTGCATGGAAGCACCACGAAGTGAATGGAGGGTGAACATGAAGCAACACTGAATGATGTGCAGGACATGAAGCAACACGATGATGAGGTGAAATGAAGCAACACTGAAGTGATGGAGGGTGAATAAGAAACATGTAAGAGGAGTTGACAATGAAGCAATCCTGAAGTGATGGAGGGTGAACTGAAGCTTACACTGAAGATTGAGGGCGAAATGAGCAACACTGAAGTGATGGAGGGAACATGAAGCAACACGAAGTGATGGACGGGTGAAACATGAAGCACACTGGAATGTCAAGGGAGGGGACATGAGCATGAGAGGAGGGGCAACATAACACACGAAGTGATAGGCAATCAGGAAAACATAAGCTTTAGAGGGTAACATAAGCAACAGAAGATGGAAACAGAGAAACAAGTGAGGAGGTTAACAAGCAACACTGAAGTGATGGAGGGGAAATGAAGCAACGACGTGAAGATGAGTATGAGACACTAAGTTAGGGTGACATGAACACACTGAATGATGGAGGGGAACATGAAGCAACACTGAAAGTGATGGAGGGTGAATATAAGCAACACTGAGGATGGAGGGTGAACATGAGCAACACTAATGATGGATGGTGAACATGAAGCACATGAAGTGATGGAGGCGGATAGAAGCACACTGAATGATGGAGGTAATATGAAACAACACTCTGAGTTGATGGAGGGTGAAGAAGCACCCTGAATGATGGAGGTGACTATGAAGCAACACTGAAGTGAGGTAGGTGATATGAAACAACCGAAGTGATGGAGGGTGAATATGAAGCAACACTGAAGTGATGGAGGGTGAATATGAAACAACACTGAAGTGATGGATGGTGAATATGAAGCAACACTGAAGTGATGGAGGGTGAATATGAAACAACACTCTGAAGTGAGGGAGGGTGAATATGAAGCAACACTGAAGTGATGGAGGGTGAATATGAAACAACACTGAAGTGATGGATGGTGAATATGAAGCAACACTGAAGTGATGGAGGGTGAACATGAAGCAACATTGAAGTGATGGAGGGTGAATATGAAACAACACTCTGAAGTGAGGGAGGGTGAATATGAAGCAACACTGAAGTGATGGAGAGTGAATATGAAACAACACTCTGAAGTGATGGAGGGTGAATATGAAGCAACACTGAAGTGATGGAGGGTGAATATGAAGCAACACTGAAGTGATGGAGGGTGAATATGAAGCAACACTGAAGTGATGGGAGGGTGAACATGAAGCAACATGAAGTGATGGAGGGTGAATATGAAACAACACTGAAGTGAGGGAGGGGAATATGAAGCAACACTGAAGTGATGGAGGGTGAATATGAAGCAACACTGAAGTGATGGAGGGTGAATATGAAGCAACACTGAAGTGATGGAGGGTGAACATGAAGCAACACTGAAGTGATGGAGGGTGAATATGAAGCAACACTGAAGTGATGGAGGGTGAATATGAAGCAACACTGAAGTGATGGAGGGTGAACATGAACAACACTGAAGTGATGGAGGGTGAATATGAAGCAACACTGAAGTGATGGAGGGTGAATATGAAACAACACTGAAGTGATGGAGGGTGAACATGAAGCAACACTGAAGTGATGGAGGGTGAATATGAAGCAACACTGAAGTGATGGAGGGTGAATATGAAACAACACTGAAGTGATGGAGGGTGAATATGAAACAACACTGAAGTGATGGAGGGTGAACATGAAGCAACACTGAAGTGATGGAGGGTGAATATGAAGCAACACTGAAGTGATGGAGGGTGAACATGAAGCAACACTGAAGTGATGGAGGGTGAATATGAAGCAACACTGAAGTGATGGAGGGTGAATATGAAACAACACTGAAGTGATGGAGGGTGAATGTGAAGCAACACTGAAGTGATGGAGGGTGAATATGAAACAACACTGAAGTGATGGAGGGTGAACATGAAGCAACACTGAAGTGATGGAGGGTGAACATGAAGCAACACTGAAGTGATGGAGGGTGAATATGAAGCAACACTGAAGTGATGGAGGGTGAACATGAAGCAACACTGAAGTGATGGAGGGTGAACATGAAGCAACACTGAAGTGATGGAGGGTGAATATGAAGCAACACTGAAGTGATGGAGGGTGAACATGAAGCAACACTGAAGTGATGGAGGGTGAACATGAAGCAACACTGAAGTGATGGAGGGTGAATATGAAGT
>NC_069414.1:19582977-19590477 GCF_026875155.1 Cherax quadricarinatus | reverse complement strand
ATTTTCCAGCTGTTTCTCACTTTTCTCCTCATCCTTCCAGTTCCTTAACGCTCCCTCTCTCACCTCACCAAGCCTCGCCCTCTCTCACCTCTCAAGCCTCGCCCTCTCTCACCTCTCCAAGCCTCGCCCTCTCTCACCTCTCCAAGCCTCGCCCTCTCTCACCTCTCCAAGCCTCGCCCTCTCTCACCACTCCAAACCTCGCCCTCTCTCACCTCTCCAAGCCTCGCCCTCTCTCACCTCACCAAGCCTCGCCCTCTCTCACCCCACCAAGCCTCGCCCTCTCTACCTCTCCAAGCCTCGCCCTCTCTCACCTCTCCAAGCCTCGCCCTCTCTCACCTCTCCAAGCCTCGCCCTCTCTCACCTCACCAAGCCTCGCCCTCTCTCACCTCTCCAAGCCTCGCCCTCTCTCACCTCTCCAAGCCTCGCCCTCTCTCACCTCTCCAAGCCTCGCCCTCTCTCACCTCTCCAAGCCTCGCCCTCTCTCACCTCACCAAGCCTCGCCCTCTCTCACCTCACCAAGCCTCGCCCTCTCTCACCTCTCCAAGCCTCGCCCTCTCTCACCTCTCCAAGCCTCGCCCTCTCTCACCTCACCAAGCCTCGCCCTCTCTCACCTCACCAAGCCTCGCCCTCTCTCACCTCACCAAGCCTCGCCCTCTCTCACCTCACCAAGCCTCGCCCTCTCTCACCTCTCCAAGCCTCGCCCTCTCTCACCTCACCAAGCCTCGCCCTCTCTCACCTCTCCAAGCCTCGCCCTCTCTCACCTCTCCAAGCCTCGCCCTCTCTCACCTCTCCAAGCTTCGCCCTCTCTCACCTCTCCATGCCTTCGCCCTCTCTCACCTCTCCAAGCTCGCCCTCTCTCACCTCTCCAAGCTTCGCTCTCTCTCACGCTCTCCCTCCCAGTCTACCCCCCTCTCTCCCACCTTCCCAGCCTCTCTGCCTCTCTCACCCTCCCTCCCTCCCTCCCTCCCTCTCTCAACCCTCCCAGCTCTCTCCCTCTCTCAAACTCCCTCCCTACCCCCGTCCCTCCCTCTCACCCTCCAAGCCTCTCTCCCTCTATCACCCTCCCTCCCTCCCTCCCTCACACCTTCCCAGCCTCTCTCCCTCCCTCCCTAACTCCATCCCAGCGTCTCTCCCTCTCTCATCATCCCAGCCTCTCTCACCCTCCCTCCCTCCCTCCCTCCCTCTCATCTTCTCTCCCTCTCATTAGGTAGAATAACTCTAGCCAATGTTTTCTTGTTTCTCTGACCTTGTCTCATTAGCAAGTCAGTCTAGTCTATAATGTGTCTGATTATCACCCCTAGAACACTCTACAGTACGGCTGAGTTTGCCCTGCACCACCCCACCTGGGAGAGGGAGGGGGAGACATAGACGACCCCACGTGGGGGAGGGAGGGAGGGAGGGAGGGGGGACATTGACGACCCCTCGTGGGAAAAGGAGGGAGGGTAGGACATTGATGACCTCTTGTGGGGGAGGGAGGGAGAGGGAGACATTGACGACCTCATAGTTGAGAGGGAGGGAGGAAGGAAGGGAGGGAGGGAGTGGGGACACTGAGTACCCCATGTGGGGGTTATCAAGAAGGTTATCCATCACCCTCCCCCATCTCTCCAACACCCTCCCTTACCTCCAACACACTCCCACACTTCTCCAACACCCTCCTCCACCCCTCCATATTAATATATACATTCAAACACTTTATTATCTTTGTAATGATTCTACGAGTGAAGACCAAGTGTGTTAGTGACACACGCACACACACACGCACACACACACACACACACACACACACACACACACACACACACTCACACACACACACACACACACACACCACACTCACACACACACACACACACACACACACACACACACACACACACACACACACACACACACACACACACACACTCACACACACACACACACACACACACACACACACACACACACACACACACACACACACAGTCAGTCAACAGACGTGGGTCACAAGGCTCCGAGTACTTTAGTGTTTTTAAGTCGTGCAGTAACTGCTAACAGTAATCAGTGGTAGTGACAACGTCAGTGAACAATCCTACGAGTGATAACCAGAGTTATTAGTTAAAAAAAAAGTCGAGAGGAAGCCTGAAATCTTTAATATTTCAAAGTGTCAAACCGTTAGTGGCTAGTAGGCTTCTGTTGCTACACAGATTCAAATATACAAAGATTCAAGTGAGTGTGGAAGCGGGTGTTCAAGAATTTCGAGAGATTGGATAACAAGTGAAATGTGGGGCACCATACAGTGAGAGTGAAAAAGTTAATAAGCAAAAGTAGAAAGGAAAAATATAATATATAACAAGGGAAGGTGGCAGTAGGCCTGCTGAAACAGTGACGTCACAACAGTTGTGTAACATTATACATATAAAGTGTAACACCGAATGTGAAGTGTATTCCAATATAAGTGAAGTGTATTCTATCATAAGTGACATTGAGGGACGCGGGATGCATGAGCATATACGGTTATAAAGATCACAGGTGAAGAATTTTCAAAATAGTGATAGGTGTGTGTACGACGACTACGTCATCAGCATCTGGCAACTTGTCATCGCATCACTGCCAGCTTAAGTATCACTCACCTGTTGGGGTTGTTTTTGGGGCTCTGAATCCTGCCTTGCGTCACTGTTAGATACTGGTCACTCACTCCTGCAAGCTATTACCAGAATTAGAGCAGAAATAGCATAGATAAGGTGAAGATAGTGTTGACTAGCGAGGAGCAGCCTATCGAGGGGAAGCCTAGCGAGGGGAAGCCTAGTGAGGGTGACGTCAGACACTCCTAGAAGCTCAGACAAGCTAAATTTTACAACCTAATTACTTTCTGTGTTTTATAAGTAGAAGTGATAAGTGCTAGAATCTCTGTTGGTAGTTTTAGAACTACGGGTATTACTACTGATATTTATTAGCAGTATGAATACTTAGAAGTGGGGGCACACATACACACGAGCACACACACACACACACACACACACACACACACACACACACACACACACACACACACACACACACCACACACACAACACACACACACATGCACACACACATAAACACACACACATGCACACACACATAAACACACACACACACACACACACACACACACACACACACACACACACACACACACACCCATATACAGGATTTCACACCTTCCTGTGAAGTCAGTGGTGACGTGTACTTAGCTCTGTGAAGACCTGTTTGTGTGCTCTCTGTGAATCTGAACCAGGATGCCCTCTCTTAAGCAGCTTTACCAGCAGCTGAGAGAAGAACTCAGAGCTGCTAAACTGGAGATACGGCGATTAACGGAGGAGAACAAGAGGATTCGTAGTAATCCACCTGTTGTGAGTCCCCAGGTTAAGAGGGGAGCTTGGTCAGTGGCCGGGCAACATGGAACCAAGCTGAAGATTAAGAAAACGGTTGGAGAGCAGAACAACGAGAAACCAGAAGACTGCCGTGGAAACTTCCAACTCATTCTCGGTGCTACCTGACGAATGTGAGTGTTCTACTGGGAATGCCACAACGAGCACCAAGGAAGCATTGGCAGACGTGAGTGAACATCCCTAGAAACCCCAACGAAGACCATCGAGAACGTCATGACGAATTCTACAAGTGGTGTAATGCTACCTGGCGAATGTGAGTCGACTACTCGGACCATCACTACGGACGACGCCAAGGAAGGTAAAAACATTGTTGTTGTTGGGGATACCCAGATTAGGTACATGGATAGGGCATTCTGTTTGAAGGATAGGAGTAGGAGGCAGAGAGTATGTTTTCCTGGGGCTGGGATGAAGGATATTGTTTAGCCGTCTGGATGACATCATGAGAGGTAATGGGAGCAATCCTATTATCTGTCTCAGTGCTGGAGGCAACGATGTTGGCAGACGTAGGAGTGAGGACCTGATTAGCAGGTATAGGTCAGCAATAGAGATAATTAGGAAGAAGGGTGCAAAACCTGTCATATGTGGCATTTGCCAAGGAGAGGAGTTGGAAATGAATGGTTGTCCAGAGCAATTGGTGTCAATTGCTGGCTGGACAAATACTGTAAGGAAAATGCGGTAACATTCATTGACAATGGGACCTCTTCATGGCAGAAATGACATGTATGCCAGGGATGGGGTTCACTTGTCTAGGTGTGGGGTGGGAGCACTGGCCAACGCAGTGGAGGAAGCTGTTAGGTCTTTAAACTAGGAATAGTTATGTGGTATGGGTTTTGGCGGGAAAACTGTGAAGTCGCCAGGGTAGTAACATGAGTACTAGGAGAGCTAGTAATAGGCAAAATGAGGAGGATATTGGAAGCCAGTGGCACTAATTGACAATGACAGTAATAGGTTTAGTGAATAACAGAAAGGAGCAGGAAGGGTAAAGAGATAGGAGGGTCATTAAATATTTATTACACAAATAGTCGCAGTGCTAGGAATAAGATGGACGAGTTGAGACTAGTTGCTAGTGCAGGTAACATAGATGTATTTGCCATTACTGAGACGTGGTTTAATTCAAAAAGTCGGGACATGCCTGCAGAATGTCACATTCAGGGTTTTAAATTGTTCCAAGTAGATAGAAGTATCGGGAAGGGGGGTGGGGTGGCATTGTATGTCCGAGATCGCTTGAACTGTTGCATAAAAACGGGTATTAAGTCTGAAGTAACACATACAGAGTCTGTTTGGATAGAATTTTCAGAGGGGCATGAAAAATTAATTTTAGTGTGGATATACCGTCCCCAAATTTAGATAGGGACCAGGGGAGACACTATGGAGGAAATTGTTAGGGCCACAAGGCACGATAATGTAGTAATTCTAGGAGACTTTAACTTTAGTCATGTTGATTGGAATTTCTTGACTGGGAATTTAGAATCATACGATTTCTTAGAAGTAGTTCAGGATTGTTTTTTGAAGCAGTTTGTGAAAGAACCTACAAGGGGTAATAACCTGCTTGACTTAGTTCTGGCAAACAATGAATCCCTTGTTAATAATTTAGAAGTTTCAGAGGAACTGGGTGCTAGCGACCACAAATCAATTACATGTAGAATTGAATGGAAGTATGATAGTAGGGATAACTCAGTAACAGTCCCAGATTTTCGCTTAGCAGATTACGATGGGCTTAAGAACACTTATCATCTGTTGACTGGGTAACGAAGAGAGCTATCAATATGACAGTTTTCTGAACACAATACATGCTGCTCAAAGAACGTTTATCCCTTATAAGGAAATTAGATCAAATAGAAATGACCCAAAATGGATGAATAATAGGCTTAAATATCTACTAGGGTATAAGAAAGGAATTTATAGGCGTATCAAAAGAGGCGAGGGTCATCTTATGAATCAGTATATTGACATTAAGAGGGACATTAAAAAGGGGATAAGAAAAGCTAAAAGGGACTATGAAATTAAAGTTGCTAGGGATTCTAAAACTAACCCATAAAGTTTTTTCCAGGTCTATAGAACAAAAGTCAGAGATAAGATAGGTCCCCTTAAAAATAACTATGGGCATCTTACTGACAAAGAGAATGAAATGTGCTCGATTTTAAATAATTATTTTCTCTCGGTTTTTACACAGGAAGACACTAATAATATTCCGGTAATTAATTTTTATAGTGGATCAGAAGAAGATAAATTATGTAACATCACAGTCACTAGTGTGAAATGGTTTGTGAAGCAGATAGAAAGACTGAAGCAAATAAGTCACCGGGTCCTGATGAGGTTTTTTCAAGGGTTCTAAAGGAATGCAAAATGGAAGTCTGTGAACCATTAACTATATTTTTAATTTATCTCTTCAAACAGGTGCAGTGTCTGATATGTGGAAGATGGCTAATGTAATTCCTATTTTTAAAACAGGGGACAAGTCGTTACCGTCAAATTACCGCCCAATAAGCCTGACCTCAATTGTAGGCAAATTACTAGAGTCAATTATAGCTGAGATTATAAGAAGCCATCTCGATAAGCATAGCTTGATTAATGATACTCAGCATGGATTCACAAGAGGCCGTCTTGTCTAAACTAATTTATTAACTTTCTTCAGTAAAGCTTTGAGGCTGTTGACCACGATAAAGAATTTGATATTATTACTTAGATTTTAGTAAGGCATTTGATAGAGTTCCGCACCAAAGACTGTTGAAGAAAGTAGCAGCTCATGGCATTGGGGGAAGGGTGCTCTCGTGGATCGAATCATGGCTAACAGACAGGAAGCAAAGAGTGTCCATAAATGGGGTTAAATCCGAGTGGGGATCAGTAACAAGTGGCGTTCCACAGGGATCAGTCTTGGGCCCGTTGTTGTTTATAATATATATCAATGATCTTGATGAAGGAATTACTAGTGATATGAGCAAATTCGCCGATGACACGAAGATAGTAGGATAATTGATTCAAACGTAGATGTTAGGGAACTTCAGGAGGATTTAGACAAACTCTACTCTTGGTCAGAAAAGTGGCAGATGCAGTTCAATGTAGATAAATGCAAGGTTCTGAAGCTCGGGAGTGTCCATAACCCTAGCACTTATAAGTTAAATAATGTAGAACTTAACCATACAGATTGCGAAAAAGGACTTGGGGGTTATGGTAAGCAGCAACCTTAAACCAAGACAGCAATGCCTAAGCGTACGTAATAAGGCAAATAGATTACTGGGATTTACATCAAGAAGTGTAAGCAACAGAAGTCCAGAGGTCATACTGCAGCTTTATACATCATTAGTAAGGCCTCACCTAGATTATGCAGTTCAATTCTGGTCTCCATAATACAGAATGGACATAAATTCGTTAGAAAACATTCAGCGTAGGATGACTAAATTAATACATAGCATCAGAAATCTTCCTTATGAAGAAAGATTGAAGACTCTTAAGTTACATTCACTTGTTAGACGAAGAATGAGGGGAGACCTGATCGAAGTGTATAAGTGGAAGATAGGTATTAATAAAGGGGATATTAACAAGGTCTTGAGAATATCTCTCCAAGAGAGAACCGCAGTAATGGATTTAAATTAGATAAGTTTAGATTAGAAAGGACATAGGAAAGTATTGGTTTGGAAATAGGGTAGTAGATGAGTGGAACAGTCTACCTAGTTGGGTTATTGAGGCTAGGACTTTGGGTAGTTTCAAATTTAGGTTGGATAAATACATGAGTGGGATGGGTTGGATTTGAGTGGGACTTGCACATCAGAGCTTATTTCTTGGGTAGCATTGAAATTGGGTAGGTCAAATGTTTGTTAGTGGGATGAATTGTAAAGGACCTGCCTAGTATGGGCCAACAGGCCTGCTGCAGTGTTCCTCCTTCTTGTTCTTATGTTCTTATGTCCCCTAACCCTTTTCCCTTCCCCCCCCCCGCCTCCCTTCCCCCCCTCCTTTCCCCTTCTCTCTCTCTCTCTCTCTCTCTCTCTCCCTCTTCTCTCTCTCTCTCTCTTCTCTTCTCTCTCTCTCCCTCTCTTCCCCTCCCCTTTTTCTCTCTTTTTTTTCTCTCTCTTCCCCTCATCTCTTTTTT
>NC_069414.1:19542549-19582477 GCF_026875155.1 Cherax quadricarinatus | reverse complement strand
ACTAACCTAACCTAACTAACCTAACCTAATCTAACCTCTTAGACCTCTCCATTATTGACTTTCAAGAAACGCCAGTCATATATTACGTTAAGCTAGATTCTAGCTTAACGTACCGTAACGTAATTCCTCTTAGTGTTCTAGCTGCTGCAACAATAAAAGGGATCATCAACATTAATCTAGAGAGACGAATTACTGACTGACAACCAAACGCAATTCAAAAGAAGCGCAAATGTTTTTTCGACTCGTAGGGAAAGACCATTCTCAAGAGACTAGCTGAGATAATGGTCCAGCGTAAGACAAGGGGTCCAAAAAGTTTTCCTCTGCAAAACTGTGGTTTACTTGTTACAGCGGCGGCATTGTGACTTTTATTCCCACACAAGTAACAGTATATCGTTGTTACTGAAACAAGTGGAGCCATAACATCATCTGGAGCAACTTCAGCGAGGACGCTGCTCTAAGTACCTACTTAAATATGACCATTTGTGATCAAGTCTATGTCAGATATATTAGGAAATTAACATTGAAAAGATAAAAATTAAAAAAGTTAGTGAGACTGAGAAAGATTTTTTTTTTTACTTAGATTAGAGCCAGATATTCGGTTCGTAACGCACACAGCTCACATGCTGAGGGTCCGTGGTTCGACCTCCGGCATGAATGGCAACGTTGGGCGTGTTTCTTTACACCTGCTGCCCATGTTCATCTAGCAGTAAGTAGGTACCTGGGTGTTAGTTACGATGCACCTGCTGCGCCTGTTCACCTAGCAGTAAGTAGATACCTGGGTGTTAGTTACCATGCACCTGCTGCGCCTGTTCACCTAGCAGTAAGTAGATACCTGGGTGTTAGTTACCATGCACCTGCTGCGCCTGTTCATCTAGCAGTAAGTAGATACCTGGGTGTTAGTTACCATGCACCTGCTGCGCCTGTTCATCTAGCAGTAAGTAGATACCTGGGTGTTAGTTACCATGCACCTGCTGCGCCTGTTCATCTAGCAGTAAGCAGATTCTTAGCTTCAGAACATTCGCTTCACAGCACAAGCGTTCACTTCACCACCCAAACGTTCACATCTCCTCCCAAACGTTCACTTCACCACCCAAACGTTCACTTCAACACCCGAACGTTCACTTCATCACCTAAACGTTCACATCTCCTCCCAAACGTTCACTTCACCACCCAAACGTTCACTTCAACACCCGAACGTTCACTTCATCACCCAAACCTTCACTTCACCGCCCAAACCTTCACTTTATCTCCCAAACGTCCACTTCACCGCCCAAACGTCCACTTCACCGCCCAAAAGTTCACTTCACCGCCCAAACGTTCACTTCACCTCCCAAATGTTCACTATAATACCCAAACGTTCACTTCAATACTCAAACGTTCATTTCACCTCCCAAACGTTCACTTCACCGCCCAAACGTTCGCTTCACCGCCCAAACGTTCACTTCATCTTCCAAACGTCCACTTCACCGCCCAAACGTTCACTTCACCGCCGAAACGTTCACTTCACCGCCCAAACGTTCACTTCACCACCCAAACGTTCACTTCACCGCCCAAACGTTCACTTCATCTCCCAAACGTTCACTTCACCTCCCAAATGTTCACTTCAATACCCAAACGTTCACTTCACTCCCCAAATGTTCACTATAATACCCAAACGTTCACTTCAATACTCAAACGTTCACTTCACCGCCCAAACGTTCACTTCACCTCCCAAACGTTCACTTCAATACTCAAACGTTCACTTCACCGCCCAAACGTTCACTTCACCTCCCAAACGTTCACTTCACCGCCCAAACGTTCACTTCACCGCCCAAACGTTCACTTCAACTCCCAAAACGTTCACTTCACCCCCCAAAACCCGTTCACTTCACCGCCCAAACGTTCACTTCACCTCCCAAACGTTCACTTCACCGCCCAAACGTTCACTTCACCGCCCAAACGTTCACTTCACCTCCCAAACGTTCACTTCACCGCCCAAACGTTCACTTCACCACCCAAACGTTCACTTCACCTCCCAAACGTTCACTTCACCGCCCAAACGTTCACTTCACCACCCAAACGTTCACTTCACCGCCCAAACGTTCACTTCACCACCAAACGTCACTTCACCTCCCAAACGTTCACTTCACCGCCCAAATGTTCACTTCACCACCCAAACGTTCACTTCACCACCCAAACGTTCACTTCACCTCCCAAATGTTCACTTCAATACCCAAACGTTCACTTCACTCCCCAAATGTTCACTATAATACCCAAACGTTCACTTCAATACTCAAACGTTCACTTCACCGCCCAAACGTTCACTTCACCTCCCAAACGTTCACTTCAATACTCAAACGTTCACTTCACGCCCAAAGTTCACTTCACGCCCAAACGTTCACTTCACCGCCCAAAACGTTCACTTCACCTCCCAAACGTTCACTTCACCGCCCAAACGTTCACTTCACCGCCCAAACGTTCACTTCACCTCCCAAACGTTCACTTCACCGCCCAAACGTTCACTTCACCGCCCAAACGTTCACTTCACCTCCCAAACGTTCACTTCACCGCCCAAACGTTCACTTCACCGCCCAAACGTTCACTTCACCTCCCAAACGTTCACTTCCCCGCCCAAACGTTCACTTCACCGCCCAAACGTTCACTTCACCTCCCAAACGTTCACTTCACCGCCCAAACGTTCACTTCACCTCACGTTCTTCCCTCGGGAACGAGCATAAACGGAAAAAAAATTACTGGAAATCCTTTTTAAAGGTGAATTTTGTATCTTTGTTACGTAATAAAAATCTATACGATAATTAATGAGGAATTTTTGTATATATTTTGAGAGTTGTGTGTGTGCGTGTGTATGTGTGTGTGTGTGTGTGTGTGTGTGTGTGTGTGTGTGTGTGTGTGTGTGTGTGTGTGTGTGTGGTGTGTGTGTGTGTGTGTGTGTGTGTGTGTGTGTGTGTGTTGTGTGTGTGTGTGTGTGTGTGTGTGTGTGGTGTGTGGTGTGTTTGTGTGTGTGTTGTGTGTGTGTGTGTGTGGTGTGTGTGTGTGTGTGTGTGTGTGTGTGTGTGGTGTGGTGTGTGTGTGTGTGTGTGTGTGTGTGTGTGTGTGTGTGTGGTGTGTGTGTGTGTGTGTGTGTGTGTGTGTGTGTGTGTGTGTGTGGTGTGTGTGTGTGTGTGTGTGTGTGTGGTGTGTGTGTGTGTGTGTGTGTGTGTGTGTGTGTGTGTGTGTGGGGTGTGTGTGTGTGTGTGTGTGTGTGTGTGTGTGTGTGTTGTGTGTGTGTGTGTGTGTGTGTGTGTGTGTGTGTGGTGTGTGTGTGTGTGTTGTGTGTGTGTGTGCGTGGGTGTGTGTGTGTTTGTGTGTGTGTGTGTGTGTTGTGTGTGGGGTGTGTGTGTGTTGGTGTGTGTGTGGTGTTGTGGTGTGTTGTGTGTGGTGTGTGTGTGGTGTGTTGGTTGGTGTTGTGTGTGGTTGGTTGTGGTGTGTTGTTTGTGTTGTGGGTGTTTTTTTTTTTGGGGTGTTTTGGGGGTTGTTGTGTGTGTGGTGTGTGTGTGTGGGTGGTGTGTGGTGTGTGTGTGTGGGTGTGTGTGTGTATGTGTGTGTTGTAGGGGTGTGGGTGTGGGGTGTGTGTGTGTGGGTTTTGTGTGGGTGGTGTGGTGTGTATGTGTGTGGGGGGTGTGTGTGTGTGTGTGTGTGTGGGTGTGGGTGTGGGTGTGTGGTGTGTACTCCCTATTGTACTCACCTTTTTGGGTTGCAGGGGTGTTTCATGCCCCGGCCCCGCCTCTTACTATTGCTACTAGGTCTCTTCCCCCTCCCCCTGAGCTTTATCATACTCGCTTAAAAATTGTATGGTTTCCGCCTCACTACGTCCTTTAAGGGGCATTCCACTGTTTGTACTCTAGACTGAAGAAATATTTCCTAACACCCCTTTGATTCATCGAGTCTTCAAAATTCAATTGTGACATTTTGTGTCTGTGTCCCCTCTCTGGAACATCCCGTCTTTGTCCACCTCGCTATTCGCCGTATTTTATATGTCTTATATGTCTCCCTGCCCTCCCGGCTCCGTGTATCAGGCCGATTTCCCTCAAAACCCTTTTTTGTAGGACAATCCGTAGCTCAGGGATAGTCTTTTTGAAACCCTTTTCACTTTCTTAATTTTTGACGTGCTTTATAGGTGTGGATTCCAAAAGGTGCGCTACTCCAGTATGGGCCCCCGACGTAAAAAGGTATACAGTCTTGAACGACTCCTTTTGAGGGATCGGGAAAGCTATCCGAGGTTTGCCCGGGCCCCTATGTGCGCGTTTTTGATTGATGTGGCCTCAGGAGAAGTGGTGTTATATCACCCCCTGATTTTTTCCTTGAGTGAGGTTTCAAACTTTGGGCCCTCTAAAATAAATTTTTGTCTGCGGTCTTTTTGCCCTTTTCCCCAAACTTCATGACTTGCATTTTGGGGGGGTTTTTAAAATCAAAGGGGCCCGTTGTGGGCCAGGCTTGTGCCGTCCAGGTCTCTTTGTAGTCTGTGATCCTATCCCATTTGATTTTCTCATTAAATTACTCGTCCCCAAAAAAGGACATTCTGAGTCTATCCCTTTGTTATGTATTACATTACCCAAAAACAGCAAGGTCCCAGGACTGACCCCCGTGGAACCCCCCCTTGCACAGGGGCCCCTTTGAACCTCATCACGTACCATGATCGTTGTTTCCCCCCTGTAAGGTATTCCCTTATCCATTGCATTTTTTTCCCCTGTTTTGTGTCCCTGATCCCTAGCTTTTGCAGAAACCCTATTGTGGGAAGGGGTCAAAGGGCCCTTTTCTTGCACCCAAAAAAATGCAGTCGATCCCCCCCCTTTCTTGTCTTACTTCTGTCACCTTGTCAAAAAACTCTAATAGGTTTGTGACACAGGATTTTCCCCCTGAAACCATGTGGTTGTAAATTTAAAACCCCTTGTTTTTTTCCCAGTGCCCCACCACCCCCCTTATCATTGGGGGGTTCGAAACGGGGGGTTTAGGGAAAGTAATACTCACGTAGGCTGGAAGTACGTATAATTAAAACGGAAAGGGAAATGGAAAAACCCAAAACCCAGCCGGGGACCTTTTCCCCTTGCTCCCCTCGAAAAACTAAACCGGCCCACAGTACCCATATGTGGGGGGGGCTTTGAAATATTTGCTTGGTCAGGGGCCAATAAATAACAGACAGTGACTAGGCAGAGACGGGGGGTAGTGAGTCATCTTGGTAACTGGTTATGGAAAAATGGTTATATTTATGAGAGCTGGTTTAATTACCCCCGGGTAAGTAGGGAAAAAGCCAAACAGCCGTGACCTCCCTCCTTTTTCCTCTCGTATTTGACCCCACAGTACCCATATGTGAGGGGGTTTTTGAAATATTGCTGTGGCCCTCAGCAATGAATACAAAACAGTAAACTCAGGCAGGGAACGGTTGGTAGGGGAGTCATCTACTGGTACACGGGTTTACTGGTAATGGTTACTACTACTGGGGATCCTCCTGAATTTTTCTCCTGACCTTGAATACTATAAACTTTAGTGATCGGGTTTCTGTAGTTTAGTCCCTCAGTCGTCCCTTTTTAAAAAAAATTGGGACTACATTTCCCATCTTCCAAAACCTCAGAGATTTCCCAGTTTCAAATGTTTTGAAGAAGTCTTTTTTAAAATTGGTACAAAAGCCCTCTGCTCCCCTTTAGGCCCCAGGGGAAAATGGGTCTGGTCCCCCCCGCCTTTGAGGTGTAAGTTCGCAAGAAAGCTTTTTTCACCTCCCCCTTGGGTTATATGTCCCTATCCAGCACTTGTGGTGCCCCCCCCCCCTGCTTGATTTCCGGAGTCCTACGGTTTTCCCACTGTAAATACTTTTTTTAAAATCTTGTTTTGAGCTCCTGACATACCCCCCGGTCTTTTTCTTTTTAATTCCCCATCACCCTTCCCCCAGTCTGATTACCTGGCCCTTGACTGTTTTTTTTCCCCTGATGTGGCTGTAAAAAACAGCTTGGGGTCATTTCTTGACTTTCGTTGCTAGGGTCTTTTTCCCATAGGGGGGGGCCGCTGAGCCCCCCCTTTTTTATCTGTGTTATTGTTTTTTTCCTCTTCGGCTAATCTTTTTTTTTCCGGATTTTCCTCTGTTTTCTGTCCCTTTTCCATTCTCTAGTACACCTGGGTTTTTTGCCTCCCTACCCTTGGGTGAACGAAGGATCTTTCTTTTCTTCCCATTTTTTTTCTGTTTCCCTTTGGGGAAAAAAACCTCTTCTCCCCTCCTTGCTTTTTGGTTGCCCTGGTCCTCATTTCTTGTACTGGTTTTCCGTAAAGTTCCCTCCCCCACTGACTGTTTTTGAAAGAAGCCCTTTCCAAACCCTGAGTTTTTCCCCCCTTTTTGTAGTTTGATTTTTCCCACCCTTTTCCTGCTGTCCTCCACTTGGGGGCTCAACTATGTATTTTCGAAAGCACAAAACCCACATGATACTACCCCCGGGGGCCTTTCATACATGATATCCTCGATGTAAAAACTACTAAAGGTGAATACAAGGTCCAGTCTTGCGGGTTAAACCTCTCCTCTCTCTTGGTAGTGTCTTAAAAGGGTTGAGAGGGGTTTTTCCCCCAGTAAAAACACCCTTTATTTTTGGGCTCTCTATGTTTCGGGCCCCCCCCATGGGGGCTCCTTTTTTCCCCCCATTTAAATCTCCTTGTAAATTAAAAAACCCCCAAATGAAAACTTTGCCCCCCCCCCTTGTTTTGCTCCCCTTGGCCCCTGGGCTAGTGTGCGCCCCATTGCTCTTTTTGCTTCTTTGGATTCTTCTTTTGGGCCCCCGGGCATTTCTGGGGGTTTGGGTTGTAATTACGGGCCAATTTATCCCCTTTTGGGGTTCCCTAAAGATGGATTTTTCCCTATAAAAAAAAGGCCCCTTCCCCGTGCCATCCATTCCTTCCTTTTTTCTAAACCCCCCACGGGTTTTAAAAATGGAAATGCCCTCCTCCCCCCCCTTTTCCTCCCCCCTGTTTTCCCTGAGGATTTGATACCCGGGAGGGAAAGTTTAAATTGTTATTATTCGGGGGAGTTTTGTTTCTGTGAAGGTTTATGTCTGGGGATGTCCCCTTTGGGTTCTTTCGTGCCACCCCCTCAACTTATTTGTTTTTCCCACTGCATTTGTATACCACACCTTCAACTTTTTTTTTCGTTTTTGGTTGGGGGGTTTTTGGGGGTTTGGGGGAAGTGGGGCCCCTGAAAAGGGAAAACTATGGGGGGTTTGCTGTGGGGGGGGTTTTTTAAAGAGTGGGGGGGGGCTTTGGGATGTGGAAAGGGGTTTTTTTGGTTTTTGGGGTTTTTGGTTTTGCAGGGGGGGGTTGGGACCTGGTTGGGGGCTTCTTTTGGAAAGTTGTGAGGGAGGCTGTATTTGATTTTCCTGTGTCTGTGCCCTTTCCCTGTCTTCTCTTTTCCCCCTCTCTTTCCCTTTTCGCCTTTGTACCATCCCCTCTTTTTCTTCCCTTTCTGTTGTGTTCTGTCACGGTCGAGATACCCCTTTTTCCTGTTGCGGGGAAGGTCCTTAATCTTTGCTTTCTCCTGCGGGATCCTTTTCCCGAGTCATTTGCCTTGAAGGTAAATTTTTCAGGCTGGGTTTTTTTTTTTTTTTTACAAACTCCCCTATTCTCCAAAAATTTTTCCCAGCTGGGCATGTCTTCTTTCCTTTTGTTTTCATGTTGTTTTTCAATAGTTTTTTTTCCCCTTTTGTTTTTTTTGCTTCAAAATTTTTTCCCCTTAAAACTTCCTGGAGCCCAAACACAAAACTAAACCTCCCCCTTTCATGCTCCCACTCCCTACCCCTTTTGTTTTCCCCTCATTAAATTTTATTTCCTCCATTGCAGCTTTCCTTTTTTTTCAGTTTCACTGGTAATGTACTTGGGCCCCGTGGCCTTTCATTTTCCCTTTCGCTTTCCCTGGGCTCTTTTGTGGTCTGTTAGGCCCCCAAACTATAGCTTAGCTCTTTCTTTTAATAAAAGTCTTCCTAAATTGAGCTTCTACTTGCAGTTTTGGTCCTTTTTTTTCCTTTACAGCCCCCTTTTTTTGTGACTGGGGTGGGCACTCTGTTGTAAACCCCAAAAATTTTTCTTTAGTTCTTTGGGCTTTTTTAGATTTTTCATTTTCCTTTTCAAAACTCTTATCCTGGCCTCTGCTGTTTTGACTTGCCCCCCACTTCCTGTTTTCCCTTGCAAACCTTCTTTTTCCTTTCTCTGCAAATTCTTTGTTTTTTTTCCCCCTTTCATGTCCCTTTTTTTGGGAGCTTGCCCCCCAAAATTTCCCTTGCTTTTCCTCCTCCTGCCCCTTGGTTTTTCTTGTTGCTCTCTGGCCCCCCATTTTTTTTTTTAAAACCTGATTCCCTTTGAGTGGGAAACCCTTTTGAAATTTCTGTATTTTTAGGTTAGTATTGGGGTATGTCAGAGTGGGGGGGGGGGGGTAGGTAAAGGAGGAACTGGGGGCTATGGGGGGAAGTAGTGGGGGGGGGGGGAGGGGGAAAGGGAAAGTGAAGAAAGGGTGGGTGAGGGGGAAAGAGGGAAGGGGGGGAGGGAGAGGGGGAGGGGGGGAAACCAGGTGAAGGAGTAAATGTCGGTGGGGGGGGGGGGGAGTGTGGGGTGTGGGGAGTCTGGCAATGTCCCAACCTTTTTTAAACTCACCTATTTGTGGTTCCCAGGGTCGAGTCCTAGCTCCGGGCCCCGCCTTTTTAAACCGGGTTTTGTACTGGGCCCCTTTTCTCTCCCCCCCCATGACTTTATCAAACCTCGTCTTAAAAATTGTGTATGGTTCCGCCTCCACTACGTTCATTTTTGGGGCTTTCCATTTTGCCTTAAAAACTCTATGATGAAGAAAAAATTCCTACTATCTCTCGGGGACTCTTTTGTGTTTCAACTTCCTTGTGGCCTCTGTTTCTGTGTCCCCTCCCGGGGAAACATCCGCCCCTTTGTCCACCTTGTCTATTCCCCATATTTTATTGTCGTTTTTCATTTTCCCCCCTTTACCATCCTGTCCCCATGTGGGTGGGCCGTTTCCTTAATCTTTCCTCATAGGACTTTCCCCCTTAGCTCGGGAATTAACCTTGTCGAAAACCTTTGTACTTTCTTTTTGTTTTTTGACTTTGCTTTATAAGTGGGGGTTTCCCCAAAACAGGTGCTGCATACCCCAGTTGGGCCTGACATACCGGTTTTACGTGTTTTGAATGTTTCCTTCAAGGGTATGGGAATCCCGGGTTCCCCGGTTTTGCCAGGCCCCCATATGCTGCGGGAAAAGTTATCTGATTGATGTTTGTTTTCCGGAGACTTTTGCTCGGTTTTAAAATTTCTAACCCCAAGTTTCCTTTCTCCTTTGGGTTTGAGGTTTGCAGTTTTTGGGGGCCACCTAGCCTATACTCTGTCTGTGGTTTTTCTGTGCCCTTCCCCCATTTCATGACTTTTATTTGGAAAGGGTTTTAAAAACGAAAAAGCCATTTGCTGGACCAGGTGTCCAGTCTGTCCAGGTCTCTTTGAAATCCTGCCTGGTCCTATCAGTTTAATTTTCCCCATTAAAATTACATCATCTGCAAACGGGGGCACTTTTTGAGCTAAACTTCCCTCATGTCGTTTTAAAATATAAACCAAAAAAAGCACTGGTCCCGGACCGACCCCCCGGGGAACCCCACTCTCCCCAGGTGCCCACTGTGATACTTTATTACTACCATGGGGCTGTTGGGTTCCTCCCCGTCAGGGATTCTCTGAACCCTTGCGTGCCCCTTTCCCGTTATAAAGGTGAAAAACTCTAGCTTCTGCACTAATTCTTGTGAGGAAAATGGTCAAAGGGCCCTTTTTGCAGTCCCAAAAAGATGCAAAATCCCCACCCTCTCTCTTTTGTTTTACTTTTATTTTACTAAAACTCCAGAAGGTTTTTTGCCCCGGATTTGCCTTCCGTGAATCCCTCTGGTTGGCATTTTTACTCCCGTTCCGTTCCCCCTGCTTTCCAAACCCCTCTCCTCCTGATAATCTTCTCCATAAATTTTTCAAAAACCCATAACGTCAAAGACACAAAGGGGTGTGTGTTGTGTGTGTGTGTGTGTGTGTGTGTGTGGGGTTTGTGTGTGTGTGTGTGGGTTGTGTGTGTTGTGTGGGGAAGTGTGTGGGGGTTTTTTGGGGGGGGTGTGGTGTGTGGTGTGGTGTGTGTGTGTGTTGTGTGTTTGTTTTGTGTGTGTGATGTTGTGTGTGTGTTTTGGGTGTTTTTTGTGTGGTGTGTGGTGTGTGTGTGTGTTTTGTGTGTGTGTTTATGGTGTGTGTAGTGTGTTTTGGTGTGTGTGTATGTGTGTGTATGTATGTGTGTGTATTTTGTGTGTGTGTGTGTGTATGTGTGTTTTGTATGTGTGTGTGTGTGTGTGTGTGTGTGTGTTTGTATGGGGGTGGTTTTGTATGTAGTGTGTGTATAGTGTGTGTGTGTATGGGGGTGTGGTGTGTGGGGTGTGTGTGGGTGGTGTGTTTTGTGTGTGTGTTTGTGTTGGGGGTATGTATGGGTGTGTATAAAGTGTGTTTTGTGTGTTATGTGTGTCTCACCTATTTGTACTACCTATTTTTGTTGCGGGGGCCCAGTATAGCTCCTGGCCCCGCCTCTTCACGATTTCTATAGGTCCCTTCTCCCCTTACATTTGGGTTTTTCCTACCTCGCTTAAAAACCCCCTTTTTTTTTGTTTTCCCTGCCTCCACTACTTCACTTTCTAGATATTTTCCCTGACTTGGGCTACTCTATGACTGAAGAAAATTTCTTCCTAAAAATCCCTTTTGATTCAAACTGAGTCCCTTTAACTTCCAATGTGACCTCTTGTGTCTGGTTTTCCCATTCTGGAACATCCCGTCTTGTCCCCCTTTTCTATTCCGCGCAGTATTTTATATTCGTTTTCATGTTTCCCCTGGGCCCTCCTGGCCTTCCCGTGTCCCTCAGGGCCCATTTCCCTTTTAACCTTTCCCCGGGAGGACAAAACCCCGTAGCTCTGGGACTTTGTTTGTTGCAAACCTTGCACTTTCTCTAATTTTTGCGTGCTTTATAGGGGTGGTTTCCCAAAATGGGGCGCATACTCCCGTATGGGCCCCGAAAGTAAATTGGGATACAGGGGCTTGAAAAGACTCCTTCTGAGGGATCGGAACGCTAAACCGTTTGGGTTTTCCCGGCGCCCGTATGCTGCAGAGTTATCTGATTTATGTGCGGGCCCCAGGAGATAAGCTCGGGGTTATACCCCACCCCCCAAACTTTTTTCCCTTTAGTGAGGTTTCCGTCTTTGGCCCTCTAAACTAAATTGTGTCCGCGGTCTTTTTGCCCCTTCCCCAAACTTCATGATTTGCATTTGGGGAGGGTTAAATCAAGGAACCAGTTTTCTGGACCGCTGCAGCCCGTCCAGGGTCTCTTTGTAGTCCTGCCCGATCCTCATCCGATTTGATTCTTTCATTAACTTCACAACAAACTGCAAACAAGGCAATTCTGAGTCTATCCTTCCGTTATGTCGTTTTAATATACCAAGAAAAAGCACAGGTCCTAGGAGGGCCCCCTGGGAAAAAACCCCTTTTCACAAGCGCCCCCCTCTGACAAAACCCCGCACTACCCTGAAAACCCTTTTTTGCCCCCCCTGTCGGTATTCTCTGATCCCTTTCAGTGCCTTTCCTGTTATGTGGCCTGATTTTTCATCTTTTTCAGTAAACCTCTTGTGAGGAACGTGTCGAAGGGGCCCTTTTTTCGTCCAAAAAAAAGCGTCGATCCCCCCTCTCCTCTTGTCTTTTCTTTTGTCACCTTGTTTTAAAAAAATTAGTAATTTTTGACACAGGATTTTCCTTCCCGAAACCAAAGCTGGGTTTTAATTTTACAAATGTTTCTTTCCCGGTGTCCACCACTCTCCCCTGATGATCTTCTCCATGCCCCTTTCATACTATAACGTTAGTGATAAGGCTGTAGTTTAGTGCCCATGTCTGTTCCCTTTTTAAAAATTGGGCTAAAATTTTTCCCCTTCCCTACCCCAGGGAGTTGCCATTTTTAAATGATGTTTTTTGAAGCTTTGTTAATGGACACACAATATCTTGCTCCCTCTTTAAGGGCCCATGGAGAGTGTTGTCTGGTCCCCCCGCCTTTTAAGGGGGTCAAAATTGCAAGCAATTCTTCACTTTTCCTTTGGGTTTTAAAAGTACCCCATCCAGCACTTGCTGGTGTACCCCCCCGTTTGATTTTTTTTTGGGGTCCCCAACTGGTTTCCATTGGGGAAAACTTCTTTAAAAATTTGTGTTGAGCTCCTGGCATACCCCTCGGGCGTTGCTTGTGAATTCCCCATCCCCCCTTTCAGTTGATTACCTGGTCCCTTTACTGTTGTTTTCCCCTGATGTGGCGTACAACAGCCTTTGGGTCCCCGTCTTACTTTCGATCTAGTCCTTTTTTATATTTCGCTGAGCTCCCTTTTTTAAAAACGGGGCATATTCATTTCTGGATTTCGGCTAAACTCTTTATTTTCCTATTCTCTGTTTCTGTACCTTTCCCCTTCTCTAGTACACCTAGTTTTTTTCCCCCCACACCTTTTTGGGTGAAAACCCAAAGGGCTGTTCTGTTTTCCCCCTTATTTCCGGGTTTCCCCTTGGGGAAAAAAAACCTCTCCCCTGCCTCCCTTTCATTTTGGCCACATGGGCCCCCATTTCTTGTACTGGTTTTTCCCGTCAGTTTCCCCCTCCCCCTGAATGTTTTGAAAGGGAAATTTCCTCAGCCTGAGGGGTTCCCCCTTTTTTTATTTGGTTTTTTCCCCCTCCCATTCCCGCTACTCTCCTCCCCTTGGAGCTCAACTAGTAGCGAAAACACAGAACCACAGATCCCTAACTCCCCGGGGCCTTTCATCCCAAAATATCCCCGAGTCTTAACTCTCAAAAGGGGAATACAAGGTCCCGTTTGCTTGGGTTTTCTTCCCCTCTCTCTGGTTTGGTCTCCAAAAATGTTTATGCATGGGTTTTTTTAGTACTACATCCATCATTTTGGCTCTCCATGTTTCCCGGGAACCCCCCCGGGGGTCCAGGTTTTTTCCCCCGTCAAACTCCTTGTGATTGGGAAAACACCCATAATAGTAAACCCTTTTCTCCCCCCCGTTGTCTCCTGGCCACCTCGGCAGTGTGCGACCATGGTTGTTTTCTTCCCCGTATTTTCTCTTTGGGCTCCTGCGTTTTGTTGGTGGGTTGTAAAATTACTGCCCAAATTTTTCCCCAAATTTTTGTCCCCAGATGGATTGTTCCTACTTTAAATAGTCCCCCTTTTACCCGTGCCATCCATTTCCCTTTCCCTTTTCTCAAAACCCCCACTGGCTTTTAAAAAAACAGTGCAACTCCTTTCCCCCCCCTCTCCTCCCCTGTTTTCCTGAAGTTTTTTATCCGGGTGGGAAAAATTTTAATCTGTTTTTATTTGGTGAAAAATTGGTTTTGTTTTTTGGGGTGCTATTATGTTGGGATGTCTCCTTGATTCTTTCGTGCCCCTCCCCATACTTATTTGTTAATTTTCCCTCTGCATTTGGGGAAAACCATACCTTCAATTCTTTTTTTAAGACTGTGGGTTTGGGGGGTGTTTTTGGGGGGGTTTGGGGAAATGGGGGGGACCTGAAAAGGAACTTATGGGTGGTTGCTTGGGGTTTGGGGTTTTTAATGTAGGGGTGGGGGCATTTGGGTATGGCTGGGTGTTTTTTGGTTTAGAGTGTTTTGGGTCACTGGGTTTACCCCGGTTTGGGGGGCTTCTATAGGGAAGCTGTGGGGAGGTTGTATTTTGTCTTCCCGTGTTGGGACTCCGGGCCCGTCTTCTCCCTCCCCCCTCCCTTTTCCCCCTTTTCCCCCTTTGTACCATCTCTCTCAGTTTTCCCTTTGTCTTGTGTTTTTGTCGCGGTGAAAATAACCCTTCCCGTATCCCGGCATGCCCTTAATCGTTCTTTTTCCCGCAGTATCCCCGTTCCGGTCGATTTGCCTTTAAAGGGCACTTTTTACTGGCCCTTTTTTTTTTTTTTACAAAAACCCCCCCATTCTCCGAAAAATTTTCCAGTGGGTCTTTTCGTTTCTCCGATTACTTTCAGATGCTTTCAAATTTTTCTTTTTTTTTTTTCCCCTTTTTTTCGGGGTTAAAATGTTTCCCCTTTAACTTCCCGGGACCATACACAAAGACGGGCCCCCACCCTTTTATTCTCCCCCTTTCATTTCCCTGTGTTTTCCCCTATTCAATTTGAATTTTCCCCATTGCAGCTTTCCCCTTTTTTCCCTTTCACTTTACTGTACATGGGGGAGTGGCCTGTCATTTTTCCCCTCTGGGTTTTCCCCGGGGTCTGTTTTGGTTTTTGGGGCCCCCAATATAGCTTTGGGTCTTTTATTTTCTCCCGTCTCCCCTGATGGGGCTTTACATGAAATTTTGCTTCCTTTCCCTACGTCCCCCTTTTTTTTGTGGCTGAGGTAGCGGTCCCCTTTTGTTTAAACCCCTAATGGTTTTTTTTTGTTCTTTAGGGTGTTTTTTAGATTTTCCAAATTCCTCTTTTAAAATCTGTATCCCGGCCTCTGCTGCTTTGACTTTCACCTCCCAATTCTGCCCTTTTCCCTGCTATCCCTCTTTTCCCTTCTCCTGCTAAGTTTTTAGTTTCTTTTCCCCTTTCCTTTTTTTCCCTTTTTTTGAGCTCGCTGCCCAATTTTTCCTTTGAAATTTTCCCCCTCCTGTCCCTTTGGGGTTTTTTTTGTTTCTCTTCCGGCAACCCATTTTTGTTTTTTTCCTGATTGCCCCAAAAGTGGGAAACCCATGTAAATTTTGTAAGTTAGGTTAGTATTGTAAAATGTCAGAGTGGGGGGGGGGGGAGGTAGAGGGGGGAACTGTGGGGTATATTGGAGAGTTTGTGGGGAGGGGGGGGTGGGAAGGGGAGGGAAGCAAAATGGGTTTAAATGGGTTTAGGGAAAAGGTTGGGGAAGGGGGGGGGGTTTAAAGAGGGAGGGGAGGGGGCAGGTGAAAGGGGTGAGATTTTTCGGTGGGGGAGAGGGGGGTATAAGTGTGTCTTTCAATTGTTTTGTGTGTGTTTTGTTGTGTGTGGTTTTTTCGTTTGTGTGTTTTGGGGGGGGAGGGGTGGGGGGGGGTTTTGTGGGGGGGTGTGTGGGTGGGTGTTGTGGGTGTGTGTGGGGGTGTGTGTGGGTTTTGTGTTTTTGGTGGGGTTTTGTGGGTGTGTGTGGGGGTGTGTGGGGGGTGTGTTTTGGGGGTGTGGGGGTTGGGTTGTTTTGGGTGTTGTGGGTGGTGGTTTTGTGGGGGGGTGTGTGGGGGGGGGGGTGTGTGGGTGGGGGTGGGGGGTGGTGGGGGGGTGGGTGTGGGGGTGGGTGGGGTGGTTGGGTGTGGGTTTGGGGGTTGGGGGTTGGGTGTGTGGTTGGTTGTGTGGGTGGGGGTGTGGGTGTTTTGTGGGTGTGTGGGGTGGGGTGGGTGTGGGGGGGGGTTGGGTGTGTGGGGTGTGTGGGTGTTGTTGGTGGTGTGGGTGTGTGTGGGTGTTGGGGGGTTGTGTGGGGGTGGGTGTTTTTTGGGGTGTGTGGGTGTTTTGTGGGGTGTGTGGGGGGTGGGGGGTGTGGGGTGTTTTTGTGTGGGTTGCGTCGCCCCACTAGGGTACGCTACTCTTTTTTAAGATTATAAAAAAAAATTTCCCCAATTTAAATTTTATTATATGACTAATATATACTAATAAAAATTTAAATTTGGGACACTTTTGTTTTGTGTTTTGTGTTGTTTACTAGCTTGTCGTTCTTTTAAAAAAGGGGGGGGGGTTTCGTTAACAATATTTTTTAATTTTTGTTGGTTTTAAACCGGTACTCTCCCGGGCCCAGATCTCCGCACACTAGGTACTTTTCTTTTTGAAGATTATTGGATTAATTTTTTCTCACTCAATTCCTTATTATTAATACTAATGTTTTTTTTTTTTTTTTTTTTTTTTTTTTTTTTTTTCCCCCAAACCGGCCGTAAACCCACCAAGGCAGGGTGGCCCAAAAAGGGAAAAAAGAAAGTTTTTTCTTTTTAAATTTTGTAATTTAAACGGGAAAAAGGGGTTACTAGCCCTTTCTCCCGGGTTTTTGTCGCCTCCTTGAAAACGCATGGGTTACGGAGGAAAAAATTCTTTTTTCCCCCTTCCCCCTGGAGATAAAAAGGAAATAAAAACAACAAGAATAGAAAGAAAATAGAAGAAAACCCCGGGGGGATGTGTATATATTAAAATATATTTCTTGTACAAAATGTGTAGTTTTGACCCAAGGGGTAAGTATGCGGGAGCAGTTATCCCGATTGATGTGTGCCCCCAGGGGATATGCTCGGGGTTTTACTCACCCCCAGATCTTTTTTCCCAGAGCGAGGTTTGGGAGTCTTTGGCCTCTAAAAATATATTGTGGCTGCGGTCTTCTTTGGGCCCCTTTCCCCCAAACTTTTATGACTTTTTCATTTTGGGAGGGGGTTTTTTAAAATTTAAGGGGGGCCAGTTTTCTGGGGGCCCGGCTTTTACCTGCCCGGTCTCTTTGTTTGTCCTGTGTGTGTGTGGGGTGTGTGTTTTGTTGTGTGTGTTTTTGTGTTTTTGTGTGTGTGTGTGTGTGTGGGGTTTTGTGTGTGGGGTGTGTGTGTGTGTGTTTTTTTTTTGTGTGTGTGTACGAACGTAGTCCCCGAAGTCTAGTTGTAGGGGGTTCGAGTCTCCGGGCCCCGTTACTGGGTCATTAAAAAGGTTTTAACCCCTGTTTGGGCCTTTAAAAACTAATCCATACCATCCTTAAAACTATGTACGAATTTAAAAACCTGCATCTCTTTTCCCTTATTGTCCATCTTCCCCTCTTTCCCCCCATGTTCCTCTCTCTGTCTCCTCTACAAACTCCCTCTCAGTATAGAAAAAGGAAAAAAAGAAAGGGGAGCAGTTTAAAACACGAACGATTCTAGGACTTTTTTCTGCTTAAACGCTAATTTTTCCCCGGGAATTTTTTAAGCTTTATCGCTATATAAAGTTGTAAACTGCGCTAACAGGGCAGACAGTCCCGCTCGGCTGTAAAATTTCTCCTTTCCCAAAGCCAAAAAAGGTCTTTTAGTTTGCTTAAAAAGTCTTCAGAAAAAATTAAAGTTTTGCTAACTGAAGCAAGGCAGGTAGTGTTGCCAAACGGCGTGGACTGGTAACACCTTGGGGTTAAGGGGGTGGCCCAAGGGGGGCGTGGATGGGAACACCTAGTGTAGTGTTGCCAGCACGTGGGCTGGTAAACCAGTGGGAAATGTTGCCGGGGCGTGGGGCTGGGGAAACCCAGTTGTGTTTCCCGCGGCCCTGGACTGGTTTAAAAACATAGTGTAGGTTGCCAGGGGGGCTGGATGGTAAACCTAGTGTAGGGGTTGCCAGCGGCGTGGGCTGGGAACCCTTTGTGTAGTGGTTTTCCCGCGGGGGGCTGGTAACACCCGTGTAGGTTGCCCGGCGGGGTGGTAACCAAACCCAGTGTAAGGTTGCCAGCAGCGTGGACTGGTAACACCTAGTGTAGTGTTGCCAGCAGCGGAGACTGGTAACACCTGGTGTAGTGTTGCCAGAGTGTGGACTGGTAACACCTGGAGTAGTGTTGCCAGCAGCGTGGACTGGTAACACCTAGTGTAGTGTTGCCAGCAGCGTGGACTGGTAACACCTAGTGTAGTGTTGCCAGCAGCGGAGACTGGTAACACCTGGTGTAGTGTTACCAGCAGCGGGGACTGGTAACACCTGGTGTACTGTTGCCAGCAGCGGAGACTGGTAACACCTGGTGTAGTGTTGCCAGCAGCGGAGACTGGTAACACCTGGTGTAGTGTTGCCAGCAGCGTAGAACTGGTAACACCTAGTGTAGTGTTGCCAGCAGCGGAGACTGGTAACACCTGGTGTAGTGTTGCCAGCAGCGGAGACTGGTAACACCTGGTGTAGTGTTGCCAGCAGCGGAGACTGGTAACACCTAGTGTAGTGTTGCCAGCGGCGTAGACTGGTAACACCTGGTGTCGTGTTGCCAGCAGCGTAGACTGGTAACACCTGGTGTAGTGTTGCCAGCGGCTTGGACTAGTAACACCTAGTGTAGTGTTGCCAGCATCGTGGACTGGTAACACCTGGTGTAGTGTTGCCAGCGGCGTGGACTGGTAACACCTAGCGTAGTGTTGCCAGCAGCGTGGACTGGCAACACCTAGTGTAGTGTTGCCAGCGGCGTGGACTGGTAACACCTGGTGTAGTGTTGCCAGCAGCGTGGACTGGTAACACCTAGTGTAGTGTTGCCAGCAGCGTGGACTGGCAACACCTAGTGTAGTGTTGCCAGCATCGTGGACTGGTAACACCTAGTGTAGTGTTGCCAGCAGCGTGGACTGGCAACACCTAGTGTAGTGTTGCCAGCAGCGTGGACTGGTAACACCTAGTGTAGTGTTCCCAGCAGCGAGGACTAGTAACACCTAGTGTAGTGTTGCCAGAAGCGTGGACTAGTAACACCTGGTGTAGTGTTGCCAGCAGCGTGGACTGGCAAGACCTAGTGTAGTGTTGCCAGCAGCGTGGACTGGTAACACCTGGTGTAGTGTTGCCAGCAGCGGGAACCGGTAACACCTAGTGTAGTTTTGCCAGCAGCGGGAGCTGTAACACCTGGTGGTAGTGTTGCCACAGCGTGGACTGGTAACACCTTGTGTAGTGTTGCCAGCAGCATGGACTGGTAACACCTAGTGTAGTGTTGCCAGCAGCGTGGACTGGCAACACCTGGTGTAGTGATGCCAGCGGCTTGGACTGGTAACACCTAGTGTAGTGTTGCCAGCGGCGTGGACTGGCAACACCTAGTGTAGTGTTAGCGGCGTGGACTGGTAACACCTAGTGTAGTGTTGCCAGCGGCGTAGACTAGTAACACCTGGTATAGTGTTGCCAGCAGCGGGCACTGGTAACACCTGGTTTAGTGTTGCCAGTGGCGTGGACTAGTAACACCTAGTGTAGTGTTGCCAGCATCGTGGACTCGTAACACCTGGTGTAGTGTTGCCAGCGGCGTGGAATTGTAACACCTAGTGTAGTGTTGCCAGCGGCTTGGACTGGCAACACCTAGTGTAGTGTTGCGAGCAGCGTGGACTGGTAACACCTAGTGTAGTGTTGCGAGCAGCGCGGACTGGCAACACCTAGTGTAGTGTTGCCAGCAGCGGGGACTGGTAACACCTAGTGTAGTGTTGCCAGCAGCGAGGACTAGTAACACCTAGTGTAGTGTTGCCAGAAGCGTGGACTAGTAACACCTGGTGTAGTGTTGCCAGCAGCGTGGACTGGCAACACCTAGTGTAGTGTTGCCAGCAGCGTGGACTCGTAACACCTGGTGTAGTGTTGCCAGCAGCGGGAACCGGTAACACCTAGTGTAGTTTTGCCAGCAGCGGGAGCTGGTAACACCTGGTGTAGTGTTGCCAGCAGCGTGGACTGGCAACACCTTGTGTAGTGTTGCCAGCGGCGTGGACTGGTAACACCTAGTGTAGTGTTGCCAGCAGCGTGGACTGGTAACACCTAGTGTAGTGTTGCCAGCGGCGTGGACTGGTAACACCTAGTGTAGTGTTGCCAGCAGCGTGGACTGGTAACACCTAGTGTAGTGTTCCCAGCAGCGAGGACTAGTAACACCTAGTGTAGTGTTGCCAGAAGCGTGGACTAGTAACACCTGGTGTAGTGTTGCCAGCAGCGTGGACTGGCAACACCTAGTGTAGTGTTGCCAGCAGCGTGGACTGGTAACACCTGGTGTAGTGTTGCCAGCAGCGGGAACCGGTAACACCTAGTGTAGTGTTGCCAGAAGCGTGGACTAGTAACACCTGGTGTAGTGTTGCCAGCAGCGTGGACTGGTAACACCTTGTGTAGTGTTGCCAGCAGCATGGACTGGTAACACCTAGTGTAGTGTTGCCAGCAGCGTGGACTGGCAACACCTGGTGTAGTGATGCCAGCGGCTTGGACTGGTAACACCTAGTGTAGTGTTGCCAGCGGCGTGGACTGGCAACACCTAGTGTAGTGTTAGCGGCGTGGACTGGTAACACCTAGTGTAGTGTTGCCAGCGGCGTAGACTAGTAACACCTGGTATAGTGTTGCCAGCAGCGGGGACTGGTAACACCTTGGTGTAGTGTTTGCCAGTGGCGTGGACTAGTACACACTAGTGTAGTGTTGCCAGCATCGTGGACTCGTAACACCTGGTGTAGTGTTTGCCAGCGGCGTGGAATTGTAACACCTAGTGTAGTGGTTGCCAGCGGCTTGGACTGGCAACACCTAGTGTAGTGTTGCGAGCAGCGTGGACTGGTAACACCTAGTGTAGTGTTGCGAGCAGCGCGGACTGGCAACACCTAGTGTAGTGTTGCCAGCAGCGGGACTGGTAACACCTAGTGTAGTGTTGCCAGCAGCGAGGACTAGTAACACCTAGTGTAGTGTTGCCAGAAGCGTGGACTAGTAACACCTGGTGTAGTGTTGCCAGCAGCGTGGACTGGCAACACCTAGTGTAGTGTTGCCAGCAGCGTGGACTGGTAACACCTGGTGTAGTGTTGCCGTACAGCGGAACCGGTAACACCTGTGTAGTTTTGCCAGCAGCGGGAGCTGGTAACACCTGGTGTAGTGTTGCCAGCAGCGTGGACTGGCAACACCTTGTGTAGTGTTGCCAGCGGCGTGGACTGGTAACACCTAGTGTAGTGTTGCCAGCAGCGTGGACTGGTAACACCTAGTGTAGTGTTGCCAGCGGCGTGGACTGGTAACACCTAGTGTAGTGTTGCCAGCAGCGTGGACTGGTAACACCTGGTGTAGTGTTGCCAGCAGCTTGGACTGGTAACACCTAGTGTAGTGTTGCCAGCGGCGTGGACTGGCAACACCTAGTGTAGTGTTTGCCACGGCGTAGACTGGTAACACCTGGTGTAGTGTTGCCAGCGGCGTAGACTGGTAACACCTGGTGTAGTGTTGCCAGCGGCGTGGACTAGTAACACCTAGTGTAGTGTTGCCAGCATCGTGGACTGGTAACACCTGTGTAGTGTTGCCAGAGCGTGGACTACTAACACCTAGTTAGTGTTGCAGCGGCGTGGACTGGCAACACCTAGTGTAGTGTTGCAGCGCGTGGACTGGTAACACCTGTGTAGTGTTGCCAGCAGCGTGGACTGGTAACACCTAGTGTAGTGTTGCCAGCAGCGTGGACTGGTAACACCTAGTGTAGTGTTGCCATCAGCGGAGACTGGTAACACCTGGTGTAGTGTTGCCAGAGTGTGGACTGGTAACACCTAGAGTAGTGTTGCCAGCAGCGGGACTGGTAACACCTGTGTAGTGTTCCAGCAGCGTGGACTGGTAACACCTAGTGTAGTGTTGCCATCAGCGAGACTGGTAACACCTGGTGTAGTGTTACCAGCAGCGGGACTTGTAACACCTGGTGTAGTGTTGCCAGCAGCGGAGACTGGTAACACTGGTGTAGTGTTGCCAGCAGCGGAGACTGGTAACACCTGGTGTAGTGTTGCCAGCAGCGGAGACTGGTAACACCTGGTGTAGTGTTGCCAGCAGCGGAGACTGGTAACACCTGGTGTAGTGTTGCCAGCAGCGGAGACTGTAACACCTGGGTGTAGTGTTACCAGCAGCGGAGTCTGGTAACACCTGGTGTAGTGTTGCCTGCAGCGGAGACTGGTAACACCTGGTGTAGTGTTGCCAGCAGCGGAGACTAGTAACACCTGGTGTAGTGTTACCAGCAGCGGAGACTGGTAACACCTGGTGTAGTGTTGCCAGCAACGGAGACTGGTAACACCTGGTGTAGTGTTACCAGCAGCGGAGACTGGTAACACTTTTGTAGTGTTACCAGCAGTGGAGACTGGTAACACCTGGTTAGTGTTACCAGCAGCGGGACTGGTAACACCTGGTGTAGTGTTACCAGCAGTGGGGACTGGTAACACCTGTGTAGGTTGCCAGTAGCGGAGACTGGTAACACCTGGTGTAGTGTTGCCAGCAGCGGGGACTGGTAACACCTAGTGTAGTGTTTGCCAGCAGCGGGGACTGGTAACACCTGGTGTAGTGTTGCCAGCAGCGGGGACTGGTAACACCTGGTGTAGTGTTGCCAGCAGCGGGGACTGGTAACACCTGGTGTAGTGTTTGCCAGCAGCGGGACTGGTAACACCTGGTGTAGTGTTGCCAGCAGCGGACTGGTAACACCTGTGTAGTGTTGCCAGCAGCGGGGACTGGTAACACACTGGTGTATGTTGCCAGCAGCGGGACTGGTAACACCTAGTGTAGTGTTGCCAGCAGCATGGACTGGTAACACCTAGTGTAGTGTTGCCAGCAGCGGGGACTGGTAACACCTAGTGTAGTGTTAGCGGCGTGGACTGGTAACACCTAGTGTAGTGTTGCCAGCGGCGTAGAGTAGTCACACCTGGTATAGTGTTGCCAGCAGCGGGGACTGGAAACACCTGGTGTAGTGTTGCCAGTGGCGTGGACTAGTAACACCTAGTGTAGTGTTGCCAGCATCGTGGACTGGTAACACCTGGTGTAGTGTTGCCAGCGGCGTGGAATTGTAACACCTAGTGTACTGTTGCCAGCGGCTTGGACTGGCAACACCTAGTGTAGTGTTGCGAGCAGCGTGGACTGGTAACACCTAGTGTAGTGTTGCGAGCAGCGCGGACTGGCAACACCTAGTGTAGTGTTGCCAGCAGCGGGGACTGGTAACACCTAGTGTAGTGTTGCCAGCAGCGAGGACTAGTAACACCTAGTGTAGTGTTGCCAGAAGCGTGGACTAGTAACACCTGGTGTAGTGTTGCCAGCAGCGTGGACTGGCAACACCTAGTGTAGTGTTGCCAGCAGCGTGGACTGGTAACACCTGGTGTAGTGTTGCCAGCAGCGGGAACCGGTAACACCTAGTGTAGTTTTGCCAGCAGCGGGAGCTGGTAACACCTAGTGTAGTGTTGCCAGCAGCGTGGACTGGCAACACTTTGTGTAGTGTTGCCAGCGGCGTGGACTGGTAACACCTAGTGTAGTGTTGCCAGCAGCGTGGACTGGTAACACCTAGTGTAGTGTTGCCAGCGGCGTGGACTGGTAACACCTAGTGTAGTGTTGCCAGCAGCGTGGACTGGTAACACCTGGTGTAGTGTTGCCAGCAGCTTGGACTGGTAACACCTAGTGTAGTGTTGCCAGCGGCGTGGACTGGCAACACCTAGTGTAGTGTTGCCAGCGGCGTAGACTGGTAACACCTGGTGTAGTGTTGCCAGCAGCGTAGACTGGTAACACCTGGTGTAGTGTTGCCAGCGGCGTGGACTTGTAACACCTAGTGTAGTGTTGCCAGCGGCGTGGACTGGCAACACCTAGTGTAGTGTTGCGAGCGGCGTGGACTGGTAACACCTGGTGTAGTGTTGCCAGCAGCGTGGACTGGTAACACCTAGTGTAGTGTTGCCAGCAGCGTGGACTGGTAACACCTAGTGTAGTGTTGCCAGCAGCGGAGACTGGTAACACCTGGTGTAGTGTTGCCAGAGTGTGGACTGGTAACACCTGGAGTAGTGTTGCCAGCAGCGTGGACTGGTAACACCTAGTGTAGTGTTGCCAGCAGCGTGGACTGGTAACACCTAGTGTAGTGTTGCCAGCAGCGGAGACTGGTAACACTTGGTGTAGTGTTACCAGCAGCGGGGACTGGTAACACCTGGTGTACTGTTGCCAGCAGCGGAGACTGGTAACACCTGGTGTAGTGTTGCCAGCAGCGGAGACAGGTAACACCTGGTGTAGTGTTGCCAGCAGCGTAGACTGGTAACACCTAGTGTAGTGTTGCCAGCAGCGGAGACTGGTAACACCTGGTGTAGTGTTGCCAGCAGCGGAGACTGGTAACACCTGGTGTAGTGTTGCCAGCAGCGGAGACTGGTAACACCTAGTGTAGTGTTGCCAGCGGCGTAGACTGGTAACACCTGGTGTCGTGTTGCCAGCAGCGTAGACTGGTAACACCTGGTGTAGTGTTGCCAGCGGCTTGGACTAGTAACACCTAGTGTAGTGTTGCCAGCATCGTGGACTGGTAACACCTGGTGTAGTGTTGCCAGCGGCGTGGACTGGTAACACCTAGCGTAGTGTTGCCAGCAGCGTGGACTGGCAACACCTAGTGTAGTGTTGCCAGCGGCGTGGACTGGTAACACCTGGTGTAGTGTTGCCAGCAGCGTGGACTGCTAACACCTAGTGTAGTGTTGCCAGCAGCGTGGACTGGCAACAACCTAGTGTATGTGTTTGCCAGCATCGTGGACTGGTAACACCTAGTGTAGTGTTGCCAGCAGCGTGGACTGGCAACACCTAGTGTAGTGTTGCCAGCAGCGTGGACTGGTAACACCTAGTGTAGTGTTCCCAGCAGCGAGGACTAGTAACACCTAGTGTAGTGTTGCCAGAAGCGTGGACTAGTAACACCTGGTGTAGTGTTGCCAGCAGCGTGGACTGGCAAGACCAAGTGTAGTGTTGCCAGCAGCGTGGACTGGTAACACCTGGTGTAGTGTTGCCAGCAGCGGGAACCGGTAACACCTAGTGTAGTTTTGCCAGCAGCGGGAGCTGGTAACACCTGGTGTAGTGTTGCCAGCAGCGTGGACTGGTAACACCTTGTGTAGTGTTGCCAGCAGCATGGACTGGTAACACCTAGTGTAGTGTTGCCAGCAGCGTGGACTGGCAACACCTGGTGTAGTGATGCCAGCGGCTTGGACTGGTAACACCTAGTGTAGTGTTGCCAGCGGCGTGGACTGGCAACACCTAGTGTAGTGTTAGCGGCGTGGACTGGTAACACCTAGTGTAGTGTTGCCAGCGGCGTAGACTAGTAACACCTGGTATAGTGTTGCCAGCAGCGGGCACTGGTAACACCTGGTGTAGTGTTGCCAGTGGCGTGGACTAGTAACACCTAGTGTAGTGTTGCCAGCATCGTGGACTCGTAACACCTGGTGTAGTGTTGCCAGCGGCGTGGAATTGTAACACCTAGTGTAGTGTTGCCAGCGGCTTGGACTGGCAACACCTAGTGTAGTGTTGCGAGCAGCGTGGACTGGTAACACCTAGTGTAGTGTTGCGAGCAGCGCGGACTGGCAACACCTAGTGTAGTGTTGCCAGCAGCGGGGACTGGTAACACCTAGTGTAGTGTTGCCAGCAGCGAGGACTAGTAACACCTAGTGTAGTGTTGCCAGAAGCGTGGACTAGTAACACCTGGTGTAGTGTTGCCAGCAGCGTGGACTGGCAACACCTAGTGTAGTGTTGCCAGCAGCGTGGACTCGTAACACCTGGTGTAGTGTTGCCAGCAGCGGGAACCGGTAACACCTAGTGTAGTTTTGGCCAGCAGCGGGAGCTGGTAACAACCTGTGTAGTGTTGCCAGCAGCGTGGACTGGCAACACCTTGTGTAGTGTTGCCAGCGGCGTGGACCTGGTAACACCTAGTGTAGTGTTGCCAGCAGCGTGGACTGGTAACACCTAGTGTAGTGTTTGCCAGCGGCGTGGACTGGTAACACCTAGTGTAGTGTTGCCAGCAGCGTGGACTGGTAACACCTTAGTGTAGTGTTCCCAGCAGCGAGGACTAGTAACACCTAGTGTAGTGTTGCAGAAGCGTGGACAGTAACACCTGGTGTAGTGTTGCCAGCAGCGTGGACTGGCAACACCTAGTGTATGTTTGCCAGCAGCGTGGACTGGTAACACCTGTGTAGTGTTGCCAGCAGCGGAACCTGTAACACCTAGTGTAGTTTTGCCAGCAGCGGGACTGTAACACCTGTGTAGTGTTGCCAGCAGCGTGGACTGGTAACACCTTGTCTAGTGTTGCCAGCAGGATGGACTGTGTAACACCTAGTGTAGTGTTGCCAGCAGCGTGGACTGCAACACCTGTGTAGTGATGCCAGCGGCTTGGACTGGTAACACCTATTGTAGTGTTGCCAGCGCGTGACTGGAACACCTAGTGTAGTGTTAGCGGCGTGGACTGGTAACACCTAGTGTAGTGTTGCCAGCGGCGTAGACTAGTAACACTGTAAGTGTTGCCCAGCAGCGGGAACTAGTAACAACCTAGTGTAGTGTTGCCAGAGCGTGACTAGTAACACCTGGTGTAGTGTTGCCAGCAGCGTGGACTGAACACCTAGTGTAGTGTTGCCACAGCGTGGACTTGTAACACCTAGTGTAGTGTTGCCAGCGCGGACCTGTCAAACCTAGTTATTTCTGCCAGCAGCGGGACTGGTAACACCTGTGTAGTGTTGCAGCAGCGCGGACTGGCAACGCCTAGTGTAGTGTTTGCCAGCAGCGGGACTGGTAACACCTAGTGTAGTGTTGCCAGCAGCGAGGACTAGTAACACCTAGTGTAGTGTTGCCAGAACGTGGACTAGTAACACCTGTGTAGTGTTGCCAGCGGCGTGGACTGGCAACACCTAGTGTAGTGTTTGCCAGCGACGTGGACTGGTAACACCTGGTGTGTGTTGCCAGCAGCGGAACCGTAACACCTAGTGATTTTGCCCAGCGGAGCGGTAACACCTGGTGTAGTGTTGCCAGCAGCGTGGACGGCAACACCTTGTGTAGTGTTGCCAGCGGCGTGGACTGTAACACCTAGTGTAGTGTTGCCAGCACGTGGACTGTAACACCTAGGTGTAGTGTTGCCAGCGCGTGACGGTAACACCAGTGAGTGTTGCCACACGTGACTGTAACACCTGAGTGTAGTGTTGCCAGCAGCTTGGACTGGTAACACCTAGTGTAGTGTTGCCAGCGGCGTGGACTGGCAACACCTAGTGTAGTGTTGCCAGCGGCGTAGACTGGTAACACCTGGTGTAGTGTTGCCAGCAGCGTAGACTGGTAACACCTGGTGTAGTGTTGCCAGCGGCGTGGACTAGTAACACCTAGTGTAGTGTTGCCAGCATCGTGGACTGGTAACACCTGGTGTAGTGTTGCCAGCGGCGTGGACTTGTAACACCTAGTGTAGTGTTGCCAGCGGCGTGGACTGGCAACACCTAGTGTAGTGTTGCGAGCGGCGTGGACTGGTAACACCTGGTGTAGTGTTGCCAGCAGCGTGGACTGGTAACACCTAGTGTAGTGTTGCCAGCAGCGTGGACTGGTAACACCTAGTGTAGTGTTGCCAGCAGCGGAGACTGGTAACACCTGGTGTAGTGTTGCCAGAGTGTGGACTGGTAACACCTGGAGTAGTGTTGCCAGCAGCGTGACTGGTAACACCTAGTGTAGTGTTGCCAGCAGCGTGGACTGGTAACACCTAGTGTAGTGTTGCCATCAGCGGAGACTGGTAACACCTGGTGTAGTGTTACCAGCAGCGGGGACTGGTAACACCTGGTGTAGTGTTGCCAGCAGCGGAGACTGGTAACACCTGGTGTAGTGTTGCCAGCTAGCGGAGACTGGTAACACCTGTGTAGTGTTGCCAGCAGCGGAGACTGGTAACACCTGGTGTAGTGTTGCCAGCAGCGGAGACTGGTAACACCTGGTGTAGTGTTGCCAGCAGCGGAGACTGGTAACACCTGGTGTAGTGTTACCAGCAGCGGAGTCTGGTAACACCTGGTGTAGTGTTGCCTGCAGCGGAGACTGGTAACACCTGGTGTAGTGTTGCCAGCAGCGGAGACTAGTAACACCTGGTGTAGTGTTACCAGCAGCGGAGACTGGTAACACCTGGTGTAGTGTTGCCAGCAACGGAGACTGGTAACACCTGGTGTAGTGTTACCAGCAGCGGAGACTGGTAACACTTTTGTAGTGTTACCAGCAGTGGAGACTGGTAACACCTGGTATAGTGTTACCAGCAGCGGGGACTGGTAACACCTGGTGTAGTGTTACCAGCAGTGGGGACTGGTAACACCTGGTGTAGTGTTGCCAGTAGCGGAGACTGGTAACACCTGGTGTAGTGTTGCCAGCAGCGGGGACTGGTAACACCTAGTGTAGTGTTGCCAGCAGCGGGGACTGGTAACACCTGGTGTAGTGTTTCCAGCAGCGGGGACTGGTAACACCTGGTGTAGTGTTGCCAGCAGCGGGGACTGGTAACACCTGGTGTAGTGTTGCCAGCAGCGGGGACTGGTAACACCTGGTGTAGTGTTGCCAGCAGCGTAGACTGGTAACACCTGGTGTAGTGTTGCCAGCAGCGGGGACTGGTAACACCTGGTGTAGTGTTGCCAGCAGCGGGGACTGGTAACACCTGGTGTAGTGTTGCCAGCAGCGGGGACTGGTAACACCTGGTGTAGTGTTGCCAGCAGCGGAGACTGGTAACACCTGGTGTAGTGTTGCCAGCAGCGGGGACTGGTAACACCTGGTGTAGTGTTGCCACAGCGGGACTGGTAACACCTGGTGTAGTGTTGCCAGCAGCGGGGACTGGTAACACCTGTGTATGTTGCCAGCAGCGAGAGACTGGTAACACCTGGTGTAGTGTTGCCAGCAGCGGGGACTGGTAACACCTGGTGTAGTGTTGCCAGCAGCGGAGACTGGTAACACCTGGTGTAGTGTTGCCAGCAGCGGGGACTGGTAACACCTGGTGTAGTGTTGCCAGCAGCGGAGACTGGTAACACCTGGTGTAGTGTTGCCAGCAGCGGGGACTGGTAACACCTTGTGTAGTGTTGCCTGCAGCGGGGACTGGTAATACCAGGTGTAGTGTTGCCAGCAGCGGGGACTGGTAACACCTGGTGTAGTGTTGCCAGCAGTTGGCTCTCCTACGATGTATGTTCGTGTGTATTAAGTTGCATTCCAGTGGATGTACAGCAGCTCTCATGTATACAGAGAAGAGATATACACACGACTAAGTGGAGTCTCAATTTGTGTTTGTGTGCGTGTGTGTGTGTGTGTGTGTGTGTGTGTGTGTGGTGTGTGTGTGTGTGTGTGTGTGTGTGTGTGCGTGCGTGTGTGTGTGTGTGTGTGTGTGTGTTGTGTGTGTGTGTGTGTGTGCGTGCGTGTGCGTGTGTGTGTGTGTGTGTGTGTGTGTGTGTGTGTGTGTGTGTGTGTGGGTGTGCGTGTGTGTGTGTGTGCGTGTGTGTGTGTGCATGTGTATGTGTGTGTATGTGTGTGTGTGTGGTGTGTGTGTGTGTGTGTGTGTTGTGCGTGTGTGTGTGTGTGTGTGTGTGTGTGTGTGTGTGTGTGTGTGTGTGTGTGGTGTGTGTGCGTGTTGTGTGTGTGTGTGTGTGTGTGTGGTGTGTGAGTGTGTGTGTGTGTGTACTCACTTAGTTGTGGTTGCAGGGGTCGAGTCATAGCTCCTGGCCCCCACCTCTTCACCGGTCGCTACTCGGTGTGTGTGTACTCACCTAATTGTGGTTGCTTGGGTCGAGACTCAACTCCTGGCCCGTCGTCTTCACTGATATGTAGTAGGTCCTCTCTCTCTCTCTCTGCTTCCTGAGCTTTGTCATACCTCGTCTTAAAGCTATGTATGGTTCCTGCCTCCACTACATCACTTACTAGGCTATTCCACTTCCTGACGACTCTATGACTGAAGAAATGCTTCCTAACATCCCTTTGACTCGTGTGAGTCTTCAGCTTCCAATTGTGACCCCTTGTTTTTGTGTCCCCTCTCTGGAACATCCTGTCTCTGTCCACCTTGTCTATTCCACGCAGTATTTTGTATGTTGCTATCATGTCTTCCCTGACCCACCTGTCCTCCAGTGTCGTCAGTCCAATTTCCCTCAACCTTTCTTCGTAGGGCATTCCCCTGAGCTCCGGAACTAGCCTTGTTGCAAACCTTTGCACTTTCTCTAATTTCCTGACGTGCTTGACCAGGTGTGGGTTACAAACTGGTGCTGCGTACTCCAGTATGGGCCTGACGTACACAGTGTACAGTGTCTTGAACGATTCCTTACTAAGGTATCGGAACGCTATTAACAGGTTTGCCAGGCGCCCATATGCTGCAGCAGTTATCTGGTTGATGCGTGCCTCCGGAGACGTGCTCGTTGTTATGGTCACCCCAAGATCTTTCTCCTTGAGTGAGGTTTGCAGTCTTTGTCCACCTAGCCTGTACTCTGTCTGTGGTCTTCTTTGCCCTTCCCAAATCTTCATGACTTTGCATTTGGCAGGGTTGAATTCGAGAAGCCAGTTTCTGAACCACGTGTCCAGCCTATCCAGGTCTCTTTGTTGTCTTGTCTGGTCCTCATCTGATTTAATCCTTCTCATTAACTTCACATCATCTGCGAACAGGGACACTTCTGAGTCTATCTCTTCCATCATGTCATTCACATATATCAAAAATAGCACTGGTCCTAGGACTGACCCCTGTGGGACCCCGCTCGTCACAGGTGTCCACTGTGATACCTCATCACGTACCATGACTCGTTGTTGCCTCCCTGTCAGGTATTCTCTGATCCATTCCGGTGCCCTTCCTGTTATACGCACCTGATCCTCCAGCTTTTGCACTAATCTCACGTGAGGAACTGTGTCGAAGGCAATGTATGAATTCTGTCTAGGTTGTTTTCCTTCCTGATTACTCTAAGGCTGAATAAGTATTTCCTAACATCCCTGTGGCTAATCTATTCTGTTTATTTTCAGCTGTGATCTCAGGTACGTGAGACCCGCCTCTGTAATACACTCCCTCTCTCCACGCTGTTATCTCAGGATTTTGTACGTCGTAATCGTGTCACATCTAGTTCTCCAGTTCTCACCCCATCACTCCCTCGCCCCATCACTCACTCACCTCATCACTCCCTCGCCCCATCACTCACTCACCCCGTCACTTCCTCACCATCATTACTCCCTCACCCCATCACTTCCTCACCATCATTAAATCCCTCACCCCATTACTCCCCCACCATCATTACTCCCTCACCCCATCACCCTCACCCCCTCACACCCTCACCATCATCAAATCCCCCACTCATCACTCCCTCACCATCATTACTCCTCACCCATCACTCCCTCACCATCATTCTCCCTCACCCTATCGCTTCCCCCACCCCATCACACAATCACCATCATCACTCCCTCACCCCATTCACTCCCTCACCCCATCATTCCCTAACCATCATCACTCCCTCACCCATCACTCCATCATACAATCACACCCTCACCATCACTCCCTCACCCCATCACTCCTCACCCATCACTACTCCTCCATCACTACTTCACCAAACCTCACCATCATTACCCCCTCACCACCATCACTCTTTCACCCCATCACTCCCTCCCCATCATTACTCCCCCCCCCCCCAAAATCATTTTCCCCTCACTTCATCCCCCCCTAAAACCCCTCTTTCCCCTCACCCATCACTCCCCCCCCCCCCCATCACCCCCCCACCATAATCATTTCCCTCTCCCCATCATTTTCCCACCATCATCTTTAATTTCCCTCACCATTATACTCATTCACCCCATAAACCCCCTTTACCTAAATCCCTCACCCCACACCCCCCCTCACTATCAAAACTCCCTCAGCACTTCATTTTCCCTCCCCCCATCACTCCCTCAAAACCATCACTTCCCAACATCACACTCACTCACCATCATCACCCCCTTCCCCATCATCCTCAAATCACATCATCACTTCTCACTATCATCACTCCCTCACCCATCACCCCTCACCCCATCCCCCCCTCCCCCCCATCACCCCCCCATAACCATTAAATCACCCCAAACCCCAATCATCCCCCTTTTTATCATCATACCCCTTCCCCAATCACACCCTCACCACAGCACTCCCTCACCCCATCACTCCCTCACCCCCAATTCACCCCCCCTCACCATCAACACCCCCCTCACCCCAACACTCCCTACCCCATCACTCCATCAAAAATCACCCTTTTCCCCTAAACCAAAACATTCCTTCACCATCACACCCCCCCCCATTCCCCCCTCACTCCATCACCCCCTTTAAACCCCATCACTCCCCACTCCTTTCCATTCCCTCACCTTTCATCTTTCCATCACCATCATCACTCACCCTCACCATCGTCACCCCCCCTCACCCATTCCCTTACCATCATCATTCCCTCCCCAAACATCACCCCCTCCCCAATCACTTTCCCCTCACCATCATCACTCCCTCATCATCATCACTCCCCACCACATCATTTCCTTTCCCACCATCATCATTTCCTTCACCATAAACACTCCGCAACCATCATCTTTCCTTCAACCCATCACCCACCTCCCCACCATCTTCCCCACCCCCTCACCCCATCACTCCCTCACCATAAACGTTTCCCCCTCATCATCATCACTCCCTCACCATCATAAATCCCTTCCCCAAACACCCCATTTCCTTAAATCATCATCCTCCTCACCAATAACCCCCCCATCATAAACCACCCTCACCACCATCACTCCTAAACTATCATCACCCCCCTCACCATAAACCCCACTTCCCACAATCCTCATCTATCACCATCTTTCACTCCCCAAACCATCACCCCCCCTAAAACCTTTCCAACATTCAAAACAACCATCATCACTCCCTCACCACCATAAAACCCCCTTTTTCCCACCCTCACTCCGTCCCTTTCAAAAACAAGCTCATCATCATCATTTCCCTCCCTCTCCCCAATCCCCTTCATCATCATTTCCCTCCCCCCATCACTTTCCCTCACCTCCATCATTTCCCCACCAAAACCCTTTCCCTCCCATCATCACTCCCAAACCATCACACCCCCTCACTATCATCACTCCCTACCACCCATCCCTCCCCTCACCATCATCCCTCCCTTACCATCACACTATCAAAACCACCATCATTTTCCCTCACCCTTTATCGCCCCCTTCACTATCATCACTCCCCACCACACGGGTCCCTCACAATAAACACTCCCTCCCATTATCACTCCTTCGCAACATCCACTCTAAACCCCCCCAATCACCCCCTCCCCACCCCACCCAACCCTCCCACTCACTCCCCCACCCCATCACTAACCTCCCTCCCCCCATCCCCCCCCTTTCACCTTCATACCCCCCCACTTTAAACACTCCCCCCAACCCCCTTTCCCACCCCATCAAAACCACCAACCCCTCATCATCACAAAAACTCCCTCCCCCTTCACTCCATCAAAACCCCACACCCTCATCATCACCCCCTCACCCCCATCACCCCCCCAAAACCCCCTATCACTCCCTCCCCCCCATCACTACCTCCCCCAAAATTACCCCTAACCATAAATTACAAACCCTCACCATCCCCTTTTTCCCACCCTACACCCCTCACCATCATTAACTCCCACACAACATCACCCCCCCCCCCAAACACTCCCCACCCCATCACTCGCTCACCCCCATCATTTTCCCCCCTCCCAAATCATTTCCTTCAACCCCATCACACCCCCCCACTATAAACACTTCCCCCACCCCTTAAATTCCCTCACCATCAATTTATTTCCCCACCTAAATACCCCTTCACCCCCCATCCCTCCCCCAAAAATCCCAAAACGGGCCCACCCCATCACTCACTCACTATCATTACTCCCTCACCCCATTTTTACTCCCTCACCCCATAAAACTCCCTCACACCATCACTTGGAACCCCCCCTCAACATCACACTCCCTCATCATCATCACCCCATCACCATCATCATTTTTTTCACTATCATAACTTTCCACCATCCCCCAACCCCTCACCATCCCCCTTCCCCTCCCCCCCATCACTACCCCTCACCCCATCACTCAATCCCCCCATAAACACCCCTTTAAATAAACATCATTTATTTCACCATCACACCCCCTCACCATCAGCCCGGACCTACCCCCCACCCCATCATTTCCCTAAACCATCTTACCCCCCCCCCATCACACACTCCAACCATCACCCCCATCAAAATCAGCCCCCCCCCCCTCCCTCCCCATCATCTTTCCATCACCTTTATTTCCCTTACCCCATCACCCCCCACAAAACCATAAACCCCCTTTTCCATCACCCCCTTCACCCTCAACCTTTTAAACCTTCCCTCACCACACCCAAACCCCTCACCATCATCATCCCCCGCATCATCTTTCCCCTAACCATCTTTCATTTCCTCACCATCATCCAACTCCCCGCCATCAAACCCCCCCACCACACATTCCCTCACCCATAAATCACACCCCCTTCACCATCATAAATTTTCCTAAACCCATAAACATTTCCCTTTCGCCATCATCTTTTCCCTCACCACATCACTGCCTCATAAACATCACTCTCCCCCATTACACCCACTCCTTTTAAACCATCATCATTTCCCTTCACCCATCACCCTTTTCCCCTAAACCATCATCACCCCTCACCCCTCACTCCCTCACCATCATCACTTCCCTAAACCCATCAACCCCTAAACCTTTCAATTGCTTCCTCCCCAACATCATTTCTCTCACCATTATCATAAATTTTTCCCCTTAAACCATCATCAATTCTTTCACCACCATCACCCCCTTAAACCATCACACGCCCCCCCCAAAAACCAATCAATCACCATCATCATTTCCTTTCCCCTTCAATCACTCCCTCACATCATCACCTCCCTCACCACACCCACCCCCTTTCATAAATCATCACTCACTCACCACCATCATTTCCTTCACCATCACCCATTTCCCCACCACCATTTTTCCCTCCCCCATCATTTCCCCCCATCATAAATTTTCCCCTCCCATAAACACCCCTCTCCCCAATCATCACTTCCTCACCATCATCATTTCCCTCCACCATAAACCACTCCCTCCCCAACATCACTCTCTCACCATAAAACCTCCCCCACCATCATCACAACCCCCTCACCATCACATTCAAACACCATCATCATTTCCCTCACCATCATAAATTTTCCTTTCACCATCATCACTCCGCACCCCACACCAACATTTAACCCCCATCTCACCCTCTCACCATAAACACTCCTTCACCATAAAACACTCCCCCCCCCTCCCCATCATTTCCCCTCACCCCACACTCCTCACCTTCACAACTCCCCTCACCACATCACTTCCCTCACCCAATCATCCTCCCTAAACTATCATCACTCCCTCACTATAAACGCCCCCCTCACCATCATAAATCCCTCCCGTCATTTCCCTCCTCATCACCTCCCTCACCACCACACCCACCATCATCACCTTCACCCCTTCCCCCCCCTAGCCCCATCACTCCCTCACAAACATCACTCCCTCACCATCATCACTTCCTCACCATCATCAATCCCTCCCAATCATCTCTCCCTCACCATCATCACTCCCTCACCATCAATCTCTCTCACCGACATTCTCCCCACCATCTTTCCTCCCTAAAACCAAATTTTTCAAATCCCATCACACTTCCCTCCCCAAACCATCACTCCCTTTCCCCATCATCACTCCCTAAACCTCATCACCCCCTTCCCAAATTCATCACCCCCACACCTCTTTCACTCCTTTAACTATCATAAACCCCTTTCCCATAAACACTCCCCCCCCAACACCCTTTCCCTCACCAAAACGCTCCCTAAACCCCATCATAAACCCCCTCCCATAAAGTCCCCCAAAACCATAAATCCCCTTCCCTCCCCAAACATCACTCCCTAAACAAACATCACCCCAAAACTATCACACTCCCTAAACCCAAATCACTCCCTCACCATACCCTTCCTCACAATCATAAAACTCCCTCACAATCTTTCACTCTCCCCCATCATCACTCCTCCACCATCATCACTCCCCCCCCCATCATCACCCCCCTCACCATAATCGCTCCCTTAAACCATCACCCACTCTCTCACCATAAACACCCCCACCACCATCCCCTGCCCCCTAAACCATTTTCATCCCTAAACCATCATCATTTCCTCATCATCATCACCCCCTCACCATCTTTAACTCCCTAACCTTTCCCCCTCCTTAAACCATCATAAACCCCCTCCCCAAATCTTTAAACTTTCCCTCACCACCACCCCCCCCCTTTCCACCTTTTAACACCTCTCACCATCATCACTTCCTCATCATCATCAACCCCCCCCCTCACCATCATTACCCCTCACCATCCTCCCCCTTAAACCCATAATAAACTCCCCCCACCATCATTACCCCTCACCTTTCATCACCCCCTCCCCAATCCATCACTTCCTCGCCATCCTCATTTCCCCTCATCGTCTCACTCACTCCTATCATCACCCTTCAAAATAAATTCACTCCCTCACCACATCACTCCCTCACCCAATCATCACCCCTCTCCCCAATCATAAACCCACACCATAAAATTTAAAATCCCTAAAAAATAATCCCCTCCCCAAACCTCACTCCCTCAAAAATCAATCACTCCCCCCACCATCATCCCCCTCCCACACCTTTCTTTCACTCCCTCACCCATCATCATTTCCCCCCCCAAAATCATAAACCTCCCCCCCCACTATCATCACTCCCAACCTATCATCACTCCCCTCCCCAAATCATTACCCTTCCCCACCATCATCATTTCCCCCACCATCATCATCCCCTCCCCCCATCATCACTCCCCCCAACATCATCCCCTCCCTCCCCAAACATCACCCTTTTAAACCATCATCACTTCCCCCCCCCATCATCGCTCCCCTCACCATCATCACCTCTCCCCAAACATCATTTCCCTCACCACCATCCCCTCCCCTCACCTTTAAATCACCCCTCACCATAAACACCCCTCCCCCATCACCCAACTTCCTCACCATCCTAAACCCCCTCACCCGCATCACTCCCCTCTCTATCAAAACCCCTTTTCCCCCCCCCATCACTCCCCACCACATCATTTTCCCTCACCATCACCTCTCTCACCAAAAATCACTCTTCCCCAAACTCACCCCACCCACCATCATCTTTCCCACAAACCAAAATCATTCCTCCCCCTCATCACCCCCTCCCCAAACATCACCCCTCCCTCACCTTCATCACCCCCTCACCACATCACTCCCCTCACCTCTTCACTCTCTAAAACCATCATCATCCTACCTCACCACTATACTCCCTCACCATCATCATTTCCCTCACCATCACACCCCTCCCCCATCATCACTCTCTCACCATCATCAACCCTCACCACCATCATTTCCCCCTCACCATCATCACTCCCTAAACCATCACCATTTCCCCCTAAACATCATCCCCCCCCTAAAAAAAACGTTACCCCCTCACCATCTTCACTCCTTCCCATCAAAACCCACCCCAAACATCACTCCCCAAACCAAATCTTCACTCTCTACCATCATCACTCACCTTTAAACAGGGCCCCCTCACCATTTTTCCCCCCTCACCACATAAAATTCCCTCACCATCATCACTCCTTCCCCCATCGTCGCCCCCCCACCACCCTTCACCCCTCACCATACATCCCCCTAAACCAAATAAACACTCCCCACCATCATCACTTCCTCACCATCATCATTTTCCTTCACCGCCCATCACTCCCTCTCCATCACACCCCTTCACCATCATCACTTCCCTCCCCATCATCCCTCACCACCCAACACTCACCTCATCACTCACCCCTTTTTCATCCTCCCCTCCCCCTAAATCACTCCCTCACCATCCTCACTCTTTCACCATCTTTCCCCCTCACCATCATCATTCCCCCCACCATCATCATTTCCCCTAAACCATCATCACTCCCTCACCATCATCACCCCTCACCATCACCCTCCCTCACCATCATCTTTTCCTCTCCTCATCACCCCTCCCTCCCCAAACATCCCCCTTTTCACTCCTCCATCATAAATCCCCCCCAATCATCATTTCCCTCACCTTTCATCACTCCCTCCCATCATCACTCCCCACCATCATCACCCCTCCCCACCATAAACACTCCCTCACCTCACCCCCTCCCCCAATCATCAAAAACCCCCTCCCCACCATCACCCCCTCTCCTTTAAACCCACTCCCCCCACCCATCATCACTTCCCCCTCATCATCACCCCCTCACCATCTTTTCCCCTTTCCCCTTAAACCACCCCTCACCCCTTTCCCACCATCACACTCCTTCCCCCTCATCACTCCCTCACCATCATCACATCGTCACCACCCAATCACTCACCCCCCATAAACCCCCACCTTTTAAAAACCCCCCCTCACCTTTTCACACTCCCTCACCATCATCACCCTTAAACCATCATCCCACTCCCTCACCACCCATCATTTCCCTCACCATCATCACTCCCCTCCCCCATCATAAATCATTCCCCCCCTCACACATTACCCTCTTTAAACCATCACCCACCCCCTCACCATAAACCACCTTCCCCGTCATCATTTTCCCTCTCCATCATCATTTCCTTCACCATCACCCAACTCCCTCCCCAAAAACCATAAATCACCACCTATCATTTCCCCTCCCTTTTTTCCTCCCCACCATCACATTTCCCTCCCCAAACCCACTTTTTAAAATACCATCTTTCACCCCCTCACCATCATCTTTTCCCCTTTTCACCATCATCATCCCCTCACCATCTAAACCTTCCCCATCATCCCCTCCCTCAGCATCACCCACTCCCCCCCATAAACCCCCCCCTCCCCCCATCACCCAATCCCCCCATCTTCACTCCCCACCATAAACACTCTCTCACCATCATCACTCCCTAAACCACCCATCACCCCCCTCACCATCATCACTCCCCCCCAACCCATCACCCCCCCTCTCCATCATCACTCCCTCGCCATCATAAACTCCCTCACCATCATCACTCCCCCCCACCATCATTATTTCCCTCCCCAAACCTCACCCCCTTCCCCATAAACACCCCCCCACCTTTCATCACTCCCTCACCATCATCACTTCCTCAAAAACCCCACTCTTCACCATCATCACTCCCTAACCACCCATCACTCCCTCACCATCATCACTCCCTCATTATCATTACTCCCTCACCATCCTCACTCTCTCACCATCATCACTCCCTCACCATCCTCACTCCCTCACCATCATCACTCCCTCACCATCATCACTCCCTCACCGTCATCACTTCCTCACCATCCTCACTCTATCACCATCATCACTCCCTCACCATCATCACTCCCTCACCATCATCACTTCCTCACCATCATTTCTCCTTCACCATCCTCACTCTCTCACCATCATTACTCCCTCACCATCCTCACTCTCTCACCATCATCACTCCCTCACCATCATCACTCCCTCACCATCATCACTCCCTCACCATCATCACTCCCTCACCATCATCACTCCCTCACCATCATCACTCCCTCACCATCATCACTCCCTCACCATCATCACTCCCTCACTCTGGTGTGGTCACCTGACCATGCACGTCACGCTCTCTCATTTACATAGAGATGGGAAGCTAACTCTCCCAAGAGCATCTTCCCAGGCTTCTTAATCCCTCGCCCTGACTTCTTCACTCTCCCTGCCCCTCCCTCACTCCCCACTTTCCTCCCTCCTCCCTACCTCCCTCCCTAACTCTGCCAGCATAGAGATTTGTGGCTAGTGTGGTTGAGGTAAGACTGGAGGCAAGTTTCCCAGTCAAAATTCGGGATGGAGGTGAATTGTGGGAGAACGTTGGGGATTCTAGGTGGATTTTGGAAGGGAGAAGGAGCTGGAGGTTGATTTTGGGAAGGAAACGGGGGGCTGGAGGTGGATTGTGGGAAGGAAGGGGACTGGAGGTGGATTTCGTTAAGGAAAGGGGACTGGAGGTGGGTTGTGGGAGGGAGAGAGGGCTGGAAGTGGACTGTGGGAGGGAGAGGGAGCTGGAGGTGGATTGTGGGAGGGAGAGGGGCCTGGAGGTGGATTATGGGAGGGAGAAGGAGCTGGAGGTGGATTGTGGGAGGGAGAGGGAGCTGGAAGTGGACTGTGGGGGGAGAAGGAGCTGGACGTGGGTTGTGGAGGAGAGGGGCTGGAGGTGGATTGTGGGAGGGAGAGGGAGCTGGAGGTGGATTGTGGAGGGAGAGGGGGCTGGAGGTGGATTATGGGAGGGAGAGGGGGAGGGAGGTCGATTGTGGGATTGAGAGGGGGCTTGAGGTGTTTTTAGGGAGGGAGAGGGGCTGCAGGTTGATTGTGGGAGGGAGAGGGGCTGGAGGTGGATTGGGAGGGAGAGGGGGCTGGAAGGGGATTGTGGGAGGGAGAGGGGCTGGAAGTGGATTGTGGGAGGGAGAGGGAGCTTGAGGTGGATTGAAGAGGGAGA
>NC_069414.1:19535378-19542049 GCF_026875155.1 Cherax quadricarinatus | reverse complement strand
AAAAACACTGGAAAAAAATTCGAGGCGCGGGGGCGATCCGGACGACGCTGCAGAAGGCGCAGCAGAAGGCGCGAAGGGGCGCGGGCGGGCGCGCGGGGTGGGGCGGGGCGCGCGGGGCGCGCGGGGCGGCGGGGCGGGGCGCGCGGTGCGCGGGCGCGCGGGGCGGCGGGGCGGGGCGCGCGGGTGCGCGGGGCGCGGCGCGACGGCGGGGTCGCAAGGCGGGGGGTCGTGGGGGTGGGGGTGGATTGGTTGGGGGGTCAAGGGTGAGGTAGTCTCGAGGGCGAGGGTCATGGTCAAAACCGGAAGTAACACCTAGGTGTGAAAAGGTGACCCTCCAGCTGCTGGTCCTAGACCGGAAGGGATGTCTCTGTAGAAGGCCTAAACCGGAAGGGATGCTCCAGTGGAAGGCCCTAAACCGGAAGGGATGCCCTGTAGAAATTATGACTACTTATATATATATATATATATATATATATATATATATATATATATATATATTATATATATATATATATATATATATATATATATATATATATATATATATATATATATCTTAAGTAAAGAGAGAGCGAAAATTTGGAAGTACCAAGAAAACGGGAGAAGCGTCAGTCTTCTTGACCATCGCCTTGGGAGGGAAATTAGACTTTATGGCCACTTCTTATGTCCTCGCTGGCAACCCAGCCTGCAGTGTGTGTGTACTCACCTATTTGTGGTTGCAGGGGTCGATTCATAGCTCCTGGCCCCGCCTCTTCACTGATTGCTACTAGGTACTCTCTCTTCCTGCCCCATGATCTTTATCATACCTCGTCTTAAAACTATGTATGGTTTCCGCCTCCACTACGTCACTTTCTAGGCTATTCCACGTTCTGACTACTCTATGACTGAAGAAATACTTCCTAACATCCCTTTGATTCATCTGAGTCTTCAACTTCCAATTGTGACCTCTTGTGTCAGTGTCCCATCTCTGGAACATCCCGTCTTTGTCCACCTCGTCTTTTCCGCGCAGCATTTTATATGTCGTTATCATGTCTCCCCTGACCCTCCTGTCCTCCAGTGTCGTCAGGCCGATTTCCCTCAACCTTTCTTCGTAGGACAATCCCCGTAGCTCTGGGGCTAGTCTTGTTGCAAACCTTTGCACCTTCTCTAATTTCTTGACGTGCTTGACTAGGTGTGGATTCCAAACTGATGCTGCATACTCCAGTATGGGCCTGAAGTAAATAGTATACAGAGTCTTGAACGAATCCTTCCTGAGGTATCGGAAGGTATCCGTAGGTTTGCCAGGCGCCCGTATGCTGCAGCAGTTATCTGATTGATGTGCGCCTCAGGAGATATGCTCGGTGTTATACTCACCCCCAGATCTTTTTCCTTGAGTGAAGTTTGCAGTCTTTGGCCATCTAAACTATATTGTGTCTGCGGTCTTCTTTGCCTTTCCCCAATCTTCATGACTTTGCATTTGGCAGGGTTAAACTCAAGGAGCCAGTTACTGGACCAGGCTTGTAGCCTGTCCAGGTCTCTTTGTAGTCCTGCCTGATCCTCATCCGATTTGATTCTTCTCATTAACTTCACATCATCTGCAAGCAAGGACACTTCGGAGTCTATCCCTTCCGTTATGTCGTTCACATATACGACATGTGTGTGTGTGTGTGTGTGTGTGTGTGTGTGTGTGTGTGTGTGTGTTGTGTGTGTGTGTGTGTGTGTGTGTGTGTGGTATGTGTGTGTGTGTGTGTGTGTGTGTGTGTGTGTGTGTGTGTGTGTATGTGTGTGTGTGTGTATGTTTGATGGGATTATCTAAGTACATTTAACTCTCTTTGTAGGTTATGTGTGCAGTCTGGGATCGCCTCTCAACTTAAACTGATGTTGCTCATTGGAACCATTAGAATGTAGGAGCACTGCAAAAGGTCTACTGGCTCATGTTATACGTGTTCTTATACCAAACCTTTCTCACTTATATTTGTCCATCCTATCCTTAAAGTTAGTTTAAGTAAGCTTTCTATAGTATGATGATCAGAACTGCTTCCATTGTTCCAGGTGAGACATTACTGATGCATAAACCATAATTTTCAATAGTGTGGACTGGTAAGCCAGCGGAAGGTATTGATCAAATGACCAAAAGTTCCAGCTGTGGGTCATCATATGACTAAGACCCGCGTCAGGAAACACTTGTCATGGTAATATAAACACAAATGCAGTATAATGTGATCCTTTATTGACTACGTTTCGCCCACACAGTGGGCTTTTTCAAGTCACAAACAGAACTAGGTAGTTCTGTTTGTGACTTGAAAAAGCCCACTGTGTGGGTGAAACGTAGTCAATAAAGGATCACATTATACTGCATTTGTGTTTATATTACCATTGTGTCGGTATTTTATACCATTTATTTCCAAACACTTGTCCTGTTTTCCTGACAAACCTTACCTAACCTAACCAAAAAAATGATATATAGAGTTGTTGGTAAACATCTGGATACCTGATATACTTCTTGCAATAAATTCACATTTCTGCTTACAAAGTCTCCCAAGCCTTATTCACATTCCCTTTGATCCAGCTCTTCAACATCTAGTTTAAAAGTACCACAATTATTTTCATTCCTGGTTTGCGAGTTGTCTGCATGGACCTGCATCTGGCAATTTTCAGATAACGACATTAGTTTGTCCAAATCTTTCAGAACTTCATATCTATTACTCATTATTTTTTGTTCTATCATTAGAAAATTTACACATGTTTTCTTTTATACTCTCGTTAAAATCATTAATGTGGATTATAAACAACTAGGGGCCTAAAAGTGATCTTTGTGGGATGCCCCGCGTGACTGGTCCGAATTGTGAGTTTACTCCATTGATGTCAACCTCTTCCTGTCAGCCATGTCTTGATCCACGAGAATATTTTCTCCAATACCATGTGCCGCCACGTTCCTTAATATCTACTGATGAAAATACTCTACTGAAGATCAGTAAGTTTATCAAGCAAGAATGGCCACCCTGGTGAGATCATTGATGGACGGTGTAAGGGTAGTTAGGTTAAGTTAGGTAAGATTCGTCAGGAAACAGGACAAGTGTTTCCTGACGTGGGTCTTAGTCATAGAATGATCCGCCATTGGAGCTTTTGGTCATGTGACCGAGGCCTTTCACTGGCTTTCATAGTAACATTATGGTCAGTAGTTGTAATAATGTTGGTAGAATTACCGACAATATGTAAAGTAAAAGGACACAAGTGCAAATAATGTGACATTTTATTGTGGCAACGTTTCGCCCTCCAGGAGCGAACTTGACAAAGCTCCTGGAGAGCGAAACGTTGCCACAATAAAATGTCACATTAGTTGCACTTGTGTCCTTTTACTTTACATGGTCAGTAGATGTTCAACAACCTTCCACCAGGAGATAAAAAATATAAAATACCTACACGATGGAAAAATAAAGACAAATGCAGTATTAAGTGATTTTTATTGACAACGTTTGGATTTTATAAAGTCATAACAAATCTACCTGTGTAAAGAGTACGTGAGTATATGTAGTGTGGAGAGTCAGGTGGAGAATGTTGGGTAGGTTGTGAGACGGACCTGCAGGGGACCTCCCCGGGGACCTGCATGGCCCTTGCACGGACCTGTACGGGACCTGCACGGGACCTGCCCGGGACCTGCATGGGTCTTGCACGGGACCTGTACGGACCTGAACGGGCCAGCATTGGACCTGCAGGTCCGTCCCTCGGCGGACCTGATAATAAATCTGGGGGGAGGTCGAAACACCCGTCTAGTATCGTCAACAATTATTAATCAAACTACCTGGCACTGTTCAGTATACTGGAGTACTATGGGGACCTGGTACACGTGTCAGGTCAACCAGGCACCACCACCACCACCACCACCACCACCACCACCACCACCACCACAACCCCCAAATCACTATACTCTCACACTCCCGAAACAAGGCTCATTTTCAAATAAGCATCTCCGCGAAAATTTACGTAATTTTTCGCGGTTTTTAAAGTTAAATGATAATTACGTTTTAATTAACCCGTAAATTATAAAAGTTAAAGGTAATTGCGATTACTGACGTTGGTTTTTGAGCCATTCAGTTAATATTTTTGTGATTGTAAAAGGGTGGCGCATTGTGTTGTGTGTGTGTGTGTGTGTGTGTGTGTGTGTGTGGGGTATTGTGTGGGGTGTGTATGTGTATGTGTGTGTGTGTGTGTGTGTGTGTGTGGTGTACTCACCTAGTTGTACTCACCTAGTTGAGTTGCAGGAGTCGAGTCCAAGCTCCTGGCCTTGCCTCTTCACTGGTCGCTACTAGGTCACTCTCCCTGAACCATGACTTTATCGTACCTCTGCTTAAAGCTATGTATGGATCCTGCCTCCACTACATCGCTTCCTAAACTATTCCACTTCCTGTGTGTGTGTGTGTGTACTCACCTAGTTGAGGTTGCGGGGGTCGAGTCCGAGCTCCTGGCCCCGCCTCTTCACTGATCGCTACTAGGTCACTCTCCCTGAGCCGTGAGCTTTATCATACCTCTGCTTAAAGCTATGTATGGATCCTGCCTCCACTACATCGCTTCCCAAACTATTCCACTTACTGACTACTCTGTGGCTGAAGAAATACTTCCTAACATCCCTGTGATTCATCTGTGTCTTCAGCTTCCAACTGTGTCCCCTTGTTACTGTGTCCAATCTCGGGAAAACATCCTGTCTTTGTCCACCTTGTAAAATTCCTCTCAGTATTTTGTATGTCGTTATCATGTCCCCCCTATCTCCTGTCCTCCATGTCGTCAGGTTGATTTCCCTTAACCTCTCCTCGTGGGACTACCTCTTAGCTTTGGACTAGTCTTGTTGAAAAACCTTTGCACTTTCTCCTAGTTTCTTTACGTGCTTGGCTAGGTGTGGGTTCCCAAACTGGTGCCGCATACTCCAATAGGGGCCTAACGTATAGGGTGTACAGGGTCCTGAACGATTCCTTATTAAGATGTCGGAATGCTGTTCTAGGTTTGCTGGGCGCCCTATGCTGCAGCAGTTATTTGTTGATGTGCGCTTCAGGAGATGTGCCTGGTGTTAACTCACCCCAAGATCTTTTCCTTGAGTGAGGTTTGTAGTCAAAAAAAAAAATTACTCTTTTAATCAGGCCATTCCATCAGAATGGAAACACAGTATGTTGGATCATTGCTATAAATAAACTCAGAAGAATTTGTAATGAACTCAAGACAAATACAAAAAAAAATTAGACATTTTAATTGAAAATAGTGATTGGACAAGCATGCTAATAAAAATTTTTTGTAATTAACTTATCAGATGAAATTTTAGACAAACATACAACTGCTGCTCTAGGTTTTGGCCTAAGTTTTGAAAACTTCAAAAACTTAATAATGTTGAAATTGCAAAAGCCTTTTGTAATTTTTGAAAAATTTTCTGATTTATCCTCTGATGAAATTAATATTAGTAAGGGAAGGTATATAGCTCTATGTTAAAACCAAACATTCCCAATTGCCCCAAAGATTCTTTAAAAGTCTTATGATACACTTAATAACAATAAAAATTGCGCCTTACTAAAGCAGACAAAATAAATGCAATAGTAATATGAAAGAAAATAAATTCCCCAAGAAAAAATGAATAATCTCTTAGATGATACGAAACCTATTCTAAACTTAGGAAAAATCCCCTAGAAACCGTTAACAGCAATTTCAATTTAAAAAAAAAAAAACTTCTACTGAAAGGCAAAGATGAATTAGTCAAAAAATTTACTTCCCCTAATCCATCTTTACCTTACATGTATGGACTAAAAAAAACACACAAACCGGGGAAACCAGTCAGACCAATTATTAGCTCCATAGGGTCAGTTTTTATATAAATTATCCAAATGGCTTGTTGATATTTTGAGCCCTATTGTTGGCAAAATTTCTAACTTTAATGTTAAAAACAACATAGACTTGGGTTTATAAATTAAGCTCCTTGACTGACTTAAATGATTTTAACATGGTTAGTTTTGATGTTACTTCCTTGTTTTACGAAAGTTCCTGTTGATGATTTTTTTAAGTTTCTTATCTGAAGAACTCGTTAACTATGATTTACCATGCCGTTCCTACTATCATTAAACTTTTTAACTTTGCATTGTTGATGCAAAATTTATATTAATGATAAGTTTTACACTCAGAAGTTTGGTATGGCAATTTGGGAAATCCCTTTCACCTGTTCTTATTAACCTATACATGGAATTTTTTGAAACAAGGTTGCTTAACACAATCCTCCCTAATAGAGCTAAATGGTTCAGATATGTTGATGATATTTTGTGTGTTATGCCCAAAAATGTAGATATACACCATTTCCTTGGAAAATAAAATAGCTTTGCCCATTCTATAAACTTTACTGTTGAGTTTTAAGAAAATAACTCAATTTCCTTTTCTAGATGTTTTAATTATTAAGGGTAATAATAATTCAAATTTAAAATTTACAGAAAACCTACAAATAACTGTTCCTATGTCCACTATTATTCCTCGCATCAAGATAGAGTCAAACTGTCTGTTTTCTCATTATGTTTTTGAGAGCTTTACGAATTTGTAGTCCTGAGTTCATAGATGAGGAAATATCCAAAATTTATGAAATAGGTAATGATTTAAAATACCCAAGAAATGTAATTGATAAATCTTTTAAAATTGCTAAAAACACTTTTTATAATCCAAAAAGGGAC
>NC_069414.1:19530378-19532878 GCF_026875155.1 Cherax quadricarinatus | reverse complement strand
CCGCACACTCCAATATGGGCCTAACGTATACGGTGTACAGGGTCCTGAACGATTCCTTATTAAGATGTCGGAATGCTGTTCTGAGGTTTGCTAGGCGCCCATATGCTGCAGCAGTATTTGGTTGATGTGCGCTTCAGGAGATGTGCCTGGTGTTATACTCACCCCAAGATCTTTTTCCTTGAGTGAGGTTTGTAGTCTCTGACCCCTAGACTGTACTCCGTCTGCGGCTTCTTTGCCCTTCCCCAATCTTCATGACTTTGCACTTGTGGGATTGAACTCCAGGAGCCAATTGCTGGACCAGGTCTGCAGCCTGTCCAGATCCCTTTGTAGTTCTGCCTGGTCTTCGATCGAGTGTATTCTTCTCATCAACTTCACGTCATCTGCAAACAGGGACACCTCAGAGTCTATTCCTTCCGTCATGTCGTTCACAAATACCAGAAACAGCACTGGTCCTAGGACTGACCCCTGCGGGACCCGCTGGTCACAGGTGCCCACTCTGACACCTCGCCACGTACCATGACTCGCTGCTGTCTTCCTGACAAGTATTCCTGATCCATTGTAGTGCCTCCCTGTTATCCCTGCTTGGTCCTCCAGTTTTTAAACCAATCTCTTGTGTGGAACTGTGTCAAACCCCTTCTTGCAGCCCAAAAAAATTGAAATCCACCCCCCCCTACTCCCCTTTGCCCTTACTGCTGCCCAACCATGTTAGAACCCCCAGTGGGTTTTTGGGAACCGGGGTTTTCCCCCCGCCCCGAAACCATGCGGGTGTGTGTGTGTGTGGTGTGTTGTGTGTTTTGTGTGTGTGTGTGTGTGTGTGTGTGGGCTTTTGTGTTTTTGTGGGTGTGTGTGTGTGGTGGTGTGTGTGTGTGTGTGTGTGTGTGTGTGGGGGTGTGGGGGGGGTGTGTGTTTTCGGGTCTCCTCTCCTTCTCTCCCCCTCTCCCCTCTCTCCCTCCTCTCTTTCTCTCTCTTCCTCTCAACTCTCCCTCCTCCCCCCCCTTCCTCTCTCTCCCCCCTCACCCCTCTCTCTCTTTTCCTCTCTCTGCTCTCTCCCCCTCTCCCCTTTCTCTCTTCTCCCCTCCCCCTTCTTCTCCTCCTCTCTCACTCTCTCACTTCTCAGAGCAAATGGGGGTTTTTTTGCCAATTTCTCTGGGTGACTCATTGGGGGTTTTTAAAGGGTTTTAAAATTCACAGTAAATTGGGGGAAAGTGGGTCCCCCATCTTTCTAGAAGCCACGAGGCACACGGGGTGACTCACTAGGTAAACCCAGATCAACTGGGGGACTCCCCTGGGGTCCAGGGGGGTCACCCGGGCCCAAAAGGACCCCTTTGCCTTGTTAAAAAGGGTCCCCACGGGTTTCACTTTCGGGTCACACGGTCACACTATCCCCCAGATCAGTGGAAAAAGGTCACATTCACCCGGCCCACACCCAAGTCAAACTGGTCCATCCAGGCCCACACCCCAAGCCCCAAATTTTTTTAAATTCCAGGTCACACCCAAGCCCAAAACGGGTTCACCGGGTAAACACCCAATTTAAACTGGTCACCCGGGTTTCCCCACTAGCCCCCAAAATTCACACTAATGATACCCGGGGGTCAGGGGTCCCCTCCGGGTCCACCCCAGGTACACGCACACACTCACGCACCCCAAAACAAACAAAACAAAAACCCCCCCACACACACAAACACAAACACACCACAGGGAACACACACACACATTTCGGGTTTTTTTGGGTAAACGCCCTTGACGGAAGGAATAGACTCTGAGGTTTTTTCCCTGTTTGCAAAAGGACGTGAAGTTAATGAGAAAAAAAAATACACTCGATCCGAAGACCAGGCAAACAAAAAAAAAGGGAAGGGAAACGGGTTTCCCAAGAACGGGTCCAGAAAATTGGCTCCTGGAGTTCAACCCCACCAAGTGCAAAGTCATAAAGATTGGGGGGCAAAGAAGGCCGAAAAACGGATCAGTAAAGGGGGTCAGAGCCCAACAAACCTCACTAAAGGGAAAAAAGATTTTTGGGGGGTATATAAAAACCGGGCACATCCCTAAAGCGACATCAACCAAAAATAACTGCTGCAGCAAAATGGGCCCCTTTGGGGAAACCCCCAGAACCCCTTTCCCAAACATCTTAAAAAGGGAAAAATCTTTTTTCAGGACCTGTACCCCGTTACTTAAAGGCCCCAAATTTTTGGATTTATGCGGCCCCAAGTTTGGAACCCACACCTACCAAGACGAAAAGAAACTAGAAAAAAGGTGCAAAGGTTTGCAACAAATAGCCCCCAAGCTAAGGGGTTTTTGTCCTACGGGGAAATTTTTTAAAGGGGAAAATTCCAACCTGAGGGCACTGGGGGACAGGAGAGTAGGGGGAAAAGATAAACGACATAAAAAAAATTAAATTTAAGGAATTGAAAGGTGGACAAAAACGGTTTGCCCCCGAAATTGGACACAGTAAAAAGGGGGACAATTTGGGAAACCCTTAAAGACCCCTTTGAATCATCGGGGA